>CM076575.1:1354366129-1354838341 GCA_034641835.2 Pinus albicaulis
TATAGATGAAGGAATCCAAACTCGAAGAAGGATGATAAGCACCCCTAGAAAAGATGATGTGGCTCTATTATCTTTAATAGAACCTGAAAATTTTTCTCAAGCAAGCAAAGATCCTTATTGGATAAAGGCCATAGAAGGAGAAATGTCTCAAATCGAAAAATATGAGACTTGGGAACTAGTACCTCGCCCAAAAGATAAAAATATAATTGGAACAAAATGGGTATTCAAAAACAAGATGAATGAAGATGGACAAATCATCAGAAATAAAGTCAGACTTGTCTGCAAAGGATACTCGCAAATCGAAGGAATTGACTTCAAAGAAACCTTTGCACCAGTTGCTCGAATGGAAGCCATAAGAATGTTTTTAGCATTTACTTGCTCAAAAGGATTCAAGGTTTATCAAATGGATGTAAAATCAACATTCCTGAATGGAGATCTCAAGGAAGAAGATTACATGGAGCAACCAGAAGGATTTGATCTTGCTGAAGGAAAAGACCTTGTATGCAAACTAAAAAAGGCCTTGTATGGATTAAAACAAGCCCCTAGAGCATGGTATGCAAAGTTGGATCACTATTTGCAACAAGAGGGTTTCAAAAAGGGAGTGGCAGGTAGCAATCTCTACATGAAGATGGGCAAGGAAAAACTTCTGATCACTCTTGTTTACGTTGATGATCTAATCTTTGCTAGCAATAATGAAGAAATGAGCCATGAATTTGCTCTAAATATGTCCAAAAAAATCAAGATGTCAATGATTGGTGAGTTGTCTTACTTTCTTGGGCTACAAATATCTCAAACCTCTGCAGGCATGTTTATATCTCAAGCATAATATCTTAAAGACATGCTTAAAAGATATGGGATGGAAGATTGTGCACCTATGAACACACCAATGACCACAGATTGTTAATTAAGCAAAGACGATGATACCCCTCAAAAAGATGCAATTCTTTACAGGTCAATAATTGGAGCTATCCTATACTTAACTACTACAAGACCAGATATTATGCAAGCAGTAGGAATGGTAGCAAGATTGCAGTCTAGTCCTAAACAATCCCATCTAGTAGCTGTGAAAAGAATTCTCAGATATCTGAAAGGAACGACTGATTTCGGTCTTTGGTATCCTAAGAGTTCAACTCTTATTGTGACAGCTTATTTTGATGTTGACTAGGCCGAAAACATCGATGATCGAAAAAGCACCAGTGGAAATGCATTCTTTATGGGAGATTGTCTTGTATCTTGGCTCAGCAAAAAGCAATCATCTATATCCCTTTCTACAGTTGAAGCCAAATATATAGCTGTTGCTGATTGTTGTACACAAATTCTAAGGATGAAGGAAGCCTTGAAGGATGTCAACATAGAAACTAAGCAACCAATTACTATTTTTTGTGACAATACTAGCACCATCAGTCATTCAAAGAATCCAGTGATGCACTCAAGAACCAAACATATTCCAATCAAATACCACTTTCTTCGTGAACAAGTTGTTGAACACAATATCGGGTTGGAATACGTCAATACAAAAGAGAAAATTGCAGATATCTTTATAAAACCCCTCCCATGAGAAGCATTTGAGTATCTTCACCAAAAGATGGGGGCCATTGCTCTTGCATCACATTAAAAATAAACCAAGCAAAGGAGCAACATGACAGGGGGAGTACGTTGGCACCCCATTTGCCATTGATGTCAAAGGGGGAGAAAAAGGTGGAATATTTCCATCAATGACAAAGGGGGAGATTGTTAATCTAGATTGTTATTGATGGAAATATGGCAATAGAATGCTAGATGGATGATGGAAGACTACTTGAAGACATGATGCTTCATATGATTAATGACATATCACTATGGCATGGTGAATTGATGACATTATAACCCTATGTTGGAGAAGGCAAAAATCAAACCATAAAGAAGCCCAACTCTCGAAGGCATTCTACCCTACCTCCATTTATGCACCAATAAATGACCAGTCACATTAAAAAATATTTTCCACTACCTTAGAGGAAGAATTTCTCTATGAGACCTTCACCATCCTCTCGAGCATATTTTTAGCTTTCTAACGAGCTATCACTTGGCCTGAAACCCCAAGTATTCTAAGAAATATGAATTTTTCAAGCTCAACAAATTTGTCTGGTCATTAAGCCGACCTAAACTCTCTTCCATGTCAGCCTGCCCTTAAGGGACATGTCCTTTCAATTTGTTGAACGAGTTTATGCATATATAAGAACTTAAATCATCTACTTCGGATCACCTTCTTACTCAACAAGTTACAGAAGTTTGGTGAAGAAAGGTGGGTTCATATCTCATGAACCAAAGCATTTCTGAAAGGGCTATTCTTTGAGAAAGTTTTTCGATGCAAATTTATGTGCACTTTTGGAGTAACTCCAAATTTGTGGAACAGGTGCAGTTTGAAGGCTTCAGACTATGCTTTGTTGTGACCTTTGGTGATCTAGATTGCAGTGATTTATGCACACCTCATCCTCAGTACAATTCAAGGGTTGCGGTGAACTATGGTAGAGCAGTCTTACATTGTTGTGGTTTTTACACCTCATCCTTGGTGTTGTTCAAGGGTTGCAATGAACTGTGGTAGATCTGTGCTATATCATTTCAGTCTTGAACCTGTGTTGTAACTTCGGTCTTATTACAAATGTTTAAGACGTGGTTGTTGAGGGTTGTCTTCATTGTTGCAGATTCAGGACTGTATTACAAGCATCAAAAAATTCAGATCTGTTATCTCTTACTTTGGTGCTGCTATAGGCTACTAGGGATTGTTGAAGACCAGTCTATCCATAAGAAGTCCTAGTGCAGCATGGTGCTAGAAGTTTAGTAAATGGTGAAGTTTTAACTCCTTAATGCAGTTGGTGAAGTGTTGGTGCAGTACAAAAGTATAAGTACAGTGTGTTGCAAGAACAGTGGGACAGAATTAATGGAGAAGTGTGGTGTTGAATAAACGGTGTAGTATGGTGCAGTATGGTGCAGAATTAATGATGTAGACTTGTGCATTGAAGCATCTTTGAACTAATAATCCAGTGAAGAAGCAAAGAAGGATTGGTGTCCTTGGGGTAGGTGCCCCTAAACCCCAGGTTGGTGCCTTGGTGAAGATAGGGTCGAAACCCTAGAGGTCGGAGCCTCATCAAATTCCAAGTTGGTGCTTGGCAACAAGTTGGTGCCTGATTCATTGAAGGGTTGGTGCCCTCACACATCTATTGTACTCAATTATTTTGAAAAGGGACTGAAGGAAGTTCTTATTAATCCTTAATAATATCATTATTATACACCTCTCTGTTTTTTTAATTGTGAAGAATCTAACTGGAAAAAATTAACAATTGAAAAGAAATATTGATTCACCCCTCTCAGTATTTCCAACAATTGATGATTAAATAAATAAAAATTGAACAATTAAGATTGATTAAGGATAAGTTAAGTGATTTCCCATCATCTATACTTGATTACCAATTGAAACAAGGTGATTTACTATTTTTGGAAATTCATGCTTGAAATGATAGACATGACTTTCTATTTTTAGAAAGTCATGCTAGAATAGTCAAAAATGAGATTTTATTCAAGGAAATTCATCCCTTAGCTATCAATTTTCAACATTGACAAAGGATTGCTCAGTTTTCCCCTTGTGGGTTTTGCCCTGGCCTTTGGCCTAACTTCTTGTATCTCTTGTTGCTTGCCCACTATGATCTCTATTTCCTTGTATTTGGATACTTAAATTGATAGTGCTTGATGAATAATATCAAAAGACTAAAAGGAACACTATACATCTTCACAAGTAATTATCAAGATCAGAAATTCTAGTTTCCGAACGAATTTCAACAACAATGGCCCTTCTTATAATGACTTGGGAGGGCCTCTTCTTCAAGGGGGAAAGACTAATTGCACTCAAAAGTTTGCTAAGCTTAACAAATCAAAGTAGATCATCGAATGCATCACTATGTCAAAGAATTTGACAAATGGAAAAGGCAAGTCAATTCTCAATATCTTGGTTTATTGTCCCAAGGTAATAAATGTTTATTAAATATATTGATGCATCTACATATGTTAAAGATGCCTAGTTATTATGCAAGTTGTTTGAAGTGTTCAGTCGAGAGATAGATCTGCAATATCTTGTCCAAGTCATTACAAAGAATGTTGCTAATTATCTCATTATTTGCATGTAACTTATGAAGAGGTATTGCACCTTGCATTATTGGACTCCTTGCACCACCAATTACATTAATTTTATGTAGTGTTCCATAAGGATGCATCCCCAAGGTAGTTGTGGGTTGTTAAATCCCTTATTACACTCTATTGTAGTTTAGGGTAAGGTTGGCCTAGCCTCCTCCCTAGGGTTCACGCCTTGATCCGAACAGACTGGTATAAATACACCACCTTCCTCGTCTGTAATCTCATCTCACTCAAGTTTGTTTCTTCATTTTTTTCGTAAGGGTATCTACACTATTTCACTCTACTTGCGTTGTGCACACTCTTCAGTGTTATGTGTTCATCATTAAAGCAATGTTATATTTCAAATTGTTTCTCTGATTTGACTAAAGTTGGTTGGAGAATTCACCCTAGATCCTCTGCCTCATGATTTCTAACACTTGTTGACATGTTGTCAGCACCTTTCCATTTTCTAATAGAATGTCCAATGCTTCAAAAGCCTTAAAACTCTTATTGAATATGCTTGTTGTTCAATACCACTTCAAGCTCTCAAGGGATATCTCAATCTATGGTTCCCAACAAAATGTTAAACTTCAAACTAGAACAAATCTTTTTGAATTCTTCAAAAGCATTTGGTGCAAGCATTGACACTAAGTGTATTTTCCAAAACAATGGTAACATGATAAAACAAAAAATGATCTAACACCTCCTATATCATTATTAATTGAACTAGTCCTAAAAGCTCCAAAATTCTAGTTGGAGAATTGAGCATTAAAGGTAAGCCATTCACGAGACTCGTATCTCAAATGCATAGATGCATCTATACATGAGAAATGGGTGGAGGAAAGGTTGAACAAACTATGGCAAGGTAATTGCATAAATTTGTTTGCAAAGAAAAGAAAGAGAGGATGGAAAGCACCTTTGAAGCCCAGAAAACATTGTATAGTTCCCCTTTGTCATGTGATGGTATTTCTCTAAACTCTAGGTTGCCCAGGTGAGGCATTATGCCCTCAAAATTTCCTTATTATGGTAAAGATGAAACTATCATTTACATTTTTCTCAGTTCTCAAAGGCCAATGTACTCATGAAATATATTTCTAAATTTGGCCACATGTAACTAAAGTTAGAGCTCTGCACTTTTCGAGGATATTGTGCCCTCATCCACACCCTTCACCACTTGGTGGGAAAGTGCTTGAAAATGAAATTTTGGTTCTCCTATGGAAGAAAATAGGAAACGAACTATCCATAAACATGGAATACTTATATCAACCCAACTTTCCAATTGCTATAAAAGCTTGTGCAATGCCAATTTGAGATTAAATTAAGGTGGCATTGGAGACCATGCATCAAATAACACAAAATGGGCATCTAAAGAACGCTCCCTACAAAATCAATAAATTACCACTGAATAATCACCAAAAAAATGCAAGTCCAAATGTAGATATGAATCCAAAAAGAGTGTGAGCCACCATGGGCGAGGGATCCCACATCCTATCTAAATAAGGCAAAGTGCCCACCTCTTTCTTTCTTTACTACCAGAACAAGTTATAACTCTAGCATGTTAGGAGAAAATGAAAGAATACTAACAAGGGTATAGAGGAGTGGAATCCACTAATTAAAAGAGATCCTCCTACTACTTCCTGAATGGTGCAACAGGTCAAATATGATTTCCATCCAACCAGAAGTGCAGTAGTTAATGCTTGATACTAGAACTTTGAATTCCATGTTGGCTCATTCTCTCTACCCTCTGCGACCAAACCTGTTACTTTGTATTTGCCGATTGCAGTATGGTAGGGGAAGGAATTGCTATGAATAATAGTTACAAAGTAGATCAATTTTCAAATAATCATCAATGTGCATCCTAAATTATAGTAAAAATATGGCATTCTCGAAAATTTTAGGGCCATACCCAAACTACAAAAACAAACATATAAGAAAAGAATGAAATCTCTAAAATAATATTAGAGATAACATTCAACAATTTGAAAGGAAAGTCTGGGGAGAGGGATTAATACATGATAAAATTCCAATATCCTTAATAACATTATAAAATTAAAGCAAGAAATCTTGAGTTGCCCACTTAAAGACTACAGTCAATGCTTTGACATTGCATGGCAATATTCCACAATAATATAAGGTCAATGAAAAATAGAGAAAAGTAATCATTTATTTTGATAACTCAAGTATAATATAACCAGGATGTCAACCCCCTTTAATACTATTTCTGTCTGCATTAGGGGGTGTAATTAGAAAAGTTGCCTTTTGGGTCATGTCATCATGACTCCCAAGGTCTCATTTTTGTTGTATAATGTTTTTAATATTTCTGATACAATTGAAATTTCTCACTCACGATTAAAGAAATGTTGTGATTCAATGGGAAAGCAAAATATTACTTGAGCAGAGATTGTGGAACTACAAGTACAAAATTAAAAGAACACACTTCTACTCTGGAATCTGGAAATTTTGTTGCCAGTTAAAATAATGATGGAAAAATATAACACAGAAGGTAAGCTTTTCCCATACCTCTTGCAAGACCCTTGCAGCCAAGTCCTCTGCTGTGTCATTTGCTAGAACAGGAACAACTCGTTGGGCGAGGATTCTACCAGTATCATACTTTTCATCTACAAAGTGGACTGTAGGGCCTGAAAATCTGTAAAAGGAAATCGGACAACAACATTAGAGAGACTTTGCAGGGTATTTAAGGAAGATAGGATGTAAAAAGAATAGATGCACATTCACACCACCACCAATGCATCTTTAACATAAAGGAACTTTTAACATGACTTCCAAGTAATGTCATATGCATTGTAAGGCATGCATTAGAGAAATTTTGAGGTCAAAAATGGGTCTCAAAACAAAAATCAACTTTATAAGAACCAATAGGATTCAATAGGGTGATGTCAACCATGGGGGATGATTCACCATTTTTGGAGTAAAAAGAAAAAAATAAATAAAAAACTACTTTTCCACTTGTATTTTCATCTTATCTCCTTATCGTTTTACTCAAATTTCGAGCGGGAGTACTCGATAGATGCGGAATTTAATTTTACATCCAAGGAGTACACATGTTGCATACTTGATGGACCCTACTACACAAAAAGTGCGAAATACATAAAAAAAATGTGATTGCAATTACATTTTTTCATGTATTTAGCAGTTTTCATCTCGTAGGGTCCATTGAAAGTATGCAACGAGTGCTCCCGCTCAAAATTTGAGTAAAATCATAGTGAGATAAATTGAAAAAATATGTTTTTCTTTGTTCCCTCCAAAACTTGATGAAGTAATCTAATCTTATTTTATTATTTTATAATATTCCTTAGGAGGCCCATTTTAGACCTCAAAATTTCTCTAATGACTAATATGGCATGACCTTAAAGTAATGGCATATGCATTGTACGATGTGACTAATATTGTTGTCCCTGAATCTCATTATACTTGAGAGTTGTGATCATTGTACATCTGAAGACATCCATTTCCAAGCATTTGGAAAAGATATGAATGCTATATGAAGCTGAAAATAAGGCTGACAGCTTGTTCACCAAGGCTGGTAACTCGAAACCATAGCATGTACCCAAAACCGAGCCATCTACACTCATTTACAGGCATCCATTACCAAAATTTCTGGATAATGGCAGAGTCAGATATGGCCTTCCGCTGGTTTGTGCAAGTTGATAAATCAACAAAAATATGCTTACCTATATGATTATCTGATAAAATCTTTATGCTGAAATTCATGTAAAACAACCTTCTGTTTTTATAATCCCACTATAAACTACCAGATTAATTAATATCTGGCTTTCAAATCAGATATGGACTTCCAATGGTTAGCGCAAGCTGATAAATCAACAGCAATATAGTTTCTCTAACTGATTATGTGATAGCATATTTATGCTGAGATCATGTAAAACAAATATTTATTTTATAATCCAACTATAAACCGCCAAATTTATTAATATCTGGCGTTCAAATCAGCAAGAAGGGAATTTCAATCAAATCAGCTCTGAGGCCACGTAGAAATTTTTTGAAATACCACTTCCAAAATTTCAACTAAATCGTGAGGCTTACTTGATCCAATCTCTATGAACTTTCAGCCTTGGCCCTGATCTCAAATATTACATTAAAGAAGTAATATTTCACTTCTCTTCAACCTAATTTCACCTGGACGTACAAGAAAATAAATAAAGTGCAGTTCAATACCATAATGCTACAGCCCTTGGAACACACTTTGCCAGGCATCTAACAGATACGAATTTTCTTATTACAGCAAACTACACCAGCAACAAATCTGATCTTTTATCTTCAAGATATGTGTTAAATCACCTAACCAATTCAGCTATCTGTTATGTCAATTCTCAAATCAGCATGAACTACACCATGTCCAATCAGCATGAAAATCAAATCTGCAAATACACAATACCTGGATAGCTCGAAACCAGTGTTATCATAACTGGACCGGAAACAGAGGAATCAGACGGTTTGACTGGTTTGGACGCAAAATCAGTCGATTCAGTGCAACTCGTTGCCCTGAACCATAAAAAGCCAGTTCAGTCTCAAACCAGCCAGTTCCTATACAGAGCCAGTTCTGCTGAAACATCCTTTTTTCACCAAACCAGCTGATTTTGTACGATGCAACTAAGGAATCTGGGAACTCATTTTTTTTAAATAAACAATAATTGATGAATGGGCCAGCCTAATACTTAACCCTAGAGCACTACTAATGCTATGAAATTAATCGTATGTTAAATTATTAAAAATAAAGGAGAATGTCACAATCAAAGAAAAAAGAGAATGACGCTTTTACATAAAATTTTAACATTACCATTAATTGTTTCAGAATGTTTAAAAGTGGTTCCAACCTCGTTAGATTTCATATGGAGAAAGTAGAATATAGATCCCACTTAAAACCCAGCAGACTTAACAATGTATAGAATTTCAAGATTGGGGGTTGCAATTTTCCATTAGATTATGCCATGTATAAGGGTATGGAACTAGAATTTAATCAAGAGCATCAATCCCTCTATGTACCTTGGTGGCATTAAAGCCCTCTATGCATTGTTACCTCAGAATCTAGCAGGTCTTGTGAGGGAAGCTCACAAGGCAAGCACTAGACCAAGGGACAACAACATGAAATGTGGCCCACTGTCACCGTAGCCACTACCACTTGCTGTTTAGTGGACTTCACCAAACGGGAGGCTTCCCTATAGTATGTCATCTAAAGGATTTGTAAAGTACCAGGGGTAAGGTGACAAAAAATGGAATTAGCTAGCACAACAACACAATGTGCATCCTAAAAAAGGCCTAATTAGGGCGCAATGAGATCTAGGGCTCAAGAATAACCAAGATTAATAGGCTTGTCTAGGATTACAAGGCCAAGAAATTTATGAAACAAGTGTAGAAAATTTGTGTCATGTAGCCCAACCCAGTTTCAAGTTGTTTTGCACATCAATTTTAATGGCCAAACCCCATTGTTGATGCATTTAAACTTGAATGTAAATACAATTAAAACACTAGAAGCTAGCACTACCTTTTCACAAATTAGCTGATAAATTTCACAAGCATATTCAAAATTTAGACACTGATATTTGGTCAATCCGATCCTAAAAAACCCCAAAGGGAAAACCAGTAGGAAGAGGATTCTTATTTGCTTTTTCTCAGAGAAATTTACAGCTTTCATTACGCAACAGGGGTACGTATCTCCCTCCTAGAAATTTGGACCAGCTCCTTGAAAACCATGATGCTGCATAGAAATTTGTGCCACAGTCCAGCACCTCTGCCCTTCATGCCACTGTCCAGACATCAAACTCTCAAATTTCGTGCCACAGTTCAGCACTTTTGGTCCTCAAAATTCGAGCCTCAGTCTGACTTCTCTGCCCTTGAAATTCGTTCTATCAGACCGTCAATAAATGAGGCCCGACTCCCTAAAAACCAGCAATGAGTCTTCTCCTCGATTTTCGAGCTACTGTACCTCTTGTACCTGTTGAAAAGTGTAACGAGGTCGGTCTTCATGATGACTATGTAATTATGTACTTATGTAAAGAAGAGGTCAAAAATAATAAAATGTATTTTTGGTTTACTTGCTTCATGGGTTTCGTGAGCAAGATTTTTAGTATAGGTCTATAGACTTCTTCTTGATGTCTATTAGGAACATAAGTGCAATTAAGAGTCATGTAAATGGTGTGTTTAGTATGAAGAATGTCCTCTATAGAAATTTCTTGTTTTCCCACCCCAGTTTTCAGTTTCACCTTATTTCTCCTTTTAGTTAAATGCCCTTTCCCATATCCTTACATTCAACAACAGAAAAATAATTTTTTTGCTGAAAACACAAATTCTGGAAAATTTACAGAATGCTGGAAAATGCAGAAATAAAAATCAGCAAGCTTAAAACAGTCATTCAACACATTTAAACACTGATATTTTTTATCAACATGACCCTAGAAAAACCCCCTACAACTCTTGGGGAAAACCAGTTTGAAAGCTCCTGCTTATTTCTGGAAAATGCTTTTACAGAGAGGTGAAATATAGAGGAAAAATTCCAGCAAATTAATTACAGAGTTATCTGGTTTTCCGTGCTTGCCTCCACCTTGGAAAACGTGCCAAAACAGCAAAATACTCAAAACAGAAATTTATTACAGCAAACTGTCTTTCTCGAAAACTGCGCTGGCTGCCTCGAAAAGTGTGCCCAACAACCTTGGAAATCGATCCCTTTGTTGCTATACTTTTCCTCAAAAACCGTGCTGCCTTTCTCCTTGAAAAACGTGCCACAAAATAGTTGTACGGACTGTTTCCTCAAGTTTCGTGTTGTTGTACAGCCTTGCTGCCTCGATATTCGTGCAGCCTCTTACTGCCTCGAAAACTGTGCCCTCCTTGCTGTTGTACGGATTTGCTGGGTTTGCCTCTCCTTCACCTTCTCAAGCTCTCTTCAGAAAAAGTCTCCAACTCTCCTTCTCCTCCTCTCTCAATCTGTTCATGAAAGAATGAATGACCTTTTCCTCCTTTTCCTCCTTTAACCTAACCCTAAGTGACTTTTGGGGAATCCCTAAATCCAATGGCTGAAATAGATTGAGATCTAGGGCTGAGATTAAATGCTCATTTAAATCTCACTTTTCATTTTTTAATTCACCCCACTTTAATAAAGACCCACTTAGTCATTTATTTCCAAAGTCACTTTTCCTTTCTAATTTTACATTGACTTTATTAAAGTCACTTTAAAATTAGACTTTAGTAACTTTATCACTAAAAGTCACTTTTAAATTAGATTTGACTTTATAACTTTATAAAGTCACTTTAGGAGAAAAATTAAATTCTTTTGGACACTTTTCCCTAGGCCAAAGATCAAAGCTTTAGGGAACCACCTGT
Organism: Pinus albicaulis; assembly: GCA_034641835.2. Classification (NCBI taxonomy): domain Eukaryota; kingdom Viridiplantae; phylum Streptophyta; class Pinopsida; order Pinales; family Pinaceae; genus Pinus; species Pinus albicaulis. Next base: position 1,354,377,626 of record CM076575.1, read on the forward strand.
CCTCCGGTACCAAATTTCAACACTCCCTCTTACCGAGGAAGGTGTTCCTCACCACACCCATCTTGTCTCTGAAGTAGACATGCTTGCCCCGTGGTAAGGCTTTGGTAAGAATATCTGCAACCTGCTCATCAATGGGAATATACTCAAGCTTCACAACTCCTTTCTGAACATAGTCTCTGATGAAATGATATTTGATCCCGATATGCTTTGACCTGTCATGAAATACTGGATTCTCCGTGAGTTTAATCCAACTCTGATTATCACAGTAAATCACTGAAGGTCTCAACGGCTGACCAAATAAGCCAAACAACATCTTGCGAAGCCAGATGGCCTCACAACTAGCTAGACTGGCTGCCATATACTCTGCTTCCGCTGAACTCAATGCTACTGACTGCTGCTTCCGGTTGAACCATGACACCACTGCCGAACCCAACCCAAAACAGCACCCTGAAGTGCTCTTCCTATCAGAAGCACAACCTGCCCAATCAGAATCAGTGTAACCTGCCAATCTCACTCCATCCCCCTGCCTGTAGTCCAGACCATAATCCACTGTCTCCTGCAAGTACCGCAAAATGTGTTTTGCAGCCACCCAGTGAACCTTCCTAGGCTCACACATAAATTGACTCATCGTGTTGACTGCAAAACAAATATCTGGCCTAGTGTTGACCAAATACATCAAGGAACCAATCAGCTGTCTGTACAATGTGGGATCCACCAACTCGGAATCCGAAGCATGAAGCTTCTTCCAGTTGGTGATCATTGGTGTCAACATGGGTCTACAATCCTCCATGTGGAATCTGCCAAGGATGCCCACAATATACTTCCCCTGCCCCAAGAAGAAATGCCCCTCCTCTTGCCACACGTCCAAACCCAAAAAGTAATTTATCAAGCCGATGTCCTTCATCTCAAACTCCGCCGCAAGATCTCTCTTGTAGTGCTCTATGAGTCTCTCTGCACCCGTAATGACCAAGTCATACACATACAGCACCAGAATGAGAGGCTCCTCACCTATCACAATATAGTAAAGGTTCGGATCTACCTCACCCTTTGTGAAACCCATCTCCTGCAAGTATGTATCTATCCTGGACTACCAAGCTCTGGGAGTTTGCTTCAGACCATAAAGGGCCTTCTTCAGTTTGCACACATGGGACTCCTTCCCATGCACCTCAAAGCCCTGTGGCTGCTCAATGTACGCCTCCTCTTGTATGAAGCCATTGAGAAATGCGATCTTCACATCCATCTGGTGGATCTTCCAACCCATCTCTGCTGCTATCAATATCATAGAGCGAATCAAAGTATATCGAGCCACGGGAGCGAAGGTCTCCTCGTAATCTACTCCCTCTACCTGGGAGAACCCTCTAGCCACAAACCTTGCCTTGAATTTCTCAATGCTGCCATCTGCAGCATGCTTTACCTTGTAAAGCCATTTGGAAGTAACCACGAATTTGTCCTCAGGCCTCGGCAACACCTCCCAAACATCATTCTTCATGATAGAAGAATACTCCTCCTGCATGGCCTCTCTCCAGACCTGCTGGCTAGCTGCCTCCTCATAGCTAGAAGGCTCAGAGTCAAGGATGTTGGCAGCCATTGCCATATAGCTACAAACCTCTCATGTGGTCTCCTACCGCCTAGGCCCTGGAACAACAGACAGGGCCTTTCTCGAGGTATCACCCTCCCACCTGAGAATGAAACTCCTCATCATCATCAAGAGCCCGAACTCCTGATCGGCCCGCCCATGAGTCCTCCCGCCGCACCCGAATCCCGTAGAAGCCGAGGTAACTGTGAACCATTCGATCAATGGACTCCTTAGTGAACTGCTTCTCGCGACCGCTCCGCATTCGCCTCGAAGCACCACCCTCCGAGCTCAGGAGCCACCGGCCACCGATGGACCCGCATCACAGTAGATGCACCTCCTTGGGATCCCTCCCGATCTCGCCCCACCGGATCATCAGATCGATCACCGTCGCGAGGGTCCTGGCCGATTCTGGATACATGTTGTTCCGTGACCTCCCAAGGCCCTATCCTCCCCGAACTGGCATCCCGCCGACAACAACTTTCCTCTGTGCAGGAATGTAAATCCGAAAGGCCTTTGAGGTCTCACTGTAGCCCACAAAGATACCCTTCTTTGCGGTGGGCTCTAGTTTGGTCCTCTTCTCCTTGGGTATGTAGGAGTATGTGATACACCCAAAGATATGAAGATGACCAATATCAAGCTTCTTCCCAGAAAAAGCCTCCTCCGGAGTCATGTGCCCCAAGGCACGATGCGGACTCCTGTTCTGCAAATAAACAACAGTGTTGCAGGCCTCTGCCCACAAAAACAATGGCAACCCCTGATCATGTAACATGGCTTTGGCAACCCCTCCGATGGATCTGTTCTTCCTCTCCGCAACCCCGTTCTGCTGGGGGTTGTAAGGAACAATGAACTCCCTCCTAATGCCTGCCTCCGCACAATAGTCAACAAACTCTCCAAGGGTGTACTCTCCTCCATTGTCCGACCTCAGGGACTTGATCTTCCGACCTGTCTGTGTCTCCACAAGAGCTCTGAACTCCTGAAACCGCTTGAAGACCTCGCTCTTGGTCTTCAAGAAATAAATCCAGGTCCTCCTAGAGTGATCATCAATGAATAAAACATAGTACTCATATCCACTCAAGGAAACATGAGACATCCGACTGCTCACATCGGAATGAATCAAATCAAGTATCCCAGTCGCTCTGCTGTCACTGCTGGGAAAAGGGGATTTGGCAAACTTTCCCATCGCACATCCTCTGCAAGTATCAAAGTGATCAGTACTGAAATCTGGCACACCTGTAGTGATCTCCCGCAAAGTCCTCAAGGCTCCATGATACATGTGCCCCATCCTGCGGTGCCAAATCTCACACAACTCAGAACTGCTAGCTCTGCTGTCGGTACTACTGCTCAATGCCAAAAGGGGTTGAAATGCAAACTTGTACACCTTTGCATGGCGTACACCTATCACTCTAGTTGAATCAGCTGGAGCGCCCCTGGGATACATCAGCACCTGTCCACCCCTGAACAGTATCTCATATCCTCTGTCCTCCAAAGCTGAGACGGATATGAGGTTCTTCCTCATCCTTGGCACATAAAGAACATCTGACACCTTCAAGGGAGGTTTGGACTCCCTCTGAAATGTCAATGTTCCCACACCGACTGCTCTAACAACTCTGTCATCACCGAGTACTACCTCTACATCAGTGCCACTCTCTGAAAGCTCTGAGAAGTACTCACGGACTCTTGTCATGTGACGAGAAGCCCCACTGTCCACATACCAGATACCCGAAGATGCTCCGCTAATCGAGGGAAATGCATGCTCCCTCTGAACCTCTATGGCAGATAATCCTGCACTAGAAGACTCACACGCAATGAACCCAAACTCCCGGTCAAAGCTGATCTCGTAGTCCTCAACCTTGTCGTATGTCGCCATGCTCGGTTCTCCTCTTCTTCTCTTTCTTCTCCGGACACACAACTGCATAGTGTCCCATCTTCTGACAATTCCAACACTTCACTTTGGAATAGTCCTTCTGTGAGTTATCCTGTTTACCTTTACCTTTGCCTTTGCCCCCACCATTGCTTGTGGAAGCCTGATTCTTCCCTTTGCCTTTCTTGCGTCCTGCCAACAGTGCTACATCCTCATCCTGCTCAACTGGCTTGGCTGCCCCAAGCTGACCTTTCCTGATCTCTGTCTGAATGCAATCATCCCAAAACCTCTCCCATGTGGGAAGGGTCTCACGTGCACAAACCCCATCAACAAAATTCATCCATGAACTAGGGAGGCCATTCACTGCAATCCGCACCAACTCAGTGGGTGGAATGGCCTCTCCAATCGCTGCCAACTCATCTCTCACATTAGTAATCTTTGTGAGATATCCAACTGCACTATCAGTCTTACCCATCTTAATGTTCTTCAGCTTCTCCTTCAGGACCATTTTCCGGTTTTCATTGGTACTCTGGTAGAGGTTGGTCAATGCTGTCCACATCTCATGAGCATTTCTCTTTCCTCTCACATGAGGAATACAATGATCTTTGATTCTGTCTAGAATCAGTGTCTTACCCTTGTTGTTCTTTTTATTATATTATGCCAACTGAGTAGCATCAGTAGGCACATTTACAGGGTTCTGTGCGGTATGCACCATTATGTCCCAGACTTCCGCCTCCTCAAAGATACTCTGCATTCTCTCCTTCCAAACACTGTAATTGGTATGCCCATCCAACCTATCCTCCACCCTCAATCCCAATGACATCCTGTTGTCCTAAAACTGAAAAATAGCACTGCTGTAGTAAAGATAAAAATTCTGTTTGTGAAAAATCAGCTTGCTAGAATTTTCTGAGTGAAAAATCAGCAGGCTGTATTTTTCTCCTTGCTGTCCCAAACTGCACTTTCAGCACTCAACCTCTGATACCATGTAGAAATTTCCTGTTTTCCCACCCCGGTTTTCAGTTTCACCTTATTTCTCCAAATAGTTAAATGCCCTTTCCCATATCCTTACATTCAACAAACTGGAAAATAAATTTTTGCTGAAAACACAAATTCTGGAAAATTTACAGAATGCTAGAAAATGCAGAAATAAAAATCAGCAAGCTTAAAACAGTCATTCACACATTTTAACACAGATATTTTTGGTCAAGGTGACCCTGGAAAAACCCCCTACAACTCCTGGGGAAAACCAGTTTGAAAGCTCCTTCTTATTTCTGGAAAATGCTTTTACAGAGAGGTGAAATATATAGGAAAAATTCTAGCAAATTAATTACAGACTTATCTGGTTTTCCGTGCTTGCCTCCGCCTTGGAAAACATGCCAAAACAACAAAATATTCAAAACAAAAATTTATTACAGCAAACTGCATTTCTCGAAAACTGTGCTGGCTGCCTTGAAAAGCGTGCCCAGCAACCTTGGAAATCGAGCCCTTTTTTGCTGTACTTTTCCTCAAAAACCGTGTTGCCTTTCTCCTCGAAAAACATGCCACAAAATAGCTATACGGACTGTTGTCTCAATTTTCGTGCTGCTATACGGCCTTGCTGTCTCGATATTCGTGCAGCCTCTTACTGCCTCGAAAAACGTGCCCTCCTTGCTACTGTACGGATTTGTTGGGTTTTCCTCTCCTTCACCTTCTCAAGCTCTCTTCAGAAAAATCTCCAGCTCTCCTTCTCCTCCTCTCTCAATCTGCTCATAAAAGAATGAATGACCTTTTCCTCCTTTTGCTCCTTTAACCTAACCCTAAGTGACTTTTGGGGAATCCCTAAATCCAATGGCTGAAATAGATTGAGATCTAGGGCTGAGATTAAATGCTCATTTAAATCTCACTTTCTATTTTTTAATTCACCCCACTTTAATAAAGACCCACTTAGTCATTTATTTCCAAAGTCACTTTTCCTTTCTAATTTTACATTAAAGTCATTTTAAAATTAGACTTTAGTAACTTTATCACTTAAAGTCACTTTTAAATTAGATTTGACTTTATAACTTTATAAAGTCACTTTAGGAGAAAAATTAAATTCTTTTGGACGCTTTTCCCTAGGCCAAAGATCAAAGCCTTAGGGAACCACCTGTCCTCCGGTAACCAAATTTCAACATCCTCCAAGACATTGCAAAAGAATGGCCTTCAAAACTGCCCATATTCAACGTTGAAGATAAGCCTATTTGCTGTAATGAAGTCGGCCTACAAACAGTGTTGAAGTCGGATACATGATGGCTGAAAGGTCGGCTTAATATCTGGCTGGAACAACTATTTATACCCCTACATATGCTGCGGTGAAGACATAGATTTTTGCGGATCTGACTGAGATTGTACAGCGGTTCAAAGGAATGCGGATTCACCTGAAATAGAAGTAACTAAAGGGTATAAATTGCAGAAGTAACTTAAGGTATAAACTGCGGAAGTGACTGAAGGCTACAGATTGCGGAAGTGACTGAAGGCTACAGATTGCGGAAGGTACTATTTTCGGATAGGTACAATAAGGTACAGAATTGGTGCAACAGATTGCGGAAGGTGCAGGAAGGATACAGCAAGGACATCTCTGAGTTTAAAGTATCTGAGGAAAGAGTTTGTCAAAGTCAAGACAGTGATCTACAAGTGGTAGAAAGTAAGGAGATTTACCTTCGTAACTACTTGTCAAGAAATTCAGTTGCAAGTGAAAATAATTCAGTCTCTATACATTTCACTGAGTAATTTGATAATTGACTTGATGAAAGAGTAAAGAAGAATATACATAAGCAAGATCACAAGTAATTATCAAGAAGAGAATTTTTTTATTAATCTCAAGTCCTACAAATTCTCAACATGGTATCAGAGCTATGGCAAAAGAAGATCACCTTATTGGCAAGAAGATTTTGGAATTAGAGAAAAGTTACTGTCTGAGATCAAATTCAGAGAGAAGAAGTTTGGTGCTTTTACAAAGAAGAAGTTGAGTGCTATTGCAGAGATGCAAGCTCGGTGGTATTGATACAAGTTCGATGCAATTTCAGTGATACAAATTCTCAACAACTTCAACATCGTGCATCACAGTAATTGGGTCAAGGAAATCTAAGGGTCATCTCTGTCTATACTTTAGATAGGCCAAGGACTTCTTTAGTAATATACAGGTCTACCATACAGTGCAGACAAGGGTGATTGAAAGGTTGCAAGGTGTGCTAAAGATCTCGATCTTGAGCTAACAGATTTTAGATAACTTAGAGAAGAACTAAAGATATACATCGAAGCAAGAAAGATCTTTGTATTGAGATCAAGGATAAGAAGATTGTAAGAGGCCGAGGCTAGAAGTGCAGAAAAAGGAGTTTACTACGAAACCAAGATTTCCTAGGATTGGTGCAGAAGAGTGCAGAAAAGAAGGCTTTATCATCATTACAATAAAGATCTAATCCTTACCCTTGAAGAAGATTATTCAAAGGGAAAGCACTAACACATCTTTTCTCCACCGCCATCGAAGAAATCAGGCTGAAGACTTTATCTTCACTTATCAAGTAAATATCTTTCATTCTATAAACAAATTTGGTTAAATGACTTTGTTTTTGCAAGGAGATCTATAAGCTGGTTGGTTTACCAAGAATCCTTGCATGAGGAGAATAGTCACAGTCCTCGAAGAAAGTAAAGTTATGAAAAGCCTATGAAGGATTGGAAACATCAAGAGAATATAAGATAAGCTGAAAGAACTATTCTATGAAATAAATAAGGTTATGTCACTTAGACCCAATTTACACAAAATTGAGGTACCAAAGGATGAAGGGATATCTTCATAAGATCTCAACTGTGAGACCTGGAAAAGACGATAAGATGGACAATGTAACAAATAGACAAGAAAATTACCACATTCAACTTGTGTTATCTATACTAAATGGAAAAAGACAAATCAAGGGCAAAAATGTTGAAGAATAAAAGACTCAAACATTTGCAGAAGGAAAAAGGGAAGTTGAGGAAATTACAAGAAAGATGGTCCTAAAGGGACAATCTCAATAGGAGAAAGAAAAGAAGATTCAAGGAAAATCACTCAAACTTATGAATAAGGAATCAATTTCTGTTGGTTATATGATAGGAAGCAATGTAGCATCCTGATCTAAGCATGGCAGGAACTCCTGGTGAGTCAGCCCCGGGAAAACCTCTTTGACAAACCTTAAGAAAGTAGTCATCAAGAGCAAGGGTCATCATAGAAACATACTTCTGGGATGTGATGACATATTGATGAAACAAGCCAAGGGAATGAAGCTATTCATTCCTAAAAATTGCTACAGGATGACTCAAGGGAAAAAGGTATGAGGTATGTATATATTTATATGCCGACATTGGATGTTGTGATGTCATGTTATATGGTTGCAGGTAATGAACTTATGTACTTAGAAGTATGAACTATAAAAGAGTATCTCCTAGTGCACGAACAGATGAAATCAACATAATATGTCCTCATGGTATATGAGGTGGTTGTTGAAAGTTCCTGGAAATGGAAAATGTGCAGAAAGGAAGAGATCATGAAATGCAACCATGTCTTGACTCTTGAGGTAGGTATCATTCAAAGGCCAAGTAGATGTGACTAGAAGATCTCCTGGGAAGATATGTAGACTCTGACGAAAGTCTGGAAACCCTTAGCAAAAACATATCATTAGAAGATGTGTCAATATGTATGAAGGATACCGATGCCTACAAGAAGATGTCAAGGTGAAAGATCATCACTAAGGTAACTTTCATTCTAAAAGTTAATATGAATATGTTTATCTGGATGAATCTGTGCAGGGTTGCTAATCATGAGAAAGGATGTATGATCCTTGGAAATGATTCGAAGGAAAGCAGCGTGGCATAACAATGGACCAGATAAAGGAAGTCTGATGAATCACTTTGATAGCTGACATGACTCAGGATGGAAGTGATGGATGATTTGTGCCCTATGAAGCTAAAAGTTGGAGATTCCTCAATATCAAAATCCATGACTTCAAGAACAGGAATTCTTCATGAGCAACTGGGTGTCTCACCATTGCTGCTGGAGATCCCTGGTTAAGAGGGAGCCTGATGGTAAGTTTCTTACTTGGAAGAAACTGGGTAATTCCTAAGGATGAGCTTAGGTACATTCTTTGTATAAGAATGAGTACATTCCCTTGTGGAATAAGGTCCTCCCTGGTTGAGAGAGAGAGATAGACACATCATTCTGATCTTGGGAAGACAGAATGGAGGATTGAGTAATCATCTGGCATTCAATACTCTTTGAGAATGTGATAGGGCATTCAAGATAAGAGTAGTCGAGGACTGATATTCTTTGAGGGCTAGCTACCCAAGAGAAGAATAGTCCAAGAAGGTCATACTTTGGGAACACCCGAGTGGAGAATGTACCTTGGAGAGACAATGACAAAGGTGTCTATAAGTCATGTGTCTCGCCAGCATTGAAGCCCGTTGTCTCGTTGAAGAGATGGGGCTATTAGTCAAGGCCTTGCACTAGTACAATGCTGGTTAATATGATGCTATACAGATGCAATTACCAATCCGATTTTTCTTATGAGATTTTTCAGTTTTAAAAGTGACCATGTACCTGTATGAATACCTCCCTAGTTAAGAGGGAGTGTTGAAAAGTGTAACTAGGTCGGTTTTCATGATGACTATGTAATTATGTACTTATGTAAAGAAGAAGTCGAAAATAATAAAATGTATTTTTGGTTTACTTGCTTCATGGGTTTCATGAGCAAGATTTTTAGTATAGATCTATAGACTTCTTCTTGATGTCTATTAGGAACATAAGTGTAATTAAGAGTCATGTAAATGGTGTGTTTAGTCTAAAGAATATCCTCCAAGACATTGCAAAAGAATGGCCTTCAAGACTGCCCATATTCAACGTTGAAGATAAGCCTATTTGCTGTAATGAAGTCGGCCTACAAACAGTGTTGAAATTGGCCTACATGATGGCTGAACGGTCGGCTTAATATCTAGCTGGAACAACTATTTATACCCCTACATATGCTCCAGTGAAAACATAGATTTCTACGGATCCGACTGAGGTTGTACAGCGGTTAAAAGGAATGCGGATTCACCTGAAATAGAAGTAACTAAAGGGTATAAATTGCGGAAGTAACTGAAGGTATAAACTGCGGAAGTGACTGAAGGCTACAGATTGCGGAAGTGACTGAAGGCTACAGATTGCAAAAGGTACTGTTTTCGGATTGGTACAATAAGGTACAGAATTGGTGCAGCAGATTGCGGAAGGTGCAGGAAGGATATAGCAAGGACATCTTTGAGTTTAAAGTATCTGAGGAAAGAGTTTGTCAAAGTCAAAACAGTAATCTACAAGTGGTAGAAAGTAAGGAAGGTAAATCAGATATTTACCTTACTAACTACTTGTCAAGAAATTTAATTGCAAGTGAAAATAATTCTGTCTCTATACATTTGACTGAGTAATTTGATAATTGACTTGATGAAAGATTAAAGAAGAATATACATAAGCAAGATCACAAGTAATTATCAAGAAGAGAATTTTTGTATTAATCTCAAGTCCTACAAATTCTCAACAGTACCTTCTTGGTTTGCGTGTCTCACTTCCAGCCTAGAATTTTGTGCTATTGTACGTTCTATCCTTGTTGCACGTTTGCTATATTAGCTTTCTCCTTCAGTTTCTCCTCTTCTCCAAATCTACACATGAAGAATAACTCCATTTTCCTTTTTGCCCCTTTTTGGTCTCCACAAGGATGAAAAGACCTATCCCTAGTGTTATACCTCAGGAGACAGTTCTTGGCTGTGAGGGAACCAGTGCCTGAGACAATTTAGAATTGAATAAAAAGATTGAAGTTAATGGCTGCAAGTACAAGTCATGAAGGCTTGTAACCAAAATTTTTGGTTTGAAAACCCTACCCTTCTAAAACAGAATGGCCAGAGGCTATGAGAGTTGCAGGGTGGAGATGTAAAGCAGAAAATGGAGGAGACAGTTTTGGCACAGACAATTAAGAATCTATACCTCACTTTTGTAGAAAGAATGATGGATGAAGAAGAAGAATATGAATGAGATTCCCGGATGTGGAGCGCTTCATAAGGGCTTCAAGATTAATTTTTAATGATTACAACGACATTTTAATGAGTGCAACGAAGTAAATTCAATAAAGCATAAACTAAAGTGCCAGCTGCATCTTACACTGACCGGGAGAGGAAAAACATGTATGAATGCTGGGACACATGAGAAATAACAATGACTGCAACACCAATGCTGGAATCAAACTGACATATATTTCTCAGGCTTTCCCAAAGATTCTGGTTTACAATACTCAGTCATGTAGACTGGACTCCCTATCCCTCCAATGTCTTCATTTCTCACTTTTATTCTCCTCCTAACCTAACTGTCCCCATGTTAGTTGCAAAACTAATTCTTTTACCAGTTATAAAACTGTTTACCTCTTTAACCTTTATGAAATCTCTAAGTTACAAATCATTATTTTAAATATTACAAATAATTATATTTATAAAAACCAAAATTAGAGCCCCTTCTACAAATTTCACAATATAAATATATGTATGTCAGGCTTTAAAATTAAAGTAGTATTAAATGCATGGGCAGGGACCTGTGTTGAATGTTTCAACGGATATAAACACTCAAGTGGGTCCTTGTGGTTGTTAATATGCATATGTCATCTATCAAAACCATAAACTGCTTACGGAGGCACCTTCAGTGGTTTCCAGAAATGAGGATGAGTGATGCCGCATTGAAACATAACCGTCGATCTGCAAACAGTGGTTTAGATCAAACCACTCTACGGGGGCACTCTCTCACATAAGCTATGTGCAGTTAGTGCTTCCGAGATGTCATTTGATCCGGGCATGTATGCTATGGGCCGCCGATTGTACTGGAACCTCCAAAACATATATCTTCACCCTTTCATTTACCTGAGTTGTTGGATTTCAATTGCGATGTGAAACAATAAACTTGTTAAAACAAAACTCCTGGCCTAGACTGACTGCATCCTGAGCAGCGTGATTGTCTTTCCACTTTTGTCTTCTTGGATGCTCTTAATCTGGAAAATGATATCATCATTTGTATTACGAGGTTTCTTTGCCGTGATAGTCTCAAAACTAGGTGGCAAATCAAGATCACCGAATCTCTTTGAATTATTTTCGACTAATAATAAGTGGGCAGCAATATCATCATCACTCTTCTGTGTATTGTATACTTTCCTGTCTCTAACATAAGATGGATTTGGGATATTTAAACAATTGGCATTTTGTTTTTCACCCTGATATGAAGTAGATGGCGAAAATAAGTTTTTTCCAGAATTTTCAACCAAAATCACATGACATTTTTTCAAAAACTGATATTGAAAGAACCCACAAAATCTCTGATACCACTCAGAATTTCTGGAAATTTTCCACGATGAAGTAAATTGAGACCTTTCTGCACAAAACCCAGATCACAGAATTTTGAAATTTTTCTCTGTTTGCCTGAAATTGAGCCTGAAATTCCTGCCCTGAGAATGTCTGCGTTTTCTGTGTATTAATTTCTGCTTCTCAGCTTCTCTCTTTTTTTTTTTAATTTGATCTGGCTTATGTATGGAATCATTCATTGCTGATTTAGCTTCAGCCTCTTGATTCTGATTTTTTTTTTTGTAACTCCTCATCCAGTGCTCATTGGCTTCTTGCACTCTCCACATTCCTCGGCTCTCAACACTCTGCCAGGAAGTGAGAATTGTTGGCACAGCTCCAACACTTAGAGCATCTAGAAATAATTGTATCCAACTTTCTCTAAACCAATCTGATCAAGTCCCTGAAGATCATGCTCCTCATTTAAAGGGCGCACAAGTGTAAAGCATTTTAACACAGGAAACATGGCCCAAATAGATTTACGGATCTCATTCCTTGAAGCAATATACTTCCTGCTTCCCTCTATTGGCTTCAATGCAAGTTCTAAATAATCTTGTGGTGTTATCCCTTTCCCATCTTCATGTAATTCTAAATAAAAAGTCCCATAAAAACCACAGAAATATAGGAGAATAATATCCTAAATCTTTCAGCAGTAGTTCAAATCTCTGATGCCTTAACTCGAGTATGCTTTGTTATTTTTGTAATAGGAGACAACCAATCTAGACCAGCTTCATCAATGCCCCCTTATAGTCGTATAGCAAGCATTTATCATGGAAGATCATCGATCTGCAAATTATAAATTAAATAACTTTTCAAATCCCTAATCATTCTGTTCATTTTTAGAGATCCTTGATCCAGAAAACTAATGAACACCCAGGCTATTAATTCCACTAAAATTGTCTCTTCTAATTAACCTTAACATATCACTTTCCTGGATGCAAGCTTTGTCATAAGCATGTCAATCAATATTCCTTCATGATACGTCCAAACACGAAAAGTACCACTTTGAATAGAGGACTGTGGAATACTTTTAATGATATGCTTACCCAATAAATGCATTTTGAAGAAATTTCAAAAGGAAAAGGAAAAAGGGAGCCAACTCATTCACTTCAAGTTGTGCCAAAAACCACAGAATTGCCTTCCTTTGGAGAACTCCTGGTCATGACCTTCAATGAAAATAGAAAATTGTTGCAATGGATCTAAAGGGCATGGTCGCATCTGCCTCCCTGAGAAGGAAAGCAGTGTTTTCCTGTCTAGAAAGAATGTTTTCCCTCACGAGACAGCTCTTGGCTGTGAGGGAACCAGTGTCTGAAACAATTTAGAATTGAATAAAAAGATTGAAATTAATGGCCGAAAGTACAAGTCATGAAGGCTTGTAACCAAAATTTCTGGTTTGAAAACCCTAGCCTTCTAAAACAGAATGGCCAGAGGCTATGAGAGTTGTAGCGTGGAGATGTAAAGCAGAAAATAAAGGAGACAGAGTTATGGCACAGGCAATTAAGAATTTATGCCTCAATTCTGTAGAAAGAATGATGGATGAAGAAGAAGAATATGAATGAGATTCCCAGATGTGGAGCGCTTCATTAAGGGCTTCAAGATTAATTTTTAATGATTACAATGACATTTTAATGAGTGCAACGAAGTAAATTCATTAAAGCATAAACTAAAATGCCAGCTGCATCTTTCACTGACCAGGAGAGGAAAAACATGTACGAATGTTGGGACACACAAGGAAATAACAATCACTGCAACACCAATACTAGAATCAAACTGACATATATTATTCAGGCTTTCCCAGAGATTTTGGTTTACAATACTCACTCATGTAGACAGGACTCCCTACCCCTCCAATGTCTTACATTCTCACTTTTATCCTCCTCCTAGCCTAACTGTCCCAGTGTTGGTTGCAAAACTAATTCTTTTAACAGTTATAAAACTGTTTACCTCTTTAATCTTTCTGAAATATCTAAGTTACAAATCATTATTTTAAATATTACAAATAATTATATTTATAAAAACCCAAATTAGAGCCCCTTTTACAAATTTCACAATATAAATATATGTATGTCGGGCTTTAAAATTAAAGTAGTAATAAATGTGTAAGCAAGGATCTTTGTTGAATGTTTCAATGGATATAAACACTCAAGTGGGTCCTTGTGGTTGTTAATATGCATATGTCATCTATCAAAACCACAAACTGCTTACGGAGGCACCTTCGGTGGTTTCCAGAAATGAGGATGAGAGATGCTGCATTGAAACATAACAGTCAATCTGCAAACAGTGGTTTAAATCAAACCACTCTACGGGGGCACTCTCTCACATGAGTTTTGTGCAGTTAGTGCTTCCGAGATGTCATTTGATCCGGGCATGTATGCAATGGGCCGACGATTGTACTGGAACCTGCAAAACATTTATTTTCACCCTTTCATTTACCTGAGTTGTTGGATTTCAATTGTGATGTGAAACAATAAACTCATTAAAGCAAAACTCCTGGCCTAGACTGACTGCATCCTGACCAGCGTGATTGTCTTTCCACTTCCGTCTTCTTGGATGGATGCTCTTAATCTGGAAAATGATATCATAATTTGTATTACGAGGTTTCTTTGCCGTGATAGTCTCAAAACTAGGTGGCAAATCAAGATCACTGAATCTCTTTAAATTATTTTACACTAATAACAAGTGGGCAGCAGACTGCAGTATCATCATCACTCTTCTGTGTATTGTATACTTTCCTGTCTTTAACATAAGATGGATATGGGATATTTAAACAATTGGCATTTTGTTTTTCACCCTGATAAGTAGATGGTGAAAATTTGTTTTGCCAGAATTTTCAACCGAAATTACATGACGTTTTTTCAAAAACTGACATTGAAAGAACCCACAAAATCTCTGAAACCGCTCAGAATTTCTGGAAATTTCCCATAATGAAGTCAATTGAGGCCTTTCTGCACAAAACCCAGATCGCGGAATTTTGAATTTTTCTCTGTTTGCTTGAAATTGAACCTGAAATTCATGCCCTGAGAATGTCTGCGTTTTCTGTGCATTAATTTCTGCTTCTCAGCTTCTCTTTTTTTTTTTTTAAATTTGATCTGGCTTATGTATGGAATCATTCATTTCTGATTTAGCTTCAGCCTCTTGATTCTGATTTTTTTTTTTTAACTCCTCATCCAGTGTTCATTGGCTTCCTCTCATGCACTCTCCACATTTCTCGGCTCTCAACACTCTGCCAGGAAGTGAGAATTGTTGGCATAGCTCCGACACTTGGAGCATCTAGAAATAATTGTATCCAACTTTCTCTATACCAATCTGATCAAGTCGCTGAAGATCGTGCTCGTCATTTACAGGGCACACAAGTGAAAACATTCTCACACAGGAAACATGGCCCAAATAGATTTACGGATCTCATTCGGATCTTGCGGTGTTATCCCTTTCCCATCTTCATGTAATTCTAAATAAAAAGTCCCATAAAAACCACAGAAATATAGGAGAATAATATCCTAAATCTTTCAGCAGTAGTTCGAAACTCTGATGCCTTAACTCGAGTATGCTTTGTTATTTTTGTAATAAGAGGCAACCGATCTAGAGCAGCTTCATCAATGCCCCCTTTAGTCATATAGCAAGCATTTATCATGGAAGATCATCAATCTAAAAATTCCAAATTAAATAACTTCTCAAATCCCTAATCATTTTGTTCATTTTTAGAGATCCTTGATCCAGAAAACTTATGAACACCCAGGCTATTATTTCCACTGGAATTGTCTCTTCTAATTAACCTTAACATATCACTTTCCTGGACGCTAGCTTTGTCATAAGCATGTCAATCAATATTCCCTCACGATATCAATATTCCTTCATGATATGTTCAAGCACAAAAAGTACCACTTTGAATAGAAGACTGTGGAAGACCTTTAATGATATGCTTACCTAATAAATGCATTTTGAAGAAATCTCAAAAGGAAAATGAAAAAGGGAGCCAACTCATTCACTTCATTGTGACGAAAACCACAGAATTGCCTTCCTTTGGAGAACTCGTAGTCACGACCTTCAATGAAAATTGAAAATTGCTGCAATGGATATAAAGGGCGTGGTCGCATCTGCCTCCCTGAGAAGGAAAGGAGTGTTTTCCTATCTAGAAAGAATGTTTCTTCTCCATTGACATTCACCCCCAGATCACATACAGGGTGCATGTTGCTCTTCTATAGGCAGGAATTATCAATGTTTTATGCAAGAATATGCACACGAGTTTTCACCATGAAAACACCCAAAAAGATAGATACAGAGGCAGGGAAATGTTGGTGCTCCTAAGCCTTCGATTATACACATTTATCAATGCAAACTGTAACAGAATTACACCCTTCTTCTGACATATCATTCGTATGAAAAATTATTTTCAATTCGATGCTCAGGACACCAGCCATCAATGTTATATCAATAAGCGACTGCAAGCCCCGACTCCTGAACACATTTGCTTGCTAGTACCATATGCATCTAATGCAAAAACCAGAAACCCAAGATGAACATCAAACCTTCGGATTTCAGCGGCAAATAATTTTACCATCATATCAATTGTCGTCTTGATCAGAGGCTTAAAACATAACTACACTGGCAACAAAACCTTTTGCAAAAACTTATCCAAGAATCATTGATATTTTAGTTGATCCAGATTGAGCTACAACACCTAGGATCAAGGGCTGAGATTAGATCTCAGCTTCTCTTAATCAAGGGTGGAGATCTAATCTCACATTGAACCTCCCTCATGTCTCCCCCTTCATTAATGACCCCCTCTAGTCACTTTAATAACTTGTTGTACCATGTATTTTTTGTTTCATAAAGTCACTTTAATATTATAAAAGTACAATGTACTTTTAGACCTCATAAAGTGACTAAAAAGTCACATGACTTGTGATCTCAAAAAGTCACACTAAAAAGGTGGGTTCATTTGTTTTCCTAGGCTTAGGCAAAAAGCACTAGGAAACACCTCCTTGGTACATTTTTTAACAAGAAGAAGCCTTCTACAAGCCCCAAGTCGAAGCCTAGGGCAAACTAGGGAATTTCTAGGGCACAATTTGCCTAGGGAAAGAGACGTTAGCACCTAAAATAAAGATATTAGCCACGGGAATGACTTGATTTTGAGGCAAATACCTAACGTCCACAAGTTGAATTGTGAAAATTTCTGAATATGCTTAAACAGAAACCCTACTATTAAATTCTTGATTTACTCCTCCTAGTTAATCTAAAATCTTCAGCATTAACATCAAAGTAAATACATTAACAGCCTACACATACAGATCTAAACTGAATAACATGCACAATGACGAAGTGACACACAAGGATTTTCTGGACAATTGTCCCCAGAAAAACCCAATGCGGGAAAACCAGTGCTTCTAGCTTCTGGAGGGCTTTTATTATTAAGCAGATTCTAAGTACAACAGATCTGGGCACCAAATTGGTTAACCCGACAGAGGAATAAATATGCAGCTATACCTTTGTTCTGGAGACAGAAAAAGTGGCTGATTCACACCCTCAAACGGGATTTATAGAACTCAACCATTTTCGGCCTCTAGAAACCCCAACACTGCTCTGAAGCCTACTGCATTAGCCTCTACGCTGCTCAGGAAGGGCCTGCGTCACCCTAGACTGGGTTATGTTGGCTGCCCTTGTTGGGCCTGCGTCAACCCTTCTGGCCTCCTGCTGCCTCTGCGCTGCCCTTTCTGGGCCTGCGTCAACCCTGCATAGCCCTTGATGCCTCTACACTGCCCCTGTTGGGCTCTCGGCTGAGCTGCGTAGCTACTGCCTCTGCGCTGCCCTTTCTGGGCCTGCGTCAACCTTGCGTAGCTCCTGATGCCTCTGCACTGCCCCTGTTGGGCTCTCAGCTGAGCTGCGTAGCTACTGCCTCGGTCTGCTTCTTCTCTGCCCTGGTTGTACTCTTGGCCTGGGACTAGACCATCCCCCTCGCCAATACTGCCCCTCTCCGTAGCTGAAACACTTTTGTAATCCTTAGCAAACCACACCCTAGAATTCCAGCTTAGCTTCAGTGCTCTTCCAGTGTGTGTGTTCTCCAACTGACCCCAAGCCCTCTTCTTATACTTTTCTCGTTGAAACATCAACGGTTGTGATCTAATCTTGAATCGATGGCTAAGATTATAAGATGCTTGATCCATGTCACTTAAGTCATTCTCATCACATGTTTAATTTAATTACCTTTAATCTTTTAATTTTCCTAAGTTAAACTTTGGGTCCTTAATTAAAAAGATTCATTAATTAAATATCTCTTAAACAGGATGGAATTTCCCAAAACGTGTTCTAGGTCTTGGAGATCTTATGTACTCTAGTCCCTCCACAAAGTTTGTGAGATAGAGCACATCCGATGCTATCCCAACACCCCAAAATCTCAACATGAATCCCTCTACCAAGGAATGTTTTAAAACCCTAGTTGGAAAAGATGCCCTAGCCCTGTCTAGTAGCTTACCTTATAAGGTCGAAATTCAAGGTTTAGGGGAGAGAAGAGTGATTTTGAAAGTTTTCTAGGTAATCAACCATGTAACCAAATCAAGTGCCTTGACCTGTGGTGATAGAGTCTATGCGAGGTTTTAAAATGACTAAACCTTCACCAAGAGTAAGTGAAATATGAAACCCAAGGTTTCAAACCCTAGCTACCACTTTTGTGAGGGAGCAAAGTCAATAGGGAGAGCTAGTTGAAAGGTTCACCCATGGGATTGTCATTCAAATCCTATGAGTTGGTAAATCATGCAATATTATCATTAGATTCCATAGAATAATTTTTAACAATAACTTGCACATAAAAACCCTAGATGATCAACCATTACATACAAAGATTTATCAAATACAAGGTACACTTACAAAATTAGAAACATGAAAAAGTCCTTTATTACTCCAAAATGACATCTTCGGAGCCAAAGAATAACTTTGTTAGCAAAAATCCACCACAGATCACATCACCACAAGATAGTGACAAATTTAGCTAAGGAGAAGGTCGAATTAGTCACAAGTGATGATGATAAATGAAATGAGCCTATCCTCTATTTATATGAGGATTAGGTCTCCTAGTTTCGCCTACAAAGCCCCTAAAAACAAGTTTGATCATGTAATTTTTGGGTTACAAGCCAACCCGTTAGCTAACATCAAAATATGCCTAATTAGCCCACATGTGTGAGTCGTAGCCTCTAAATTGTTAAAGTCATGCCTCATTTAGGCTCCAAATGCCATGCAAAAGAGTGATGAGGAGTCCAAATGTGTGTATATGCTTGTATAATCCCAAATTCGAGGGTTGGCCCTCAAATTCACCTCAATATCTCTTATGAGGCCCCAAGATCGAATTGGGGTGCCATCAATTGGTCTCCATGGGTCTCTAACTACCAAAAAAATGTAGAAATTTCTTGACTTTCCCACCCTGGTTTTCAGTTTCACCTTATTTCTCCTTTTAGTTAAATGCCCTTTCCCATATCCTTACATTCAACAATAGGAAAATATTTTTTGCTGAAAACACAAATTCTGGAAAATTTACAGAATGCTGGAAAATGCAAAAATAAATATTAGCAGATACAAACAGCCATTCAACACATTATAACAAAATGATTTATTGTCAAGGTGACCCTGGAAAAACCCCCTACAACTCTTGGGGAAAACCAGTTCGAAAGCTCCTCCTTATTTCTGAAAATGCCTTTTACAGAGAGGTGAAATATACAGGAAAATTTCCAACAAATTAAATACAGACTTATCTTGTTTTCCGTGCTTGCCACCGCCTTGGAAAATGTGCCGGAACAGCAATAAACTCAAAACAGAAATTTTTTACAGCAAATGATAGTTTAGAAATTCATGCCCAGAACTTAGCTAAACAGTTGTACGGACTATACAGACTGTACAGAATTTTCCAGCAAGCTGCCTTTCTCGAAAACCGTGCTAGCTGCCTCGAAAAATGTTCCCAACCACCTAGAAAATCGAACCCCTTGTTGATGTACTTTTCCTCGAAAAACGTGTTGCCTTTCCCCTCGAAAACTGAGCCTCAATGCCGCTGTACGGACTATTGTACGGATGGTTGTCTTGGTTTCTGTGCTATTGTATGGCCAAGTCGCCTCGGTATCCGTGCAGCCTCTTGCTACCTTGGAAATCGTGCCCTCCTTGCTGCTGTACGAATTTGCTAAGTGTGCCCTCTCCTTCACCTTCTAGCGCTCTCTTCAGAAAATGTCTCCAGCTCTCCTTCTCTTCCTCTCTCAATCTGCTCATGAAAGAATGAATGATTTTTTCCTCCTTTTTCTCCTTTAACCTAACCCTAAGTGACTTTTGGAGAATCCCTAAATCCAATGGCTGAAATAGATTTAGATCTAGGGCTGAGATTAAATGCTCATTTAAATCTCACTTTCTATTTTTTAATTCACCCCACTTTAATAAAGACCCACTTAGTCATTTATTTCCAAAGTAACTTTTCCTTTCTAATTTTACATTGACTTTATTAAAGTCACTTTAAAATTAGACTTTAGTAACTTTATCACTTAAAGTCACTTTTAAATTAGATTTGACCTTATAACTTTATAAAGTCACTTTAGGAGAAAAAGTAAATTCTTTTGGACACTTTTTCCTAGGCCAAAGATCAAAGCCTTGGGGAACCACCTGTCCTCCGGCAACCAAATTTCAACACTCCCTCTTACCGAGGAAGGTGTTCCTCACCACACCCATCTTGTCTCTGAAGTAGACATGCTTGCCTCGTGGTAAGGCTTTGGTAATAATATCTGCAACCTGCTCATCAGTGGGAATATACTCAAGCTTCACAGCTCCTTTCTGAACATAGTCTCTGATGAAATGATATTTGATCCCAATATGTTTTGACCTGTCATGAAATACTGGATTCTCCGTCAGTTTAATGAACCTCTGATTATCACAGTAAATCACTGAAGGTCTCAACAGCTGACCAAATAAGCCAAACAACATCTTGCGAAGCCAGATGGCCTCACAACTAGCTACACTAGCTTCCATATACTCTGCTTCCGCTGAACTCAATGCTACTGACTGCTGCTTTCGGCTGAACCATGACACCACTGCCGAACCCAACCCAAAACAACACCCTGATGTGCTCTTCCTATCAGAAGCACAACCTGCCCAATCAGAATCAATGTAACCTGCCAATCTCACTCCATCCCCCTGCCTGTAGTCCAAACCATAATCCACTGTCCCCTACAAGTACCGCAAAATGTGTTTTGCAGCCACCCAGTGAACCTTCCTAGGCTCACACATAAACTGACTCATCGTGTTGACTACAAAACAAATATCTGGTCTAGTGTTGACCAAATACATCAAGGAACCAATCAGCTGTCTGTACAATGTGGGATCCACCAACTCGGAATCCGAAGCATGGAGCTTCTTCCAGTTGGTGATCATCGGTGTCGACATGGGCTTACAATCCTCCATGTGGAATCTGCCAAGGATATCCACAATATACTTCCCCTGCCCCAGGAAGAAATGCCCCTCCTCCTGCCACACCTCCAAACCCAAAAAGTAATGCATCAAGCCGATGTCCTTCATCTCAAACTTCGCCGCAAGATCTCTCTTGCAGTGCTCTATGAGTCTCTCTACACCCGTAATGACCAAGTCATCCACATACAGCACCAGAATGAGAGGCTCCTCACCTATCACAATATAGTAAAGGTTCGGATCTGCCTCACTCTTTGTGAAACCCATCTCCTGCAAGTATGTATCTATCCTGGACTACCAAGCTCTGGGAGTTTGCTTCAGGCCATAAAGGGCCTTCTTCAGTCTACACACATGGGACTCCTTCCCATGCACCTCAAAGCCCTGTGGTTGCTCAATGTACACCTCCTCCTGTATGAAGCCATTAAGAAATGAGGTCTTCACATCCATCTGGTGGATCTTCCAACCCATCTCTGCTGCTAT
Organism: Pinus albicaulis; assembly: GCA_034641835.2. Lineage (NCBI taxonomy): Eukaryota > Viridiplantae > Streptophyta > Pinopsida > Pinales > Pinaceae > Pinus > Pinus albicaulis. The sequence continues at coordinate 1,354,399,360 of CM076575.1, forward strand.
CGATTTAATGGAGCGGATCGAAGTATATCGAGCCACGGGAGCGAAGGTCTTCTCATAATCTACTCCCTCTACTTGGGAGAACCCTCTAGCCACAAATCTCGCTTTGAATTTCTCAATGCTGCCATCTGCAACATGCTTTACCTTGTAAAGCCATCTGGACGTAACCACGGATTTGCCCTCAGGCCTCGGCACCACCTCCCAAACAGCATTCTTCATGATAGAAGAATACTCCTCCTGCATGGCCTCTCTCCAGACCTGATGGCTAGCTGCCTCCTCATAGCTAGAAGGCTCAGAGTCAAGGATGTTGGTAGCCATTGCCATATAGCTACAAAACCTTTCAGGTGGTCTGCTCTCTCTGACCGGCCTCTTAGGCCCAGCAACAGATGTGGCCTCTCTCAAGGTGTCCTGAAGCCACTTGGGCTTCCTCTTCCCTGAGCACACTTCTCCCACTAGAGAATGAAACTCCTCCTCCTCATCATCATCAGGAGCCTGAAATCCTGACTGTCTATCTGTTGTCCTCCTGCCTGCACCTGAACCTGTAGATGCTGAAGTACCGTGTGAACTGTCCATCAATGGACTCCCTAGTGAACTGCTCTGCATGCTGCCCGAAGCAACACCCCTCTAACTCTGTGAGCCACTGCTCACTGACGGACCTGACATCGTCATAGATGTACCTCCGGATCCTCTTGATTCCTGCCCACTGGATCCTTGTGACTGACTCAGCTTCTGCTGAGGGTCTGGTTGATCCAGATACTCTAACTCCCGTGACCTCCTAAAGGCCCTGTCCTCCTCGAACTTCACATCCTGCCTGACAACAACTCTCCTCTGTGCAGTAATGTAAATCCGAAAGGCCTTTGAGATCTCACTGTAGCCCACCAAGATACCCTTCTCTGCGGTGGGCTCTAGTTTGGTCCTCTTCTCCTTGGGTATGTAGGAGTAACTAATACACCCAAAGATATGAAGATGACCAATATCAGGCTTCTTCCCAGAAAAAGCCTCCTCCGGAGTCATGTGCCCCAAGGCACGATAAGTACTCCTGTTCTGCAAATAAACAGCAGTGTTGCAAGCCTCTGCCCACAAAAACAATGGCAACCCCTGATCATGTAACATGGCTTTGGCAGCCCCTCCGATGGATTTGTTCTTCCTCTCTTCAACCCCGTTCTGCTAGGGGTTGTAAGGAACAGTGAACTCCCTCCTGATGCCTGCCTCCGCACAATAGTCAACAAACTCTCCGAGGGTGTACTCTCCTCCATTGTCAAACCTCAGGGACTTGATCTTCCGACCTGTCTGTGTCTCCACAAGAGCTCTGAACTCCTAAAACCGCTTGAAGACCTCACTCTTGGTCTTCAAGAAATAAATCCAGGTCCTCCTGGAGTGATCATCAATGAATAAAACATAGTACTCATATCCACTCAAAGAAACATGAGACATTCGACCGCTCACATCAGAATGAATCAAATCAAGTATCCCAGTCGCTCTGCTGTCACTGCTGGAAAAAGGGGATTTGGCAAACTTGCCCATCGCACATCCTCTGCAAGTATCAAAGTGATCAGTACTGAAATCTGGCACACCTGTACTGATCTCCCGCAAAGTCCTCAAGGCCCCATGATACATGTGCCCCATCCGGTGGTGCCAAATCTCACACAGCTCAGACTGCTAGCTCTGCTGTCGGTACTACTGCTCAATGCCAAAAGGGGCTGGAATGCAAAATTGTACACCTTTGCATGGCGTACACCTATCACTCTCGCTGACTCAGCTGGAGTACCCTGGGATATATCAGCACCTGTCCTACCCTGAACAGTATCTCATATCCTCTATCCTCCAAAGTTGAGGCAGATATGAGGTTCTTCTTCATCCCTGGCACATAAAGAACATCCGACACCTTCAAGGCAGGTTTGGGTTCCCTATGAAATGTCAGTGTTCCCACACCGACTGCTCTAACAACTCTGTCATCACCGAGTACTACCTCTATATCAGTGCCACTCTCTGAAAGCTCTGAGAAGTACTCACGAACTCCTGTCATATGATGTGAAGCCCCACTGTCCACATACCAGATACCCAAAGATGCTCCGCTAGTCGAGGGAAATGCATGCTCCCTCTGAACCTTTGTGGCAGGTGATCCTGCACTAGAGGACTCACACGCCATGAACCCAAACTCCTGGTCAAAGCGATCTGTAAAGTCCTCAACCTCTGCTGATGTTGCCATGCTCTGGTTCTTCCCCTTCTTCTTCTTCTCCTCTGGACACACAACTGCATAGTGTCCCATCTTCTGACAATTCCAACACTTCACCTTGGAATAGTCCTTCTGTGTGTTACCATGTTTACCTTTACCTTTGCCTTTGCCCCCACCACTGCTTGTGGAAGCTTGCTTCTTTCCTTTGCCTTTCTTACCTCCTGCCAACAATGTTACATCCTCATCCTGCTCAACTGGCTTGGCTGCCCCAAGCTAACCCTTCCTGGTCTCTGTCTGAATGCAATCATCCCAAAACCTCTCCCATGTGGGAAGGCTCTCACATGCACAAGCCCCATCAGAAAAGTTCATCCATGAACTGGGGAGGCCATTCACTGCAATCCGCACCAACTCAGTGGGTGGAATGACCTCTCCAACTGCTGCCAACTCATCTCTCACATTAGTTATCTTTGTGAGATATCCAGTTGCACAATCAGTCTTACCCATCTTAATGGTCCTCAACTTCTCCTTCAGGACCATTTTCCGGTTCTCATTGGTACTCTGGTAGAGATTAGTCAATGCTGTCCACATCTCATGAGCATTTCTCTTTCCTCTCACATGAGGAATGCAATGGTCTTTGATTCCGTCTAGAATCAGTCTCTTACCCTTGTTGTTCTTTCTATTATATGCTGCCAACTGAACAGCATCACTGGGCACAACAACAGGGTTCTGTGCGATATGCACCATGATGTCCCAGACTTCTACCTCCTCAAAGATACTCTGCATTCTCTCCTTCCAAACGTTGTAATTGGTATGCCCATCCAACCTATCCTCCACCCTCAATCCCAATGACATCCTGCTGTCCTAAAAACTGAAAAATAGCACTGCTGTAATAAAGATAAAAAATTGTGTGTGTGAAAAATCAACAGACTATATTTTTCTTCTTGCTGTGCCAGACTGCACTTTCAGCACTCAAGCTCTGATACCATGTAGAAATTTCTTGACTTTCCCACCCCGGTTTTCAGTTTCACCTTATTTCTCTTTTTAGTTAAATGCCCTTTCCCATATCCTTACATTCAACAACAGGAAAATAATTTTTGCTAAAAACACAAATTCTGGAAAATTTACAGAATGCTGGAAAATGCAGAAATAAATATCAGCAGATACAAACAGCCATTCAAAAAATTATAACACAGTGATTTTTTGTCAAGGTGACCCTGAAAAAACCCCCTACAACTCTTGGGGAAAACCAGTTCGAAAGCTCCTTATTTCTGAAAATGCCTTTTACAGATAGGTGAAATATACAGGAAAATTTCCAGCAAATTAAATACAGAGTTATCTTGTTTTCCGTGCTTGCCACCGCCTTGGAAAATGTGCCGGAACAGCGATAAACTCAAGACATAAATTTTTTACAGCAAATGACAGTTTAGAAATTCGTGCCCAAAACTTAGCTGAACAGTCATACGAACTGTACGGACTGTACGGAATTTTCCAGCAAGCTGCCTTTCTCGGAAACCGTGTTGGCTGCCTCGAAAAACGTGCCCAGACACCTAGAAAATCGAACCCATTTTTTGTTGTACTTTTCCTCGAAAAATGTGCTGCCTTTTCCCTCGAAAATCGTGCCTCAATGCCACTGTACGGACTGCTGTACAGATGGTTGTCTTGGTTTCTGTGCTGCTGTACAACCAAGCTGCCTCGGTATCCGTGCAACCTCTTGCTGCCTTGGAAATCGTGCCCTCCTTGTTGTTGTATGAATTTGCTGAGTGTGCCCTCTCCTTCACCTTCTCAAGCTCTCTTCAGAAAATGTCTCCAGCTCTCCTTCTCTTCCTCTCTCAATCTGCTCATGAAAGAATGAATGATCTTTTCCTCCTTTTCCTCCTTTAACCTAACCCTAAGTGACTTTTGGGGAATCCCTAAATCCAATGGCTGAGATAGCTTTAGATCTAGGGCTGAGATTAAATGTGCATTTAAATCTCACTTTCTATTTTTTAATTCACCCCACTTTAATAAAGACCCTCTTAGTCATTTATTTGCAAAGTCACTTTTCACTTTCTAATTTCACATTGACTTTATTAAAGTCACCTTAAAATTAGACTTGGTAACTTTATCACTTAAAGTCACTTTTAAATTAGATTTGATTTTATAACTTATAAAGTCACTTTAGGAGAAAAATTAAATTCTTTTGGACACTTTTCTCTAGGCCAAAGATCAAAGCCTTAGGGAACCACCTGTCATCCGGTAACCAAATTTCAACAAAAAAAGTCACCTCTTCTCCAGTGTTAGGGCTTCCTCTAGTGTAACAAGCCTTCCCTAGTCTCTCAATAGGAGCACATCATCATCTAGGCTCTACATCAACTCCATCCCATCAGGTTGTGTCAAGGCCATCCTGGGAGCATACTAGGTCTGGTCTCATCATGAAGAATCCTCAAAACTAGGACAAATTAGACCAACATCCTAGGTCTCGGAGGTACTCTAGGACATGTGTCATTTGCTAATGTTGTTAGGAGGCTCTAGTCTCTCAACAGTGCACCTATTTACACCATGTACTTCTCAAGAAAGCCTAGGTATCTGTGGAGTGTGTGCCCAAAGCCTAGGTCGTTGAACCACCAAACAAGAATAACATGGATTCTCTAGTGAAAGCAAATATCCATCAGAAACTAAGATCAATAAAGCATCTAAGTGAACCAAACTTGAACGTTAAGGGAAATTTAATACTCCAAACAAAGATCCCCTTCCAAAATCAAGACCAAGTTCTCCCAAAAGTGTTTTCTCCCTTGGTAGGAGTGGCTAATGGTCAACCCTATTAGGTGCTTCCGGCCCATAAAGAGAAGTAAGTGTTCCCTGGTCCACCCTTCAATTTTAGGTGTTAGTGTATAATAACGTATTAACGTGGTAATGGAGGGGAGAATGATTCATGGTCAAGTGCCATCGTCAAAGGGACTAGTTGATGGGGGCGTCCACATCCTGAGTCTATAGATGTGAGGAGGGAGCATCATGGATGCATGAGCTACTAGCTCGACCTAATTTTTCCATCCTTATTGTGCGCCTTTTACTTCTTCTTGATTATTCCTTGTCTTATAGCTTATAGCTAAAGGGATAGAGCTTGCTTTGTATGATGTAGCAGTTTTATTACCCCTTTAAGGTGAGTCATTTTATCACTCATCAGGGTTGGGACATGCAAGGGTTCCTTTTTTATGTAATGAAGCATCATGTGCTCATGAACTAGGTGATGGCCATATGAGGTAGGTAGAGCTCATGCTAGGCTTTTTCACACGTGTTAATCTTTATGTCCCGACCATCTTTTACATTTTAATTTTTCATTTTATTGTTTTGTTGTGCCCATGTTATGTTTTTCCTATTCTTTTAGCTGCATCAACCTCCCAAGGCAGAGTTTCAAGGCCCTACTCAAGGCATGTGGATATATGAGTGTCAAATCCCTAAGAACCAATGAGTAGTTGTACCCAAAGAATGACTCACCAGGGTTGGGACATGCAAGGGTTCCTTTTTTATGTAATGAAGCATCATGTGCTCATGAACTGGGTGATGGCCATATGAGGTAGCTAGAGCTCATGCTAGGCTTTTTCGCACGTGTTAATCTTTATGTCCCAACCATCTTTTACATTTTGATTTTTCATTTTATTGTTTTGTTGTGCCCATGCTATGTTTTTCCTATTCTTTTAGCTACTTCAACCTCCCAAGGCAGAGTTTCAAGGCATGTGGATATATGAGTGTCAAATCCCTAAGAACCAACGAGTAGTTGTACCCAAAGAGTAGAGGTTAGATATGAGGCTTGCAATGTGGCATGGAAAAGGTTAAGTATGGTATAGGGAGAATGGAACATGCTATCTCAATCATGGCTTTCCAAGTAGTACCCCTCCTATAACCCAAAGGCCCTGAAGAGAGGTCCCACTAGACTAGGGTCAAAGATTTGGTGAGAGAACAAAATTATGGTCAAGATTTGTGAATCTTCCAGGTCACCTCGTCATTGATACTAAATGCCCAGGTTAATTACAAAATGATCAAAGTACCTTTTGAACAGCAACCCACCTTCATCCAAGTGTCAATGTTAGATGGTGAGAAGCATATGGAGTTAATTTGGCAACTTAGTGACAAATTCCAATAATTAGACCATATTCCTTTTTCTAAAAGGACCAAAATTGACCTTTGAAGCATTGTATTTGGATGAGGAAAAATGTATTTTTGAAATCAAGTTCACAAGTACACAAATTGTCAAGGTCGGCCTAAGAGGCTAATTAGCCCTCCTCCAACGCCTATAAATTCATGACACCTCAAACTCATTTGGACATCAATCATCACACATCTCTCTTCTCTTATTGGGTTCAATTCATCTGAAAATTGCAAGAGTCTTTTTCACACTTGTGTAGAAAGAAGGACGAAATTACAGGTGGCCGAAAATATGAATTTTTCTACAACTTTGACCGGTGTTGACTTTGACCTTTGAAGGAGAGTTTGACTTCAATTTTTTTGGGGTATCTCTGTCTCATCATGCCACATCTTTCGACACAAAAATAGAGGCATTTGGAGCAGTTTGACTTGGGTTGACCACAGGAAAAATTGTAGACTTCACCGTAGAAGTTTATCTCTTATTTGACCGAGTTTGACTAGGCGTTTATGGACTATTTTTTTGGCTATGTTTGCCCAGCGCTTGAGGCCGCACTATTTGACCTTTGAACGAGTTTGATTAGAGCACTTCAACCGCAAGATTGTGGATTGGCTAGGGCACACTAATAGTTGTTGACCATTGACCAAAATTGCAGATAATGACACTTGACCAAATTTGACTATTTCTTCATTGGCATATTGATTTTTCGATGATTGATTTGTTGGGTAACTCAAACTTTGACTTTGACTCTTATTTATGGATTTGGGCTCATTGCCCTCTTTGTTGAACATTTTATGACAATTTAATAGAAGAAGAATTTCAAACAGTTTTCTCGCTTGTGGGGTTTTTCCCTAGTCTTTGACCAAATTGGTGTCTCTTATTGATGTTTTGATTGTCTCCTATTGTCATTGCATTTACTGTTGTATCCTCAATTACTGTTGATTAATGGAAGAATTAATTGTTACTAAAAAGATTGCTTAATGAAGGATTGAATTGAGCTAAAGTAATTGACATAACATAGAGCAATGGAAAGTTAACATGGTATCAGAGCTAAGGTGAAGGACAAGCCCAAAGGAGACAAGAGCTAGAGAAATCATCTTTGAACAAGTTGAAGTAGTCTATCTAATCAAGTGAAGATGTCTACCTCATTCTTCAAGGAAGCTGAGAAGTTGGGAGTCTCGTCAAACTTTGTTGCTTGGAATATTAGGTTCGAAATCATAGTTGATGACAATGATGTCTGGGAGTACATACAAGGAAAATTTCTTGAGCCTCCGGAAAATGTTATCTCTACTATCAAGAACAAGTACAAGAAAGGTGAGTTAAAAGCAAAGAAAATTATTATTGATGGTTTACAAGATCATTTACTTGCCTATGTTGGAAATTTGAAGAATTCTAAGGATATGTATGATAAGTTGGCCAGCATGTATGAAGTCAACAATTTTAATGAGATCATCTCCTTGAAAGATCAACTCAAAGATATGAAAATGAATAAAAGAGAATTTGTGCAATCCTAAATCATGAGGACACCTCATCTTAAAGATCAATTGCAGAGAATAGAGGACATTGTACCTGGCAAGGAGTTGGTGTTGGTAACCCTTGGAGGTCTCCCTCCTATTTGGGAAACCTCCATTACCGCCATAAGCAATAACATCGATTTCTCGTCATTTGATGAGCTTATTGGAAAACTCAAGAAGAATCCAGGATGATTTCAAGAGGGTGAATTCAAAAACATGGAGAAGGAGAGCCTGCTGCATTTTTTACTAAAGACAAGAAGAAAAAGGGAAAAGGAAGACCATCTAGTTCAAATAGGCCCTCTCCCGAGTCAAAGGAATCTAATAGAAGATCAAGGGATATTGAATGTTACAATTATCAAAAGCGTAGTCACTATGCCCAAGATTGTTTGAGAAAGACAGATGCTCTAAGATCCGACCAAAGCTACAACAACAAGAAGTTTATTGCCTAGCTCCTTAGATCACAACAAAAAAAATGCTTCTCGACTTCTTTAATTTCTTCGGCCTTCTATCCCAAGTCTTTGGCCTAATTGCACAAGTCTGATCATATAATTGTAGCTCGGCTATGACTTCTAAGAAGCTCAATCTTTGTTCCTCATGCTATATTTGAAATCCCTTTTCTTTTCTGAACAGTGATCTTTTAGCTGCCATTATGCCATCGTCCTTACTTAGCTATAATACCATGTTGGAAAATCCATTAGGGAAGCTTATTAATTCAAATTTCCATTCACAGTTATTTGTGATTATGATCTTCTTCTTAGATTATTATTATGTGTGTATTTTCCGTCATCAAATAAATGCCAAACAATAGAGACCACATGAACACAAGATATAGGCTCTATGCCAATCTAAGTCATTCGAGTTCGGGTTTGGCAATGATTAGAATTGGTTCAAGTTCGAATATTTGATGAGGTTCAGATGAGGTTCGTCTATACACATTTTCTATGTATATACATATATTAACTTTAAAATGGAATATAGGATAAAATGGTAAGATATCAACATCAATAAACATAAAAAATGCTACCACGAACACGGAAATCACAAGGATATATTACAAGCTTGAGTTGTGACATGAGGTTATGAGTTTTGATCTATGGACTTGGTCAAAGGCTACGAGGTTCGTCGAACATCAAAAAAAATTTAAGGTTCGCCAAAATTTGAACCTCAATGTTGAAGTTCAACAAACCTTGTGACATAGACACCAAGGTAAAACCCCTCCAACAGAGGAAAACCCATAATAACTTCTCTTCTTATCAACTTCAAAGGAGACTTCCAAGACCCAAGACACAAACAAAGACCTCCAAGATCAAGTTAGCCACCAAAAAAAGATCTATCCTTCAAAACTGCTTATGCTCTTCTTCCGACCTGTAGAAACCTTAGTGACTTCAGAAAACTCGCACATGGGAGCAGAATCAAGGCAAATTTCAGATGTTTCCTTCCTCAAGATATCCTTCTACTCTTCGTTGGACTTCTCTTCTCTTCTTCTAGCCTACGAACTCTTCCTTAGCTGCAGATAAAAAATATATAGGATACGCCAAGTGTGTGTCTCCAAATGGAGGTCGAAGTCCTCCTTTAGATAGTCTTCGCTAGGCTAGAATTAGGCCTCTCTAGGCCGACTTGAACAGGGGCTGGCCGACTTGATCTTGGAGGTCTTTTAGACCTTTCTAGACATCAAACAATATTTTTCTTTCTTGTTAGTCTTCGCTGGACTAGAATTAGGCCTCTCTAGGCCGACTTGAACAGGGGCTGGCCGACTTGATCTTGGAGGTCTTTTAGACCTTTCTAAACATCAAATAATATTTTTCTTTCTTGTTACAAGTGTCCAAATGGGTTTTTTATATTATGACTTTGACTTTGACTCAAGATAAAATTCCTAGAGCACACAATGGGTGCTTTGACCTATTGACCAATGACCCAATCATGAAACCCATGCTTTAATAAGCCCTTTTTCTTTTACAATAAAATTTATTTTTTCTTTTCTTTTGACAATACATAAGAATTACATCATGGCATGACACATATGACAATTATGAAGACCGAAACTAGTTACATTTCCCAACACTCTCTACCGGTTTTTCCAAGGGCATTGCCCAAAAATTTCTGCGTCTTTTATGTGATTGATTTCTCAGTATTTGAAGTAAATGATTCAATGTGTTTTCATTTATAAGTTCAGATGAATATGCATTTATGAATGAACATTAAACTGAGAAAACTTATTGAAATTGACAACCAGTGATTGGGTCAATAAATCACTCAAGTGTTAAATACTTCTGGTACATGCTTACACACAATCGAAGACAGGGAATAATCTCTTGGATATTAACGCCAACACTTTTATTCATTTACTGTCAACTGTTCATCTTGTGAAATGCATTAAATATATGTCGTATTGTTGATTATATTCGTTATAACTTGTCTAAACACACCCACATACTCGACCATTACACTGCTGGCATATTCTTCTCATACAGTCCTCAATACTTGGCATATACTTGCTTTGATAACTGTTGCATGTACTGGTATTTTCATCACTTTAAAGGATTATTGGTTTATGGTTACAATCTGCTCTTAAAATAGTTTTAAAAGGTGCCTCAATGCTGATGTTTCTTATGTTTTATGAGTACTATCGATGCATGATGTTAATCACTGTTTACCTGATATAATTGCAACTGTGGAATGCTCTAAGTATGCCAATCCAATCACTGTTTGCAAACTCTAATCTCACTCTCTAAACGCATAACTGTTCTTATGGCTAAGATAACATACTAAGGGTCATTATTGAATTAACCATTGTTAATGACGTATCTCAAAGGGTGTAATTCTGCTGTCCTGTGTCACAACTCTGCCATCCTCATTGTTCTCTAGCAGCAGCAGTTCATTTGTTGTCTCTCCGGTCAATCATTGCAAGCACGTAATTCTTCGAATATGATATCTGAATGATGACTGTTACCCACAATTTTGTGGGTAACTGACATGTATTTTTTGTGGATTCAAACCTATTCTTGAAAGGTTTGAATAAGTAGTAAAATGCTCAGAAGTATGCTCATAAATTGTCCAACTGAATCTGAAATGTAACATTAGGACATGCCATGTGCTCCTTGTTACCCACCATCTTGTGTGGGACGAAATGGAGTTCTAGAGGTACATTTGAGAAGCAGAGATCCCTGCATACAGGAGGATGGCTGTAGCAACAGGCATCTCAAGTGAGGATACTTGGGCTGATCTACTGTGGACAGATAAAAAGGTGGAGCTAATGCAATAAACAAGCTAAACCTGATATTCTGGACAGTCATCTTGTTGACATTAAGCTTAGCCAAAGTTCTGTAAAATTAGTGGCTTTAAATGAGGCTTTTACAGAATTACTTGATGGAATTTAATAGGAATTTTTTTGAAGCAGCTGCGGACTGGGCATAAAATTGATCCTTTGTGTGCACCTCCATGCATGGGATTTCTGAATGAAATCTCTCTCGCCAGAAGGCTGCACTGCTTGCTTGGTGGTCTACAGACAGGAATTGCAGCTTATTACAATAAGTCTGTGGATGAAGTGTACCATTAAATTGAGTGGAATAATAGTAATGTTAGACAGGTTTAATACCTGAAATGACAACTACATGGGCAGTTACATGTTATTTTTAGAGGGCATGGAATTTTAACCTATCAATTGCTGCTAAAATTAGCATGATGAAGATGAATTTATGAGAAATAATTACATCCTATTCTATGTGGAAACTACATAATTAGTCCTTTCAGGAATCAAGACACTGATTAATGATCAGACTTGGCAGAGTATGGACATATTGAGCTGAAGTTCGAGAAATTGCCTCTAAATAAGCCTGATTGGTTGAATGAACCCTCAGCATAACCTTGTTATTGCTGGTTGACAGTGGCAGGAGTATTATTGCAGGGCTCTTTGATGACTAGTCAAGGAGTGCTCTCCATGGGAATAATGCCTCTGTTGCTGCACAAACTAACAGCCCATGTAAAGAGGCAAAATCTAGAGGGCACAACAACACTTGGGATTTTCACCAACGAGAGTAGTCCCAGTATAGCCCACTTGTGATAAATGTCTCTACGGTAGGCCTGAAGTGAGACAAGGTGGCTCATTCAATGGAAAGGTTCAACAAAAGTGCAAGCTTTGGGAGTTGATATTATGACTTTCCACGAAAAAAACCCTTGAAAAGAAACTACACGAGACCTAGGGTAGAAACTTAAGACAATAAATATATGCATCCAAGGTCAAGGTAGGAGAGAGAAAGGCAATGAATGATTTACTTCACCAAGCATTAATGTGATGGCCTTTAAAGGATCCCCAAGTTGACAGATTAGCTTCTAGGGTTCCCTCTCAATGTGACAACTAGGGCATCAAAATTTATGGAGAATTCACCATGGGAATTCCACCAAAACTTGAGAACCTTTAGAGGAGACACTAAGGAAGACTTCTATCCAAGTGAAACTCAAAAATTCCTCCTCAATTGGAATTCACACCAAGCCCTAGAGAAGCCTCCTTATCCTTAAAGGGGCAAAGAAAAAGAGGAAAATTTATAGATAAAATTTAAGGGTGACCACCAAGGGACAAGACAAGTGCCTAGACCATTGGGAGGTTGGAGTCATGGGAACTTTGATTTGATCAAATTGCCCTTCAAGGAGGCCTAAAGAAGAAGCCCTAACTACTACTTCAAGCATTTAAATTTTACCGTCTTTAATCTTGGTTAATGGACTTTGATGGATTAAACATAATCAACATCCACTAGGAACATTCTTTTCACATTATCAATGAGTAAAACATGCAAAATTTTCTCAAGATTACAATTCTAGAAAAATATTCAATAACTAGGGCACAAATTTCATCATGAGACAATATTCCATGCAATAGACATTAGCAAAAATCAGAAATATACCATTAAAGAGCACTTACAAGACAATGTGAAGTATATATCCTTACATCAAAAAGACATTAGAGGTTCCAGGAAAGATAGGCAAAAAGATCCAAACATCAAAATTCATCAATAAGCATCCAAAATCCTCTCCAAATTGCAGGTCTGAAATCTCTAATAAGGTATGTGAAAATCCCCAAAGGGATGCCTTAGATGAAAGTACATCTCATCTATTTATACCAAGGTTACTTGGAAGCGGGAGCGGGAGCGCGGAGCGGGAGCGGGAGCGAAGCGCGGAGCGCCATTTTTCAAAGCTTCCGGTCCGGAGCATTTTCGGGAGCGTTTTTATATATATATATATTTTATATTTTTTATATTTTGATGCATATATGTCAACAAAAACATGTAGAATGATGAATTAGACATAAAAAACATAAAAACATAGATTGAATCATATAACATCAATCATCTAGAAGTTATAATCTTCATCAACCACGCCCACGAGTTGGAAACATACAACATATTGACTCGCAAATCATCAATCTGAAGGTTTCAAGCTTTCAAAATTCAATATATAACATTTATCATCATTGATATATAACATTTATCATCATTGATTTCAAATTTCAATATCTAACATTTATCATCATTGATTCATTGATTTCAAAATTCAATATACATTTATCATCATTGATATTTAACATTTATCATCATTGATTTCAAATTTCAATATCTAACATTTATCATCATTGATTCATTGATTTCAAAATTCAATACACATTTATCATCATTGATATATAACATTTATCATCATTGATTCATTGATTTCAAAATTCAATATATAACATTTATCATCGTTGATATTATATAACATTTATCATCATTGATTCATTGATCACCATATAACTTTCATGAAGCATCATATTCATAATTCATAATGACTTGTAAACAGTAAACTTATAAATACCAACTTCAAAGTTTCACCTTTCAAATTCAAACTTCAAACTTAAATTGTCATTAAATATATGAAATCAGAAAGAGTCAAGTTTCAACTGTTCAACTGTCAACAACAAATAGAAAAGACTAGTAAACAAAAAATCTATTTTATCTGGCTGGCCCCTTGCCACGCCCACGAGAAATGTCTAATTTTTGTGAGCCACGAGGAAATGTTGGTCTTCTAGTACTCTCAGGAGTACCATGACCACGACTAGAAGGTGGAGGTTGGATCTGCAAAGGAACAACAGTGTGATATCGAGGAGTGGCACTGGCACTGGCACCCGCACTGCTACCAGTAGATGGTGGGACTGGCCCTGTGTGTGGCGGTGTTGCTGATGCTTCATCATCATCCCTATAAAGTTCTGCTTCCAATTCTTCCAGATGCAACGTGCCGTCCTCCAAATTATCATCCTCTGGGTTGTTGTCCCAGACTTTGTATGATTGATCCTCATTTGCCCGATCACAGTAATGGCTCAACAACCTCAAGTTATAATGCACATAAACCAAGCTTTCAGCTCGGTTTTCATTCAGCCTGTTTCTTCTCACATTGTGTATAAAGCTGTAGGTGCTCCAACACCTCTCTGTAGAAGAAGTGTTCACAAACTGTGAGAGAACTTTTTAGCCAACTTTGGCAAAAGTCCCATGCCGCCATATGCTTCCCACCATGTGAGAGCATTAAATCTGTCCCTGTCTTCCATTGCATGGAAAGAACCAAAGTTAGTAGTGCAATTGAAGTATTTGCCTAATTCAAGGCGCAATCTAGCACACTCTTCCCTGTCAGATACCAACTTGTCCAATGCCTTCATGTACCCCTGTTGTACCTCTAGATCTGTGTGAGGTTTCATCCTAACCCCACCTCCAGGTGCAGGTTGGCCCAACCAAGATGGAGAGTAATAGTTTGGCGTAAGGATATATGCCAAAGCATGTAGTGGAACATTGAGTTTATTCCACCGTGCACACACACAGTCATGAATCATAGCATACAAGTTGGGATCATTGTCCTTAACAATATCTTTTATTTGCCCCAACATGCTATCCATCTGCTCATAAACCTCTCCAATCACTGGTTTATCAGTATTCGCAAAGCGAATCATGTTATAAATGGGCTTGGTAAAACTCACAATTTCCCTCATACGTGCCCAAAACAGATGGTCAAGGGCGGTCTCCTCCACATGTTCGAAACCTTGCCTGTCAACTATTGTTGCTGCCCTGTCCTTTAATAGCTGCCAGTGTGGGCTTGATACCATTGCGGCCAATGACTCTCTTACCTTCAAAAGGCGCCTGAAGGTGAGGTAATAGCTAGCAAATCTAGTTTTTGCTATTTTCAACAACTCCAATTTGGAGTGAGTATGGAAAAGCCCATGGGTATTGCTATGATTTGTAATAAATTTTATCATTTTTTTACCTCTCTTGTACAAATCACCAAGCTATTTGAATTGAGGTTGTTTGTTTTTGATGATATCATGCATCAAAAGGTTCATTGTGTGAACCAAACACCCAGACCAAAAAATGTTGGGGTATTTATCCTCAATAATTGCTCCTGCTGCCTTACAGTTAGCAGCATTATCAGTGATGACTTGTATGACATTGTATGGCCCAGTCTTTTCAATTATATCAAGTAATGGTTTTGCAATGTTAATGCCGGTTTTGAATTTATCTGAATAATCATATGCTGCCAGGAAGATTGCACCACTAACCGACACAACCAAAACATTTATCAATGGTTTTCCTTTTACATTGGTCCATCCATCAGAGACAATGGACAGCCCATGCTCATTCCACGAACTTGTCATTCTAGCCAAAGAATTGTTTATTATAGCTCTTTCATGATCAAGACCCACGGTTCTAGCCTTGTCATACCCAGGGCTTTTGTATCCTTTGGGGGCATCATTAATGGCAGAAACCATTTCATGCCAATAAGGTGAGTGAAGAACATTGAATGGCACCCCACATGCATATAGAAACCGGTAAACTTTTGAATCCACATCATTCCTACACCCTTCGTCTAGGAAATCGGATATGGTTCTACGCCTTAATCCAATGCCACTGCTTCCAAAACCACTGGCATGGGTGGAAGTTGAACTTGTTTGTCCATGATGTGTTGGGCCTGAATCAACGAAACCCCTAGATCTTTTAGATGATCTATGTAGGGCAACCACCTCTTCCTTCCTATATATCTCTCTGTGGTGCTGGCACAAAAGTACAAACTTTGATTCCAAAATTTTTAGTTCCATCCCCTGGCATTATCCCACAAAGGTGCCTTCTCAGACGGATGTATGAACCATGGTATTGTTTATTGCAATGGGGGCAAATAAATTTAGTGGTTCCACCACCTTTCCCTCCTTCCATTTTCTGAACATATTTCCACAAAGGAGTTTGGTCTTGTTTAGTTGGGGAATCTATGTTCTCAGGTTCTTCACTCCCCACTTCCTCCTCAGCATAATCCTCCTCCTCTTCAGGATTTTCTTCAGATCCACCATAACCCTCCTCTTCATCCTCCTCTTCTCTGATTTGCCTCTTTCTTCTAGCACTCTCCAACACCATTATCACAAAGAAAGGAACCAACATGAAGAAAATCCCTAGCCATATAGCCATGATGGAAACAAGTTTCAAGTTTCTAGCCTACAAAACAAATGGAAAAATGCCAAATGGGAATAGGAAATGCAACATAGGAAAAAAACAATTCATTTTTTAAGTTTTAAATCCAATAAAATGCAACATTCAAGAAAAATTCAAGTTTTCATTTTTAAACAATTTAACAATCTACAAATTCATCCTAGAAAATACTAAATTGGATTAGAAGGCCTACCTCTTTCTTGCAATTCTCCTGTTGCCTTGCTCCTTACTCTCCTTCCTTGGCACTTGCTCTCCTTCAACTCTTGCTCTCGCTCTCCTTCAACTCTTGCTCTCGCTCTCTCAACAGTGAACAAACAATAAAAACTAAAATGAAACCCCCCCCCCCCTTTTAAACAATTCGATTTTTCACATAAAAAAATTTCCACGCGGCGGGAAACGTTTTTTTTTTCCGGGGAGCGTTCGGGAGCGAACGCTCCCCGATCGCTTCCGGCGTTTAAAAAACGCTCCCGAAGCATTTTTTAAACGTCAGAAGCGATCGGGGAGCGTTCGCTCCCGAGCACGTCTTGAAACGCTCCCGAAAAGACAGGGAGCGTTTTAACAAGTTCGGAAACGCGCTCCAGAAAACGCTCCCCTCGAGAAGCGTTTTCGGGAGCGCGTTTCCGAGCGTTCCCGAAACGCTCCTGCACGGAGCGCATTTCGGAAACGGGAACATGGGGGGTTTGAAGCTTCCCCGCAACCTAGATTTATACAAGTGTTATGTGTTCAAATTACAAGTGACAAAACCCCTCTAACTTGCCTAATGTGCTAAGTAAACTACCCATGCTTTTAAGTCAACCATGATAGCTTTTAGAAATAATTTTATCTCTCTCCAAAGCCCACACAAGGCTAACGTCATGCATGCATGGTGACCTAGAGGGGCAGCATTGAGGCCTCGTGTGCTAAAAATGTGGGAGAGGGCCTCATGTGAGAATCTTGTGATGAGCAGAGTAGACATTTGAAACATTCCCTTCTTCATTCTCTTTGTTGCTTACTAATGAGATTCTCATTTCCTCTTGACTACAAGCATTCCATAATTCCTCAAATGAAGGAGTTTCTTTCCAACTGTTGATCCCTAAAGCAAAGGCACTCCAAGAAGGTGGCAATCCCAAAAGTGCGGCAATCACAAGCTCTTTTTCAGGTACCATCTCATCTATGGCTTGGAGATCATCTATAATTCTATCTATCCTTACAAAGAAGGAAGCCACGGTATCATCCTTTACCATTTTCATGGTCCTTGGTTCATTCTTAAGACTTGCAACTTGACCACAATTCTTGATGGTGAATAATTCGGATAAGGCTTCATGCATTTTTTGGGCAGATTCAATGTTGGAAATGTATGGGATAAGATTATCCTTTATACCATCTACCATTAGGCTCATAGCCAATATTTCAAACTCCCTAAACTTAGCTTTATCTGCATCACTTGATCCCTTTGTAGGTTTCTTCACTTTTCCTTTGACTAGATCCAGGACTTTATTCTTTTCAAGGATAAGATCTATCCTCTTCTTCCATTTCCTCTAATTGGATGTTCCTTGTAATTTGTTCTCTCCCTTTACTGTGTTAGACATTGTCCTTGAAGATAGTAAGCTTCTTTCCTTATATCATCCCCCTTGATGACCCCTTATTCAACTTCTTGGGATTTCCTTATTCTCCTTTCAACAGATCTTCAGGGTGTTGTTTTTCCATGTCAGAAAATTAGAAAGGCAAAAAGATTTTCATATGATGATAATTACTTGTGAAGTTCTTCTGGTTCTTATTTACTTATTATCTTTCTTGTGTTCTTCTTTTACTTTAGTTCATCAAGCAATTATTAAAACCATAACATGAAGATCAAGGACACCTAATATAGGCGGACAGCCAGGGCAAAACCCTATCTAGGGGAAAACACAGTCAACAACTCTTCCTTCAATAGTTTCAAAAGATAATCCAAGACTCCTTGACCTAGACACAGACTTCCTCCAATCACCAAGTCAACCCTTCCTTCTATTGCAGATGATAACCTTCGAGTAACAACTTTGATCTAGAGCTTCGATCTTGCAGCAATAACTTCAACCTGGCAGCAACAACTTTGACCTAGAAGCAGCACTTCGATCTTGAAGCAACACTTTGACCTTGAAGCAACACTTCGACCTTGAAGTAGCACTTCCATACAATAGCAACTTCGATGCAACAATAACTTCGTCCTTAATGCAGCAGCTTCGACCTAGCAGCAGAAATTTCAATCTTTCAATCTTCCAGTGATAGCCCAATAAATTCACATGCGTGAGAGAGATGACCCAGAAAACTTTGATCTTGTGATCCTCCTCCTCCTACAGCTTCGTACACTGCATCTACTTGTGCTTATATATCGAACTTGTGAGTGGATGGCTAAATGAATCGAACTTCACTATATATATATATATAGCCTCTTCTAGAGTTCAAATTTCCCTCATGTAGGCCGACTTGAATAGATAAGGGCCGACTTGGTGTGGAGGTGACAAATTACATTTTTTACTCAAAAATAATTCTTTTTACATGATTCAAAAGCCCAAGAACAGTCTTATAAAATAGACGATTACTCTAATGACTCAATATAAATCCTAGAAGTCCTTAATGGGGACTTTGACCTAAAACATGATGACCCAAGCATGAAACCCATGCTTTAATAAGTCATAATAATAATAATAAAATTTTCTTTTTCATTATTTTGATAAGTACATTTCATAATGACTCAAATACAATTATGAAGACCAAACCTAGTTACATTCTTCAACAGAGTCGACCTATGCACTAAGGTCGACTTCTTGTCTTAATATTTGAATATATATGTAGACAGAGCCAACTTTGTTGGAGACACAAATTTGATTTGTTATAAGAACACAGGAGGGCCAATCTGAACTTGTGATTAGGCCAACCCACAGAATCACACATAAAGGGAGACTTGAAAGCCATTCAAAGAGTACACTTGCTGATTTATGGGGGGCTAGAGTGTCCACATAGGAATATTTGACAAGGCATGCGTTTTGTGGATCTTATCCACCTCTGTAGGAGGATTGATGGTTGTGCACCCAGTTTGGAATATTTGTGTGGTAGTTTTCAAGAATATTTGGAGGTTTCTTGCACATTGAAGTGCCTTTGGAGGTTGGACGCTACACCAACACCCTCTTTTTGCCCTTCATTTGTGAAGAAGGGTCATCTTTTGAGGGCTTGAGTTGCTCATTTTTGCGCATGTAACATTAGAAGTCCCATTTTATATTAATTTAGATTAATTAATTTGTACAGAGGACTTTTTTCCCTCCTTGGGCTTATTTAGGATATTTTAGCTTAGAAAATATTATTTTATTGTAATAATGAGTTGAGGTTTTCTCCTAAAAATAGAGGCAACTCTCACCTCATTTTCTCATGGCATTTTGGGGAGAAATCCCATTGCTAGTTTAAAATTTCCGCAATTTTACTCTTGTAAATTGGCTATGGATATTTCAAGTTGAGCAAAGTTATCTTATGGAGGATATTTTGAGCGAAGTTGTCTTAGGGAGTATATTCTGATTGGATGTTTCTCTCTCTTGGACAATAATTGATGATTCTTTGATGATATGTGCTAATTTACTGTGACTCGTGAGTATCTTCCTCCATCTTGTGCTTGTCTAAGAATTGGGGTTTTAATGAAATTTTCACCAAGTGTCATTGAATGTTTTATGGCTCTAACATCTCCTTGAACAAGATTTTCATCAACTTTCTATTTTGAGGTAAGTTGTCTTAGGGAAGATATTTTGAATGGATGGTCCTCTCTCTTGGCTGATAATCGATGATTCTTTGATGATATGTGCTTATTTATTGTGACTCGTGAGTATCTTCCTCCATCTTGTGTTTGTTTAATAATTAGGGTTTTAATGAAATTTTCACGTGTTGTTGAAATTTGTATGGCTCTAACATCTCCTTGAACAAGATTTTCATCAAGTTTCTATTAAGGAACCTAAGCGTAGCTTCCTCCCTTACAATATCCAAAAAAGATAGAAGGGCACCAGGGTTTAAGGAATCTAAGTGTAGATTCCTATCCCTCCTAGAAATCGCTTCCATCAATCCTCTTCCATAGATTTTCTCCTTGTCTAACTCCGTACGCCTAGACAGTCAGACAATTGGAAATTCATTAATAAACGCAGGCATTGATTCTTCATTCTCCATCAATTTAGACCTTCTGTAAATCATAAAAACTATTTTGCTAGGGTTCCACTTCCCCTAAAGAAACCTGGTAATTCTATCTTCCACTCGAACCCTAATTGATCAGATCATTTGATTAGTGAAGTGTAAAGTAGAAGCGTTGAAGAGCTCTTGACTTTCATCGAGCCATTTGATTTCTATGACCTATAAGGAAAATATTATATGAGCCAAAGCAGAGTTGGTCAGATGTGAGAAGAGAGTTGGCGAGGTGACAATGGCCCCCTGAAGCGCAATGGATCTCACACTAGAACTTTTGGACTTTATCTCAGGAAGTGCAAGATTTTACAGTAATAATGAGAATCAGACTCTTTATCATTGAGGTGAACAATCGGTATAATGCTTTAATTTCATGGTCATATTGTGCAATTGGATACATCTTCTTGATAGCATTTCCCAGTATTTTGTAAATTGAGCACTATTTGCCTTTCATTCTCCAAAACATAAATTTTTGAATGAACACATTTGTCTAATTTAAACATATCTAAAGCTTGTTCATAATTGATGATTTGATCTACCTATTCACATACTTGGAATCTTAGACTTGTTTTGTATGCTTGAGTGTGAGTAGTGTCATTTTGCTAAAATGCTTAGTCAAGCAAAGTTAGAGAGCCTCCTTCCCTTGCTACACGACTTATCTTCGCTTGACCTTTAGGGATTTCCCCCTTGACATGGATCCTTGTAGTCGCACAGAATGTCTAGGCACCGCGACAACGGCTCAGATCGGGGGTTGTCACCTTGATCCCCAATCTCTTTATCTAACAAAAATGAAGGAATAGAATTGGTTGCAAGTCAACCAACTCAGGAGACACAGTCAAATAACCAAGTACTTGATAAGATGAACGAGACTTCACAGATCAATTATATTAAAACCAGTGCCTTATGGAGTTAAAAGATCCTGTTATGCAATTAAAGCCAAGTAATTGATGTATAACTTCTGCTATGAAAACACAAATGACCACAATGATATTCAATAGGAAGCACCTCAACCATTCATTAAAATACTCTGAATCCATAGCAATGCTATCATGAGACGATTATCAAAATGAAATGCCAGATCATTGAAATATTTCTGAATTTATAATGTTCTAAATAACCCAATCCAAAAATTAAAATGTTTAGATAGTCAAACTTAGGATAAAAATTTAAAAATTCATTTGACTACGAGGCTTTTTGAGAATTTTTATATTTTTTTTATTTTTTTTATTTTTTTTTTTTAAACAAAATGTAAAAATTAACACTATGAATTAAAATCTAAAAACTAAAAGACAAATTAAAACAAAACTAAACTCTAAAAAAAAAAAAAATTAAAGCCTAAACTAAGACTAACGTTAATCAAAACTAACCATTAAAAAATCAAAAAAAATAAAATCTAAAAGCTAAACATTAAAAAACTAACGCTAAAAACTAAAATTTAACAAAATCGAATTAAACAACAAAAAAAATTAAACCTAGAACTAAACTAATAAAAATCGAACTTAAATAAAAAAAAACTTAACGCCTAAACTAACACTATCGAATCAGACTTACAAATCGAATTAAAACCAATGTTTTAAAAACCGGAACCGGTGACCGGACCGGTGGCCTAATGAACCGGGTTTCTAACCGGAACCGGTCTAACCGGGAGCGGTCAGATGCCAATGAACCGGTTTTAAAAAAATACATTAAATAATTATTTTTTTAATAAAAAAACTATTTTTAAGATTTGCAACCATGATTCCAAGCCAATAGAGACAAAATATGTAAAGTTTTCTCATTTATATACCATGCAAAGGTGAATATATCAAAATGGCACCGAGTGCAATACATATCATCGAAAAATACATAAGCAATGAGGCTCCAAATGGCCCATAAAGTCCAAAACCAATGCTACAAGCTATGAGGCCATTGGCATAATACAAGACTACATATTAGTGATCAACAACATGATCACTCCTCATCATGATCAAAATCATCACCACTACTAGACAAGGGATCATCAACATGAGCTACATAAATAATATGGCTCAAAGTTTGAGGACTCCTAAAACTCCTCTACAACTTTAGTAGTAGTGGTAATAGCAAAAATAGACATCAAAACTACAAATCACTGAGCAACATGGTCTCTCATGAAACTCATCATTGATTCATCGCTACTAGAAATGGGATCATCAACAAGAGATACATAAACATCATCTAGCTCAAGGTCTTCAGACTTGGATTGCTCAACCTTATAACATGATAGAAATTGAAAAAGTTTAACATGCCTAACCAATGATTTTGGTTTGAGTGAAGGGTTCATTTCCTCAACCTTAAAATTGGATAGAAAAAGATTAGCATGTCTAACTAGTTGTTTAAATGTTTTCCTTTGATTGAAGGGTAAATCAAGGTTCTTAAAGGACTTCATGCTCTTGATCAAATGCCAATATCATACCCTTACACATGATAGAATCAAATGGGAACATTGCAAATTCCCAAACCATGAAACCCTGAAAACCATTAAGTCTGCTGAATTTTGAGTGAAACCTAAAATTCTAGTTTCTCCATATGAAATCCAATGAGGTTGAAACCACTCTTAAACATCCCGAGTCATTTCATGGTAATGTTAAAAATTTAAGTAAAAAGATGAAAATGAAAAATAAAGGAAATGTCACTTTTACTTTAAGAATTTAACATTACCATGAAATGTCAATGCTTCCCTTACCTCCACATCAGCCCTAAAACTCATTTCTGGCCATGCGTGGGTCCACATAGGGAAAGATTAGCTAAATGAACCCTCCCATTAGCTCCAAATCAGCCCTAAAACATAACTGTCGCCGAAAATGTGGGTCCACGGATGAGTTAGCACCTAACCGGCCGGTTAGAGGCAGCAAGCCGGTTTATGCATAAACCGGCCGGTTCCGTTCCTAACCGGCCGGTTAGGTCCGGTTTTTCTCAAAAATTGGCGAAGGGTGGTGTTTGGCCGAGTTTTTTGGCCGGTTTCAACCGCCGAGCAGTCTAACCGGCCGGTTTGGCCGGTTTCCGGTTCAAACCGGCCGGTTTTTAAAACACTGATTAAAACTAAAACTAAACCTAACCCAAAAATTTCCAAAAAGAATCCGACTCAAAGTTACATAACGCATATACGTTTTTCATTTGTTATGGTGTGCGTTTTGATTTTTTTTTGTTTGCAGGTCAAGAAGCGAGGAGCTAGGATGGCGACGTGAAGAATGGAGATCGGACGACAGGAATGAGAAGGGCTGACGCGTAGAGGAAATGAGGACGACGCAAGGGAAGAGGAAGGCTACAGATGAAAGCAAGGACGTCGGATGGCAAGAGAAGAAGGGTTGACGCGCAGATGCAACGTATGGATGGCAGAGCAAATGGGAAATGGTCGACGACAGGACATGGAGAGTGATGCGTAGGAGCAGAGGCTCGAATGGAGCTCAAGCAGCTGAGAAAATCGACATCAGAGGGAGTATGATCCAAGCTTGCAACGATTGTTGAAAAGAGATGAAGGCAAATGCTGCAAAGGGGAGTCGACGGCTAAGGAAATCGAGGGAAAACGAAAGGCAGAGGTTGTAAACAGTTTGGAATAAAGGCTGTGTTTAAGAAAAACACAGAGAAAACCTCAACAAACCCAGTACAATAAAAAATCTGTCCAGCAAAATCAAAATCTTTCCGTAAAAATCAGATTTTAGATGCTCCTTAAAATCAAATAATATTCAGATTTGCCCACATAAGCGATTCTGAGGCCAGATCTTGCCCTCGAGGGTTAGATCTGGCTTAGATCTTAAAATAAATTTCTGAAAAAAAAAAACCCTGCAACCTACAAAACCAGACAGATCCAAAAAATATGCACAAAATTTTATAAAACTCTTACAGCCTAGAGCAAATATACAAATTTACAATATTAATCTACAGATCGGAGGCCCTCATAGCCAGATTTAAACCCATTTCAGCACAATTTTTTAGAAATTTGAAATTTTAAAGAGAGGCACAAGCCCTAAAAGACCCTGTAAAAAACACAATTTCGTAAGATAGCTTTGAGAAATTAGAAACAATGGGATTTTTCAGATTTACGAAATCTGAGAGTCGACTGGTCCAACTAAAGACTTCCCCAGACGCTCAAACATTTAAAAAAAAATTCCCTGCACACTTAGATCTGAACTTTAGATTGATAGAGATTTAAGAAAATAACATGAGACCCTTCAGAAAAATAGATAACAAGTCTTTCCATTAAATCAAAAATGTCATTTTATGAACCCAGAAAACTGCACAAGATACCTGTATGCAGATTAATCCATGAAAGTCATCAACCATAAAAATGTCAAACAAAGTAGCAGAGTTTAGAAATGAATCACCACATAGATATGGAAAAGGAACACCAAAGTCTTTATGCTTTATTCATCAAAAGAAATTTCACAAGAGCTTTCAAGACAAGTGCACGATTCTAGGATCGGATCACTGAAAGACTAACAAAGACCTCTAATTTATAAGATAAAATCTCCAACGGCTAATTCGGTTGATCCATGTCAAAATAATCTCGACCGTCAAAAAGATTTGATCATCTTTTAATTTGGACCGTCGAAATTATAAATTTGGGGAAAAACGAATTTATCATTTAAATCCATTTTAATTAACTCAAAAATACTATTTTTGAGTTAATTACCTCAAAATTTTGACTTTGACTTAACCACCTAGGCCCAAAGGTCCAAAATTTCTTAAAATTCTCAATATTCCCTTGGCCTGGGGCCTTTAAAAATTCATTTTTAAGGACCAACGAATTTTGCCTTTGAAGGATTTTATCTCACCTAGGACCTAAAATTAATTAAATTTCTGGCTTAGGATTTTTTAATTAATTTAACCAAAAATTTTAATTAGTTGACTAAGAGAGGATTTTAATTAATTTTTTTCCAACCCTCTTTACATAAGATAAATACATTTAGACACATGAAGGGGGAATACCCATTCGTATAGACCCTCAAATAGATACCCAATTCTGCGACTCAAAACATGATCTAGTAGACCAAGTAGTTTGTAATAAAATAATCTAGCCAAATAGCTAGGATTATTCCCAAACTACTTTTACAAGGACTCGATAGAAAACACTAGGACTCACTTAGCATGTTGATGACAAAATCCACCCTAGCTTTGGGGTGAGGCTGGAGGGAAAAACTCTGCCGATAACTTGTGTCGAAAAACACAAGTAAATCAGTGAGACAAAAAACCTCCTAGGATAGAAATCGTCACCAACACACTAGGCTTACATAGGTTGTTACATACATGACGGTCTTACTTAGATCATTTACATCATAAACATGCAGAATGGGTTTACATCATTTATAAAATTGTCGTCTGATGATGGAATCTGAATGGCGCGACCACGTCGAACATGATGAATCCCATTTGAAAAAATGGGGGTGTACTGCTATGGGGTCGTTGACAAAGTGTGGCCAACAATCCTTTCTTATACTCTAAAGAGCAGGGAAAGGCCAATGTGGGTGGCTTGCTTAATAGTTGCCTCCAAGCTCTCCCATTGGGGTTAGGACTTTTCCCTCTAGAAGAGGGTTTGAGTAGTAACAAGCCTTCCTATTTCTGTGAAGGCTGTTGAAAATGCAGCAAGATGATGGAGCTTAGTGAAATGAAGTCGTCTTCACTAAGTGGGCCCGCAGGCAAATTCTGGCGCAAAATCTATTTTTAGACTATGTCTATTTTTAGACATATGGAGCATGGTTCGGGGATTCCAGTTTGAAATTCTTGAAGTATGTGTCATGTTGGTAAAAATAGATAAGACTCTATTTTTGAGGTCAAAGAGGTCGAAGTCTATTTTTAGACTACCTCTCCTTAAAACAGGGAAGTCAAATATTATTTACCCTTAATAATATTTAGACTATAAACAGCAGTTTACTCTCTTGGAGCACTTCAGTTCGAGCTACGGAAGTGGCTCATGCATCTGACAGAGGAATCACGTGGTTCCCAAGGGTTTGATGGCATCATGCATGGTTGACTTCAGTTGGACTTCAGTGGCAGAAGTTTGGAGGAGTTAATGAGACAGATAGTGGAGTTGTGTTCTGTTTATTTAGTTGAACTAGTTGAGATTAGTTTAACTAGCTAATCAATTAGTTATGAGTGGAGTGAATTAAATATTATTTAATTCATTAATTAGTAACTCATTATTCAACTCGAGAACACATCAGTTCACTACAGTGCATGATCAGTTCAGTGGAGACCAGTGAAAGAGGTAGATGAAAGGGTGGAGTTAGCTATCAGTTGTGACTATACTGTTGCTATTTGCAACACACGGATAGGTGGAGTAAGCCCATGAGGATTGCGCAGTTCAGGCTGGTGGTTTATCTATATAAAGAGGCCATCCCATAGCATTGAAACACGCAATAGAGGCAAGGCAATTAGTGGTGAGTTTTGAACCATTAACCTGTTCAAAACCAAGCTAGTTTGTGTGTAACTTCATGAGAAAGTACTGAGTACTTGTGAGGAGTATTGTACTGATTTTGTTACATGATTTCTCCATTATAATATACACAATAGCTGCGGGGTTTTCAGCTATAAGCTTTCCCCATACATACTGTGTTAATGTGTATGGTGAATTAATGTGCTATCGCTTGTTTTATTTCCGCATGTTTGATGATCTGAGTGGAAGAGATTATGTGTTGCATATAAATTCGAATTGTATGTGATAGGGATAGTCTCGGTGGATAATTAATCATTATTCAGCAAATTTCTACATGGTATCGGAGCTATTGAAGCAGAGATTGATCATCACGGTGATTACAAACTTATTTCGGTAGACAGAGTCTGCATGCGGGCCAAGTAGCCTCTGGATCCATCCTTTCTTTGAAAGGTGATATATCCAGTAAACGCCCCTTGCAGTCAATCTCTGTGCTAGAAATAATTTGTTCTCACAGATCTAGAGCGGTTGAGCTTTGAGGTGGAATTCGAAGTTTTGCAGCAGTTTTGTTTTCTTGGTGCCAGTGTTGAAAATGTCTTTCAACGGTTTGCGACTCGAATATGCTCTTGAAGGCAGTTCGAATTATGTTGCATGGAAGGATCGCATGGAAGCAATATTAGAAGATAATGGTCTGAAGGAGTTCGTAGATACGGATGTCCAAAAGCCCACTGATCCTGCTGAAGTTGATGCATGGCAAAAGAAGATGGCGAAGTGTCGAAGGATCCTGTTGGAGGGCGTCAAGGATCATATTGTATCCAGCCTGCATGGAAAGGCTTCTCCATTTCTAATGTGGAAAGCTTTGACGGATCTATTCCAGAGTAAGAGTGACCAAAGGAAGCTGGCGCTCAAAGATAAGCTCAGGAACATCAAGATGGAGAAAGGCGACAGTATCGCCAAATACCTCACGAAGTTCACTCAGTGCAGAGATGAGCTGGGAAGTGTGGGGGTGACTGTCGATGAAGAGGACATGGTCGACCTGGCTCTCCTTGGTCTTCCGAAGGCTTGGTACTCATATCAAGATAGTGTCAATGGTCGGGAGAAGCTGCCGGGATGGGAGCACCTTTGGGCGGATCTCATGCAGGAGGAGATAAGGAGGACTACTCGAGATGGATCATCATCAAAGGGAGCTGATGAAGAAAATTGCACTTTGGTGACCAAAGCAAAGAAGGGGAGGGGTAAGAAAACCTCTCATTCTGGTGCAAAGGGCAAGAAGCAGGATATGGCGAAAGTGAAGTGTTTTCACTGCCATGATCACGGACATTATGCTACAAATTGTCCAAAGAAGAAGAAGAACAAGCAAGCGAGAAGATCTGCAGATGGAGAAGCTTTGGCTTCACAGTTCGAGCTTGACTTTTCACTGATTGCATGCTTGGTTTCAAGTGTGATGGGATCGGTGTGGTTCTTGGACGGCGGTGCGTCATTTCATATGACGGGAGATCGGGAGTTGTTCTCAGATCTGGAGGACAAGGATTTGGGTATGCACATCGAGATGGGCGATGACGGTAGATACAGTGCGACTGGTATCGGTACCGTATCCTTTCAGAGGGAGTCTAGTAAACCCTTTGTCTTAAAGGATGTCATGCATGTACCTGGATTGAAGAAGAACCTGATTTCAGTAGCGATGTTGGAGGATAAGGGGTATGATGTGGTCTTCGGCGAAGGAAAAGCCTTCCTGCGCAGTAAGACTACTGGAGAGACCCGGAAGATAGGGGTTCGAACTCAGAACCTTTATCAGTTGCAGGTAGATGACTGCGCAGCTATGGCATGCAAGGCGGGAGATGTGGTGAGCCGGGATGATGAGGGCGAACTATGGCACAGGAGATTGGGCCATCTTCACCATGGAGCTTTGAAGATTCTGCGGCAGATTTCTACTGGACTTCCTAAGGGCACTCTTGCGCAGTCAGATCAGTGCAAGGGGTGTACTTTAGGGAAGTATGTGAAAGCCACCTTTCACGAGAAGGATAGTCGCGCCACGACGATCCTTGAGAGAGTTCACACGGACGTGTGTGGTCCTTTCTCAGTTGCTTCGACAGCAAAGCACAGGTATTATGTGATCTTTGTTGATGATTTCTCTCGAAAGTGCTGGATCTTCTTCATGCAGAAGAAGAGCGATACATTCACGAAGTTCTGTGAGTTTAAAGCACTGGTCGAGAAGGAGTCGGGGAAGAAGGTGATTGCTCTAAGGAGTGATAACAGTGGTGAATTCATCTCGGCTGAATTCAAGGAGTTCTGCAGTGCAGAAGGGATTCGGAGAGAGCTCATCGCACCCCATAACCCACAGCAGAACGGGGTGGCTGAGCGGAAGAACAGAACGATCGTGGGTGCTGCACGGGCGATGTTGCATGATCAGGGCCTACCCCTTCACTTGTGGGCTGAGGCATGCAATACAGCAGTGTATGTGCAGAGCCGTTGTCCTCACAAGGTTCTTGGCATGAGTACACCAGAGGAGGCTTATTCTGGCAAGAGGCCTGATATTTCCCATTTGCGGATTTTCGGATCTCCTGTCTACATGCATGTGAAGAAGGATGCAAGAAGGAAGCTGGATCCAACTGCTGAAGTTGGAATATTTGTGGGGTACACTGATACACCTCACAACTATCGGGTGTATGTGCCAGACAGTCGCAAGACTGTTGTGCGACGGGATGTAAAATTTCAGGAGGAGAAAGCCATGCAGTGTTCGCTTGAGAGGGAGCTACACTTGCATGCAGATGAGGAGCTGTTAGTTCCTAAGGAGGAGCTTCCGGATGTGGATCAGCCACAAGAGGAGGTTCGGGAGGTGGAAGAAACCACCCAGGCAGCGCCAACCATCAGAGGGCGCATGCGCACTACAGAAGCTGAGCGACTGGCTCGGGATGCAGAGAAGGTTGTAGGACCACCTACAGCACAGCGCAGACAGAGGCAGTCACCGGATCGGTACACTGGATACATGGCTCTTGTGAGTCAATGTGTTGTGACGGAGCTATCCTCTTTTGAGGAAGCTGTGGAGGAACCCGCATGGGTTGATGCCATGATCGAAGAATATGATTCGATCATCAGGAACAGTGCATGGGAGATTGTCCCAAGACCGGTTGGGAAATCAGTTGTAGGTTCGCGATGGATCTACAAGGTGAAGCAGGCGGCTGACGGGAGTGTGGAGAAGTACAAGGCGAGATTTGTCGCCCGTGGCTTCTCACGGATCGAGGGGATTGACTATGAGGAGACTTTTGCACCTGTCGCAAGGTACTCTTCCATACGGACGATCCTTGCTCTCTCAGCGCAGATGGGGTGGCACATTCATCGGATGGATGTGAAGACTGCGTTCCTCAATGGAGTTATTGAGGAGGAGGTGTACATAGAGCAGCCTGAAGGTTTTGAGATCTTCAGCAGTGAGTCGCATGTGTGCCGACTCAAGAGATCACTGTACGGGCTGAAGCAAGCACCTCGTGCTTGGTACACTCGGATAGACAACTACTTCACCGGGCTTGGATTCTCCAAGAGTGAGGCGGATCCTAACCTGTACCAGATTGTGGTGGAGGGGAAGCTGTTGATCATTGTACTGTATGTAGATGATCTGATTTTGACGGGTGATGAGCGATTGATACTTTCATGCAAGGAGGATCTTGCACGAGAGTTTGAGATGAAGGACTTGGGCATCCTTCATTATTTCCTGGGATTGGAGATTTGGCAGCGCAGCGGAGGACTGTTTGTTTCTCGGGGCAAGTATGCCCGGGAGATTCTGGAGAGGTTCAACATGCAAGGCTGCAAGCCTGTTGACACTCCTCTTCCTGGTGGTTGGAGGAAGGAGGATGCTACTTTAGCGGAGGTAGTGGATGCCACTGTCTATCGACAGTTGGTGGGGTCGCTTATGTATCTGGTCAATACACGACCCGATATATGCTATGCAGTTAACCGGCTTTCGCAAGCTATGGTTAAGCCTACCAAGCTCTTTTGGAAGGCAGGCAAGCATGTATTGCGCTATATCAGAGGCACATCGGGATATGGTCTATGGTACAGATAGGAGGATGGAGCGAAGCTTTTTGGCTTCACTGATGCAGATTGGGCAGGGAGCCCAACGGACCGGAAGAGCACTTCTGGAGGAGTTTTCAGCATTGGGTCGACAACAGTTTTCTGGTACAGCAGGAAGCAGAGATCCGTGGCACTCGGTTCAGCAGAGGCCGAGTACATGGCAGCAAGCTTGGCTGCATGTGAGGCTATTTGGATGAGGAAGATCCTCGCAGGTTTGTTCAGGTTGCATTTGGAGCCTACGGTGATCTACTGTGATAACCAGAGCTGCATCAAGCTCTCGGCTAATCCAGTATTTCATGATAGGTCCAAACATATCGACATCAGGTACCATCATATCAGAGATTGTGTTCAGCGGAGAATCATGATGCTTTCATATGTTCCCACGGAGGATCGGGATGCCGACATCCTGACGAAGGCGCTCACCAGGAGCAAGTTCGAATTCCACAGAGGCAGGATAGGGGTTGCAGATAATCCATATCTTGCTGAGAGGGAGTGTTGAAAATGCAGCAAGATGATGGAGCTTAGTGAAACGAAGTCGCCTTCACTAAGTGGGCCCGCAGGCAAATTTTGGCGCAAAGTCTATTTTTAGACTATGTCTATTTTTAGACATATGGAGCATGGTCCAGGGGTTGCAGTATGTTATTCTTGGAGTATTGGTCATGTTGGTAAAAATAGATAGACCTCTATTTTTTGGACCTATAGGTCGAAGTCTATTTTTAGACTGCCTCTCCTTAAAATAGGGAAGTCAAATATTATTTACCCTTAATAATATTTGGACTCTAAACTTCAGTTTACTCTCTTGGAGCACTTCAGTTCGAGCCTAGGAAGTGGCTCATGCATCTGACAGAGGAATTACGCTATTCCTAAGGGTTTGGTGAGCTCATGCATGGTTGACTTCAGTTAGGACTTCAGTGGCAGAAGTTTGGTGGAGTTAATGAGACAGCTAGTGGAGTTGTGTTCGTTTTAACTTAGTTGAACTAGTTGAGATTAGTTTAACTAGCTAATCAACTAGTAATGAGTGGAGTGAATTAAATATTATTTAATTCATTAATTATTAACTCATTATTCAACTCAAGAACACATCAGTTCACTACAGTGCATGATCAGTTCAGTGGAGACCAATGAAAGAGGTAGATGAAAGGGTGGAGTTAGCTATCAGTTGTGACTATACTGTTGCTATTTGCAACACACAGATAGGTGGAGTAAGCCCATGAGGATTGCGCAGTTCAGGCTGGTGGTTTATCTCTATAAAGAGGCCATCCCATAGCATTGAAACACGCAATAGAGGCAAGGCAATTGGCGGTGAGTTTTGAACCAGTAACCTGTTCAAAACTGAGCTAGATTGTGAGTAACTGTATGAGAAAGTACTGAATACTTGTGAGGAGTATTGTACTGAGTTTGTTACTTGATTTCTCCATTATAATATACACAATAGCTGCGGGGTTTTCAGCTATAAGCTTTCCCCATACATACTGTGTTAATGTGTATGATGATTTGATGTGTTATCGCTTGATTTTATTTCCGCATGTTTGATGATCTGAGTTGGTTGAGTGGAAGAGATTATGTGTTGTGTATGAAGTTCAAATAGTATGTAACCAGGGTAGTCTCGGTGAATAATTAATCATTATTCAGCAAATTTCTACAAAGGCCTTCCTATGTCATCCTGCTCTGAACAACCATCTTCTGAAAATGAACAAAAAATATACTCTAAATAAGTCTTTCAATATGGTTTGTTTCTATTCCAAATGCCAAAAACAGAAAAGGGCAGAATGTGCAACACATTACAAAATATGAAGCAGCAAACTACTTCTCTTTCACTCATGCAGCCTGTACTCTTTCCTTTCCTTGTTGATCAAAGTTGTTGGAGAAACACAACAAAGGTCATTATGATCATCATCAGCATTCAAGACATATAAATCAAAAACAGCACATCTCTCACCTATGCAACTTGTCACTCAGTTAACCTTTGCATACCTTCAAAAGTATTTTTTTCTTTTGATTGATTGAAGTTGTTGAGTGTTGCTGCAACCCAGAAGGCATATATCGAACCATCACAGCTAATTAGAATATTAGAACAGATCAACCTCTGATCACTGTTTATTTACCAAAATCTTCAGAGTGAAAATTATTAATCTAAACCTCAACAAGTTAAGTAAAACCTCTATTAATTTCCATGGGTTAGCCCAATCAGCTTGAATGGACTGTTTCAAGGCAGAGTTCACCATCAGGTCTCTGGCTCCAGTCAGGCTAAGTCCCACTGGGTTGACAGCAGTTATTGTGGCTGGCAGTTGAGCTGCCCTCCATCTGGATATTTTGGGAAAGGGGGGGATCCCACAAGGTCTTCCATGGAAGAAACAAAATAGTAAAACCTCTATGGTTGCTGGATTCCCTTGAATAGTTACTATGACGTCCACCAATGCATCTATTAAATCTGAACTCAACCTAATCCAAAAAAATAAATAAATTTCATTGATCAAGGGATTCATACGAAAACAATCAATAAAACAGCTGCACACTCAATTGGACCACAGCAACTTAGCAAAGGGGCAAAATCTGACAGCAATACTTGCCATTGATTGTTTTATAAGAACATTCTGAATTCCAGAAAATTTACCATCATTGTTTTTGTGAAGATTGTTCAGCAGAATATATTTATTCCATGCCTGATTTCTGACAGAACATTATTATCATGAATAAAGGTGACTAGGGTAGATGGTTGACCATATTTAAAGCGGTTGCAAATGCGGGGGGCTGCAGGGGAGGGAACTAGTCACCTGGTTCAAGTTTGGCAAACTTGAAGTCCAAAAAAAAATCAATAATGAAAAGTTAGATGATGAAATTAAACATGAAGTTCAATAAAATATAAAATTCTCTCTCTCTCCCTCTCTCTCTCTCTCTCAACATGAAAAAAAAAGAAATATAGATACTATCATTCAATAACGTGAACATAGGATGGCTAAGGCAGGCAATCTGCAACCCTTCCAGCAAGCAATGTGCAGAGGCAATTGGACAATCCAACCCTTCTGGCGAGACACAACCACTCTAGAATCAGTTTCAAAGAACCAATTTCAGCCATCGCAGAGCACAGTTGAAGGCATATATTTGACGCATCCATTTGTGGAAAAGCATATGCAAAGTTCAAACACAGAGCACAATGGAGGATGAAAAGTTTTAAGCAAAAACATAGTCAAGAAGAAACTGTGGTGAATCTGAATGAATTTGTTCACCATCTCTTCGTTCGGAAAAATTTTAACTTTGTGGCTGAAAATGTTGAAACACAGAAACTCGGTGTGTGTGTGGGGAGTGTTTATCTTTAACTTTAGAGCGAAAAAGGGATTTGAGTTTGCATGGGGACCAGAGATGGCATCAAATAACAAAGAATACTCTTGCAGTCTTTTAGGACCTGCACAATTAAAGGAACAAGGTTTGTCCCCAGAGACGGTAATTGGTGACATGTCCATTGTCATTCAGCCTCTCACAGAAATGTCCTCCATGAAACCTCAAGTTCTTTCATTCAAAAGAGTATTAATTTGAAATTTTTAATCAATGCTTCAAGGAGATATCATTTTTAAGGTGTTGAGAACCCAAAATGGGTGAGCCTATGCCCAAGCCAATCTAGCCAATCTAGTCATCAAATTAAATGGGGCCAACAATCCATGCCCCCCCACCCCCCGCCCATGACTTAATCAGCGTTTAAGGAGACAGCACCAAGCCAAGACAAATGTTAAACCATGTTTCATGAACTTGACAGAGAATCAAGGGCACATCCCATGTCACCCTTATTGATCTTCAAGTGTGCAACTTGTTGACCACTAAGTCCCCTGACACTCCCATGACTTAATCAGCATTTAAGGAGACGGCACCAAGCCAAGACAAATGTCAAACCATGTTTCATGAACTTGACAGAGAATCAAGGGCACATCCCATGTCACCCTTATTGATCTTCAAGTGTGCAACTTGTTGACCACTAAGTCACCTGACACGGGGACATGTAGGACACAAAAATTCGAGTGTCCGACACGGGCTCGTTGACCCCCCAGAACAGGACACGTTAAGATATGTTGTATATTATTTTATTAAAATATATATATATATATATTAAAAATTAATACTAAATAGATATTTCTTATACAAATTCTCATTCATGATACAAATTCAGACATAGGTCTAGATTCTAGATTGTAAATTTAAAATTTGTATGTTTTACAAAGTAACACTATGCATACAAATACAATTGTGACAGATTCATCAATGATCCAATAGGAGAAAGACAAGAAACTGAGTTTTCTCATTAAGTCATAAAAATCAAAATGGGTTACCTATGTAGTAGGCTGTAGCAATGCTAATGGAAAATAGAAATAGAAAATACCAAACAACTAAAAGCCTCAAGGTAGTAGGTTGCTCATCATTCATGAGTCATCAATCATCATCATCAAAATCAGCATCACTGTCATGGTCACCGACTCACCACTGCTCTCCTTTGCTGCATCCCCCTCCTCTATATCCAATGTCATCTTTGCATCTGTTGGTGTGGAGGATGACCCCTCAATAGTATCACCATCATCAAAAGTAACAGGCTCTAGCAGTGGGTCATTAAGATCCAAGTTAGACAATGCCAACTCAACACTATTGTCCAAACCCATACCATTAGAAAAGACATCCCATATCTTTGTCTTTCCCTTCAACCATTCATCCCTTTGCCTATAAATAAGACGAAGGTCGGTGTGAACATACACCATTGTCTCTACCCTGAACTACTCAAGCCTGCTCTTCTTGACACTATACAAATTCCCATATGTGCTCCAATTCCTCTCGCAACAAGAGGATGAAGTCACCTAAGAGAGGATCCTCATGGCTAACTATTGTAGATGAGGGCTTGTTGCCCCATGAGTTTCCCACCAAGAATAGGGCTTCTTAGCCCCCCTGCCTCTAATCACATCATAGCACTTATATGTTGCTTGAATCGCCTACAAAATGCACTTAACTGTTGCTTGAATCGCCTCCAAAATGCTCCCAAACCCTTTGCTAGAAGCTCTCACACACTCATAGCAGAAGACACACTCAAGAATGAGTGCCAAATGAGCTCAAATCAGGTTGTATTGGCCGCGCAACATGCCTTATTAAGGGACATGTGTCCTAAAATCAGGACACGATTTCGGGATTCATGTGTCCATCGAATCCCACGATTCAGGACACGAACACAAAGCACGTGTCCCATCGAATCGTGTTTGATTCGTGGGATTCGGGACACGAGAGGGCTTTAGGACCAATCCAATTTCATAGAGTTCACCATGTACATGTCAACAGTCCAAGAAGCATGGTATAAAGTAGCAAATAAAAAGTTTTGAGTCAATATCATCATTGTAATCCCAAATTATGCTATTGCATTGTAAAAATTATTCTAGTATGACAATGAAGACATGTAATAACACCTAGGTAAGCCTATGATTCTTCTCAAAGGGTTTCACTTTAGGGAGTTTTTTAACCTCACCAAATTATTTGTGAATGTAAACACAGATAATTGGCAGAGTTTTTCTCCCAGATATACCCCAAAGCTAGGGTGAAGTTGTTAATTTCTGCTCATGTTCTATGCCATTTCAGATTAGGGCACAATACTGAAGAAGATAGAACATACTAATAGATCGATAGAAGACAAGCCAAGACAGAGATAAGAAATGGTGGCGTTACGGCGATCAGCAGGATGCTTCTACCAGGAAAGTCTCCAATAGGTCATTCAGCCAAGCGTGTCACACATAACCCCAGAACAACCCAAACAAAGAATGCGCAGCTCCAACGCCATCAAGAGAGAGAGAATTTCTCCACACCAATGTGTGTCGAATGAACTCCAAGTCTCTCCAATATATAGGAATCTTTGGGGGTGTGTGACACGTCCTTTAAGACATTTAAGTCAATATTTTATTCCAGGCCGACCTAGCACATAAGTGGAATAAATTCAAAGTACATGTTCTGCTCATCCGATCAAGATGATCTTTAGATCAATCTTACACCTCTCTGAAAGAGGAATCTAATAAGAATATTGGGATCGTCATCTGAGCAACACAACCCGGAGTTTGGACCTAGTTGTCCAATTTTAACACTCCCTCTCAACTAGGGAGAACTCCGTCCACTAGTGTAATCCAAACATCGTGCGTCATCCCACCGTAACTTGATTTGCTGGCCTCTTTATTTCAGAACAGAAGAGGGTCAGTCACAAAGACATCATACCCGGCTGACAGATTCAGCCCAGAGGTCTGAAACCTCTATAGGACTCAAGAGAGTCATATACTAACCCAAAGTTAGTTTCACTGACCCGAAGTCAGTTGGAGGTCCGAAACCTCACTAGGACTCAAGAGAGTCATATACTAACCCAAAGTTAGTTTCACTGACCCGAAGTCAGTTGGAGGTCCGAAACCTCACTAGGACTCAAGAGAGTCATATACTAACCCAAAGTTAATTTCACTGACCCGAAGTCAGTTGGAGGTCCGAAACCTCACTAGGACTCAAGAGAGTCATATACTAACCCAAAGTTAGTTTCACTGACCCGAAGTCAGTTGGAGGTCTGAAACCTCACTAAACTTGATCCCAGATCAAATGGTTGGACCGTGCCATCCTAGATAGAGAGTACGGCAAGTTCTGATGCGTCCATCAGTCTTTGCTACTAGTCTCTAGCCTTTCCCATCTCATTGGCCAAATGAGAGGTACTTCCCATGAGCCCTGAACTCAATGGGTAGGATGCATACGCGGCACAGATAATGAGAGGTGAACCAACTCAATAATCACAACGGTGGGGCAGAAGCACTACAAGGTTCGACAAGCCTGGCCCCGTGAGTGCTTATAGCTCCGAGAAGCTATCCCCAAAGCCCCCCAGAGCTCCCAGAGCTCATCGTCCAACGGGACCCACATCATAGGGTCGATTCACGATACCAAGATTCTCACGGAAGGTTAGGAACATGACCTTCCCCAAGGGCATTGTGAGAATATCCGCGACCTGCTCATCAGTTCCTACATGATCGAGCCTTACGGCGCCTCGCTGTACCATATCCCAGATAAAGTGGTACCAACCATCAACATGCTTGGATCAATCGTGGAACCTGGGATTCTATGACAAATGAATCCCCCTCTGGTTATCACAAAGGATAACGGTGGCATCTAGCACATGCTCGAACAACTCACAAAAGAGCTTTCGCAACCAAGTGACTTCACAACAGGCCATACATGTTACAATGTATTCGGCCTCAGCGGTGCTCAAGGCTACCGACTTTAGATTCCTGCCTGAAGCAGATCTACATGTGAAGTAGCATCCAGATGTGCTCTTGCGATCCACCACACTGCCAGCCCAATCGGTATCAGTATATCCATGGAGTGTCATACTCCCGACAGTGTATCTCAGCCCATCGTCTATCGTGCCTCGGAGATATCTCAAGAGTTTCTTGGCACCAACCCAGTGAATGTTATGATCAACCATGTGTTGACTCAAAGTGTTCACTGCACAACATATGTCCGAACAGGTGTTCATTAAGAACATCAGGGTCCCTATGAGTTAACGATACTCAGTAGGACAGGCCCAGCAACGCTGCTACTCAACTTCTTAAAGTTGAGTTCCATGGACTTACAATCCATCATACCAAAAACTTCATAATGTATTTTCCTTGAGAAAGGAAAATCTCGCCCGGTCTCTGCTAGACCTTTAGGCCTAGACATTCGTCCTAGGTCCTTCATCTCAAACTCAGCAGCGAGCTCCCTCTTGCACTGATGAAAGAGAGGGTCAGCACCTGTCAGGAAGAGGTCATCCACTTACAGCTCATCCACATACAGCACCAGAGTGAGAAGCTTCTTTCTATTAACCTTGCAGTGAAGGTTCAGATCAGCAATACTACGAGTGAAGCCCAGCTTCATCAAGTAGCTATCTATGCTCTCGTACCAAGCTCAGGGTGCTTGTTTCAGCCCATAGAGGGCTTTCTTCAATCCTGCAGACATGGGTGTCCCAATCCTGGACTTCCAACCCTAAAGGTTGCTCCACATATATCTCTTCCTTTATTACACCATGCAGAAAAATGCGGTCTTCACATCATCTGATGAAGACTCCATCCTTGCGTAGCAGCAAGGGCTAGATCGAATGCCCATAGAGGGC
This sequence comes from Pinus albicaulis, assembly GCA_034641835.2. Taxonomy (NCBI): domain Eukaryota; kingdom Viridiplantae; phylum Streptophyta; class Pinopsida; order Pinales; family Pinaceae; genus Pinus; species Pinus albicaulis. The sequence goes on from CM076575.1 coordinate 1,354,438,410, forward strand.
TTTCTTCAATCCTGCAGACATGGGTGTCCCAATCCTGGACTTCCAACCCCAAAGGTTGCTCCACATATATCTCTTCCTTTATTACACCATGCAGAAAAATGCGGTCTTCACATCATCTGATGAAGACTCCATCCTTGTGTAGCAGCAAGGGCTAGATCGAATGGTGGTATCTCGAGCCACAGGTGCAAATATGTCATCATAGTCTATACCTTCCTCACAAGCAACGAATCTTGTCTTGAACTTTTCAGCACATCCAACAAGTCCATGCTTGATCTTGTAGAGCCATTTCGAGGTGACAACTGCTTTGTCCTAAGGTCTTGGAACCACATCCCAGACGTCATTCTTCATAATGGACTCATAGCATCTTTCCAGACTTGATGCTTTACGACTTCCTTAAAGGATTCAAAGTCAGATGTACAATAGTACTCATGGCTGCTAGATACCCTTGGTATTTATATGGCTTCTTGGATTTCGTCCAGAATTTCCCCCTCTGAAGCCATGTGTCTTTGAGCCATGAGGATCTTCTTTCATTCAGTAATGATATTCGCTCAGGAGCATATACAGATGTATCTCCCTCTTAATGTCAGCTTCTCTCTCAAGAGAAGACATCTATTTTAAATGAGGGCATCCCAGACACCAACTTCAAAAGGGGTCTTAATCTCCCACAGTCAAAGCCATCCAAACAGGCTTTGCTGATCATGGTTCAAGACTCCAACAACGTGGCTGAAAGTTGCAAAAATTTCCCAGTTCACACTTCAAGTTGATACTGTCACAAGCTTACAGTTATTATGAATCTCGTAGACAAGGGTGTCTGTCTATGTCACTATCATAATGACAGTGACATAGTCTCACAGATTTAGCTCCTCAAAAATGGCCGTTACAGAGATACCTTCTGAACTTGCATCACAGTTTTCTTCATCATTAACAGTAGTGAAGATTTCAAGCTTACAGCAATTACCTGATGTTTTGTGAAGATCTACTGTAGCTTCCTCAACCAGCCCTCTAAGACTTTCTTTACTGAGCTAAGGATCCAATCTGCCTTTTATTCTGCACTTGAGGTGTTCATCTACAACATCTGTCATTGCATTTTGATTCTAGATCTGCCCATTAGCAGTGAATGGTTGACTGATCTAAGGCCTCAAGGCTTCAGATCTCAGTTCTACAATTTGACATCTGGTCAAGACACTTTCTAGGGTCACTGCCACTAGGTTGAGTTCAGTTACAACCACTGTCACTAGACAACAGCATCATAATATTGTTCAATGAGGCACTGCACTGCCCCTTAAGTCATCATAGAGATACTAACACAACTGTCATGGGGAAATTGTCAAGGCAGTTTTGCAATTCAGCCTGAATATAGTGTACTTCCTTGACATGAAACTCAGCATATTCACTTTTCTTTCAAGAACATTTCATACTGCTTTTGCCCATGTATCCTTCAAATTCTTATGCATATTAAATGCTGTCAGATTAATGTCACCATCGGGCAAGTAAGTTTTCAGCGGTACAAACCTTGCAATTTAAGAAATTATGAATAAGATCCTGCACGTACAGCATTCGTCCTATCTTCTGAAGGGTGGTTTGGCAAAATGCAAGAAATCAACTCTGCTTCATCAACCAGCAATATCATCTGGCGACTTTACAATGCTTTTAATAATGGCGTAGTAGACTGATATGCCCAAATCTTCAGTAATATTCATATATATCATTCGGACAAGCTAATGACCCTCAATTACATAATAACTCGGCTTTCTGATATGTATCCGAATGAATATGTTCCGATTCAGCAAGAACTCTACTCATCAATATGTGATGCTTGAGTGGTGAAGCAAATTGCAAATCAATACGGTGATCATTCAATTTATCCTGCTCATTTCTCACCGTTCTATCAAGGGCCACTTTCACAATGTGGATTAAGGATGACAAATCATTGACATCGGCAGTCTGACCAACAGACATACCGCTGTGCACGAGCAGCCCATTGGGTCCCCTGAAGGACCTTACCATAAATAGTGTTGTATCGAGCGCATATACAGGACTTTCCATGTTCACATCAAGACTGAAACCCGATATTTTTGCATAGCATTTCCAAAAACAAAAAAAACAAAAAAAAAAGAGACGCCCTATCTCTGATTCTCGGCATTGCTATGTCTTCGGCTCCTTCTTCTTCGTCCGAGAAAAAAAAAACACAACATTCTCATCTGTTGCATTTTCACGGGATCGAGCCTCAGATGCTCGGGAAGAGAATGGGAGAGCAAGCTTCGATGCGAGGCAACTTGGATTTCATCCAACGCCATTTGATCCTCCGCACTTTCCCTGGATTTCCTGCCACCACTATCTGTTCCTCGGCCCCTTCCGAGGGTCTGGACTGTTGCAGCGATAGAATACGTGATATAATATCTAGGGCAATGAGAAACAAACTTCGATCCCTTTGGAAATGGCGTCAAAGAATCGAATTTGTCTGTTATTGCAGAGACCACAAATTTTCCCATATGCAGAGACCACAAATTTTCCCACGCAGGTTCGAAACCTGCTGTCGACGCCAAGGAATTCAACCTGTCGCTGCCTAGTCACACTTTCCCCTTTCAAGGAATTTCGGTCCACCACTGCTCCGCCCAAAATTGTAGTTCACGCAAATAATGCGGCGCCAGCAGATTCTGAGCATCGAACTGACTTCTACGCTCGGCTTTCACAAGTGCAATTCGACTTCTGCAGTGCAATTTGACTACTGAAAGACGGTTTCGGTCCTTCCAATAGCATCTTAACCACTGTAATTACGTGAGACTACTTTCTTTCAAAGATACTTCGAACTTCAACCTTTGCGTTAGAGAAGTGACATACCCGCCATCATTCAAAGAAATAAATATGCTGTAGCGTGATTCATGGCACCGATTCTCCGGAAAAGAAAAAAAATCTCATCGGGCTCGAATGAATTAGATTCCAGGTTTTCTAACACAGACCGATCGAATTAAAATTTTATTATCGACCACAGCAAAAAGAACAGCAAATTTTCGAGTTCTACTGGGCCACGGATGTGCAGCATTTTCCGGCGTGAAAGCAAACGGAATAATGGCAAATGTTGGTGGCCTTCTTTTACGCTGCACTCAAATCAAGTCAAAAGACGAGATCTTCTTCCGGAACTTTCTTCTAGGCCTCAACAAATCCGCTGTCACTTACAGCTCCTCGGCCTCCTCTCCGGCTTTGTTTTGAAAAAAAAACTTCTTCACGCTGAAGGTTAGGGCATAAAACAGTCCTAAATCTGCCCACGCTATCACCTGCTGTGGTGGTATTACGGCACCTTTATTTGCTTTTGGGCGTTGTCTTCTCCCTACGCTCTGATACCATGTTAGTTTTTGCTCTTGTTCTATGCCATTTCAGATTAGGGCACAATACTAAAGAAGATAGAACATACTAATAGATCGATAGAAGACAAGCCAAGACAGAGATAAGAAATGGTGGCGTTACGGCGATCAGCAGGATGCTTCTACCAGCAAAGTCTCCAATAGGTCATTCAGCCAAGCGTGTCACACATAACCCTAGAACAACCCAAACAACGAATACGCAGCTCCAACGCCATCAAGAGAGAGAGAATTTATCCACACCAATGTGTGTCAAATGAACTCCAAGTCTCTCCAATATATAGGAATCTTTGGGGGTGTGTGACACGTCCTTTAAGACATTTAAGTCAATATTTTATTCCAGGCCGACCTAGCACATAAGTGGAATAAATTCAAAGTACATGTTCTGCTCATCCGATCAAGATGATCTTTAGAACAATCTTACACCTCTCCGAAAGAGGAATCCAATAAAAATATTGCGATCGTCATCTGAGCAGCACAACCCGGAGTTTGGACCTAGTTGTCCAATTTTAACAGAAGTTCACTGACGAGGTCTTAGGTGAGTCCTAGTGCCATTGACTCTATTTTTCATTCTAGATCAGGTGTCTTATTGTAGAATTTGGTTGACTCTTACGAGTCTATGTCTATGTGTATTTTCCCCTTCTAAGGGTTGGATTAATTTAAATATCTTGATGTAGAAGTGTTATTTAGGAATATTTTTGGTGAATGGTTCCTCATAATAATGAGGAACCATTCACCAAGATATTTTTTAATACACAGAGGGTGGAAAAATATTTAATCCCCTCTTGAGTCTTTTTAATTTTAATTTCTAGAAAAAAATAAATAAATAAAAATAAATTAGCCAAAAATTATCCAAAAAATAAAATGAAGGGAAAATTAATTACCCTCCAAGGGGAATTTCATTAAAAAATATTTGAGTCTATTTTCAATGAAAATAATTCTAGTCAAAAGTAAAAGCCTAATTTCCAAGGCAGAAGGACCCAGTCCAGAAATTCGTTGGGGTAGAGAATACTATTTTCCTAGCAAATCGAATTTTTTGGACTAAGTAGTTGAGAATTTTGCATAAGTAAAAATAATTATATTTTTTGGAGGTCCTTCATGGACCAGAAGTCAAAGTTTGACCCCTCCAGCACAGTGAACAAGGTCGGTCGAGATTATTTGGATATTTGTGCCAACTAATCAAGGCATTGAAATTTTTCTTCTAGGATCAAGCCATGGATCGATGCAAACAGTTGTTATTTCCACTTGGAGGGGTTATTTCCTACCATTTTTTCGATATAAGGAAGCTCCCAAGCTCCCCATTGTAACTGAAACTGTGTTGAAAATCTTTTGTATTGAGTTAAGCTATGCTAGAATTTCTGCATTAATAAAAAGTATTTAGGGTTTCAATTCAAGGTGTCTCTCGCTTAATGATTCATGGTATGTGTTGAATGGGTTTAATGCTCTAATTTTATGCTATTATTGAAGATTATTGCTTCAGAGCTAGTTGTTGCACAATATATTAGCACAGGTATCTTGCTTTAGGTTTTGAGCTAGAGTAAACACTTAGAAGTTGGCAGATCTAGCAGGTATCTCTACATCTCTACCCTATTTGTGTGAATCGAACCCCTATGAAGCTAATAATCTAGATTTCAAGTGTGTAGAGAGCTTGTGAGGTGATTCAGCCCTTGGGGAAAGCCCAAGTTCATGGACTTTGAGGTGACCACACCTTTTGTTTGAACTCTGAGCTTATCTAACAATCTATTGTGCAGAGTTTAGGTTTGTAAATCAAATTCAAAATTACTTCCATCAAATTATTTTTCAAAATCGACTTGGGCTAAAAAGATTTATTTGTTAATTAGAGCTAAAATTTCATTGTAGATTATTGTAAATAATTTGTAAATTGTTTTGTAAATTATTTTTGACCCTTGTATATTATTTGTAAATAATAATTTTGGGTTTTATTTTAGAAATTTCTAGATCTTGTGTCGTGGGCTCTATTTATTTATATTGCAGGCTTTAAGAGGGTTTTCAACCTCGGAAGAAGTCATCCAGCCAAAAAAAGAATTGTGTTCAGACAAGGTTGATCTAGGCCTTTTAGGGCCTAATCTACAAGACTCACGTGCTCAAATTGCAATGCCTAGCCTAGAAGAGGAAGTCGCTAGCCCTAGAGGGCTTATTTCAACTAGGGTTTTCTTGACTAATTATCTTCTGGAGTGATTTTGCAGGTGGCTTCTTGGTGTTGGAGATCATTTTTGGGCTTGTATTTGACATTTCTTGCTTGAAAGAGGTGGTCGCAAGGGTTTAAAGGCCCTTGAGGCCTAGTCGCAGGGCTTTGAGGCCTTTAGGCCTTGCCCGCAACCCTAAAGGGGCAAATTACCCCAGTCACGAGCCTGATTTGGCCTTGGAGACTTGGCTGTAGCCCTAAAAGGCGCAACTTCACCTTTGCTAGTGATATTAAGGACTAACATTATGTTTTGCAGACCTACAGTGATGTTGGCAAGGGTTTGTAGTGTTTTTCTCATCATATTTTTGTCAATTTGTGGGCTAACCTTGGTTTTACAGGTTTATTATCCATCAAAGAAGGGTTTCAATAGCTAAAGCTTCATTTGTTTCATCATTCTAGCCCCTTGAGCCCTAGCCGCTAGCCCTAAGGCCACTTCTAGGCCTAGCCGCAAGCATTAGAGGGCCTAAGATTTACCCTAACAGTGGGACTTGTGAAAATTTATGAATATAGAAACCCTATTGTAGTATCTTGATTTACTTCTCCTACTTGTTTGATTAATTAACATGTTATTTTCTTAAATATTCAGTAAAATATCAAAGCAAACACAAATGCAGCCTACACATACATACATATCATTTACTGAAGCATAATGCACACGTGACAAAGGACAAAGTATTTTTTGGACAATGTCCCCGAAAAAGCCCAATGCGAGAAAGCCGGTGCAGTAGCTTTTAGAGAGTTTGTTTATTAAGCAGAATATCTGAATACAATCAAGGGCATCAGTAATGGTTTGCCCAATGGAGAATTCACGGCAGATGTACCTATCACTTGAAGATAGAAAATATGATTGATTCAGTGAAGGAAGCACTCCTCAAAAAATATTGAATACGAGCCCTTTCTGGCCCACTGGAACCCCAACATTGCTCCTCCAGCCTCTGCGTCAGCTTCTCCTGCCCAACGTAGCCAATGCACAGCCTCTACACAGCACAGGCTGCCCCTGCGTCACCCTTCTAGGCTCAATGATGCCTCTGCGCAGCACAGGCTGCCCCTGCGTCATCATTCTAGGCTCAGCAATGCCTCTGCGCCAGCTTCTATGCTGCCTCTGCGTGAGCCTGGCTGGGTTACGTCCCTCCTGGTGGTCTTTGCGTTGCCTCGTATGAATCTGCCTCTCTGCCTTTGTATTCTCGGCCTCATATCAGAATAATCCCTCGCCGATCTCCCCCTCACAAGCACTACAAGCTCACTCGAAAATTCTCAGCAAACCGCACCCCAGAATTTCGACTTAGCTCAAGTGCTACCGCCCTGTGTATCTCCTCCAATTGACCCCAAGCCTTCTTTTAATACTTTTCTCATTGAGAAATCAATAGTCGTGATCTAATCTCTAATCAACGGCTAAGATTAGAAAAGACTTCCACGTCACTTAGAACATTATCACCGACATGTCTAAATTAATTCACTTTAATTATTTAATTTCCCTAAGTTAGACTTAGGGTCTCCAATAAAATAATTAATTTACTAAATAACTTAGACTCTGGGTCGAATTTCTCCAAATGATTTATGGGTCTTGGAGATGTCATGTGTTCTAGCCCCTCCACAATGTTTTGGAGCTAAAGCACATCCGATGCTACCAAAAATCTCAACACTCCCTCTTAGCAAGTAATGTTCTCTAGCAACACTTCACTCCAGAAGCGTTACTCTGATCTTTGGCATCGATCCCCTGCACTACTGATGCTTGGCCTGCTGCCCTCCATCCACTGTGTTGTTGCTTTTTGTACCTGCTGCCCATGACTCAGCCACAGTCACTGCCACATATGTACAACTCCCTCTCAAATTGTTGCATCATGCTTCCTATAGCACTGCCACTGCTAACAGTTGTACAGCAACTCAGTTGCTAAGAAGTAAGCAACTAAAGGACATCACCCAACAATACTGACAGACAAGTCAGTCTGGCTGCATCTCATCACTGAAGCACCCTCTGCTACTACTTTGTGTTGTCTCTCTAGAGCCTCTGCGATGCTACTACTCTGCAATGCGTAAGCACTGCCCCTCTACATTGTTGAAGTCCCATCATCCTTTGCATTGTTTCTTCCACGCTGATGCTGCCACTGCACTGCGCTGCTTCGATCTTCAGTGTTCAAGCACTGCCATGTGCCTTTCCATGATCCTTTGCATCCACTGACTCCAGTCATCTTGCTACTGTCTTTAACGGCTCCCGTAGCTCATATGTGATCCAAGAGTTTGGGCACCTCAAGGATCCTTTCGTTACCATCTGTAGCTCAATCTACAGATCTATGTCACCCCACCTCTTCTCTTGAGGCACATGACCACTCATGGCCAAATCATCATCGTTGTCGTCATCCCCTTTCGTTGTTGTTGCCTTGGAATCAGAATCTTCCTTGCCCTTCTTCTTAGGACAAGTATTGGCGAAGTGTCCCAATTCGCCACATCTGAAGCATCGGACCTTGGATAGGTCTTTCTTCTTCTTCCCTTGTTGCCTCTGTCCCATAGATGTTAGCGATGCATCTTCCTCCTCTTTCTTAATCTTGACTCCTCCGTTGTTGAATTCCCTCTTGGTTATTCTCCTGATCTCCTCCTGTTGAAGGATTTCCCACATGTCCCTCCAGTTTGGAAGTTGTGCTCTACCTAAAATGCTTTGGAAAACGGTCTCCCACTCATCCTTGACTGCATTCAGAGCAGTCCTCACCATGAGTCCATCATCAGGAATTGCCCGCATGGCAATCAGTTGGTCTCGGATAGTCTGCAATCTAAAGAGGAAAGGATTGATCTTCTCTCCCTTGTGCATCTGGAACATCTGCATCTGATTCTCTAGAAGCATCTTTCTCTAGACGGAGCTACCTTGATACAACGTGGTTAATGTTGTCCACACCTCGTTTGTCGTCTTCTTCTCGGCAATATGTGGAACCACGCAATCTTTCACTCCATCCATGATCAAGCATTTATCCCGCGCCTAATTTTCATTAAACTTCTTTAGAGCATCAACATCGGTTGGCACAACCAGGACGTTCTCAGCATGGTCGTTGATGCCATATTCATCAAGGACTGTCAAGATTCTAACTTTCCAGATGGAAAAGTTAGACACACCGTCTAACCTATCCTAATCTCTCAGTCCATACGGGGCCATCTCTGCTCAAATTGTTGAAGCAAGTGCTCTTCTCCGTTCTACTGCTGCTACACTCAACAAAACACTGGACTGGGTTTCTTAACGATATAAACCCTCTAGAGAATATCCTCCCTCTAACAAATGATTTCCCTCCTTGAAATCCTTCACCAATTCTGTCGAATCAGCCCTCTACGATCACTCCACTTGATCGAATCTCAGATTTCTTGGCTAGAAAATCTGTTGAGGAACTGTTTCCCATTACTTTGTCAACCCTGCTAGGCATTGTTCTGCACCGGCAGAAACAATGCCCCACCAGCAACTTCGAAGATCAGAAAATTGCACTTCCAGCACGGCAACCGGCACAGCGTCACTCCCTCTTGGATTATGTCACCCTCTTGGGCCTGCGTCAACGTCTGCGTCAGCTCAGCGTGAGCTTGACAGGCTCGGCATCACCCTTCTGGACCTGCGTCAGTTCTACATGAGCAGACTAGCTCTGCGTCACCCTTGCAGGTCCTCTGCATTGTCCCTCTGGTGTTGCGCTGCCTCTTTCTGAATCTATGCAGCTTCAGCTGCCCTCCTGTAGAAAAAAATCTTCAGCCCTATTCCGATGGCTCCAGCATGATCTGCAATCACTCTGATACCATGTGAAAACTTCTGAATATACAAACCCTACTGCAATATCTTGATTTACTTCTCCTACTTGTTTGATTAAATAAGAAGTTATTTTTTGAAATATTCAGTAAAATATCAAAGCAAACACAACTGCAGCCTACACATACATACAGAGCATTTTCTGAAGCATAAGGCACACATGACAAAGGACACAGTATTTTTTGGACAATTTCCACAGAAAAACCCAATGCAGGAAAACCGGTGCAACAGCTCTTAGAGGGCTTATTTATTAAGTAGAATATATGAATACAATCAAGGGCACTAGTAATGGTTTGCCCAACAGAGAATTCACGGCAGATGTACCTATCACTCAGAGACAGAAAATATGGTCGATTCAGCCAAGGAAGCACTCCTTTGAAAATACTGAATACGAGCCCTTTCTGGCCCACTGGAACCCCAGCGTTGCTCCTCCAGCCTCTGTGTCAGCTTCTCTTGCCCGGCATAGCCACTGCGCAGCACACGCTGCCCCTGCGTCACCCTTCTGGGCTCAGCATTGCCTCTGCGTCACCCTAAAGGCCTTGCGTCAACCTTTGTGCTGCCTCCATGTGGGACTAGATGGGATGCGTCCCTCCTACTAGTCTTTGTGCTACCTGGTACAGATATGCCTCTCTGCCTTTGTATTCTCGGCCTCGGATCAGAATAATTCCTCGTCGATCTGCCCCTCACAAGCACTGCAAGCTCACTCTCGAACTACACAATGCGCAGTTGGGCCAACCTGCACTACACATTGCGCAGTTCCAGAGGCCAGGCTCTCGGCTTGAGCCTCAAGATTGTGCAATGCACACTTGCGCAAAGTGAAAATCGGCCAAGGGAATGGCAGATTTGCCCAATGGAAGTGTGAAAAATGAGCAAATATGAGAGACAGTGTTGGCTTGAGTGTAGATCTGACTAAGTGTGAATGAAACAAGACAAATCGAGTGAAGAAATTGAATAAACAAGAAGAAAATAAAATCGGTGAGGAGAGTCGCCGCAACGGCAACCATTGGTGCAAAAATGAAGAAATCGATGCGACACTTGTGAAAGGCAAACGATAACTTGAAGCAACACTTCTACAAGATAAAGCAAGTTGAAACACCAGCATGCATGCAAAGAAACAAGCCAAACATGACTCACACAAGCCAAATGGCAAAAAGTGACAGAAAAAACGAATTAATGCGAAACTCACCCGGAAAAGCGACAACGATCGCCCTGAAGGTTCCTTGATCTCCTCAAGAATGCTAGAGCTCCAAGATCGAGTGTGCAAATGAGCTCTAGGGGCGTCGATTAAATAGATTTGAGCAAATTACAGTTTATGATTTGCATGCATAAAATCAAGGAAAAAGAAACACATGGCGAAAGTTTAGTGTGCCTCCTTCGAGTTACTAAAAATAGATCCCTATATTTTAGTGATGCTTTTTTGTTTTTTAGCTTTTCTGCTTTTCCAGGAAAAGAACTTGCCATGCACATCACTGGGAAAGATTGCACAATTTTGGGAACTGGATAACTTTCCGACTCAGTGAGGGATTGCGCAGTTTCTGGGCTCAGTGTTGGGTTGCCTTCCATGACTGCGTAGTTTCTGAGTTCAAGGCGAACTGTCAGTCATGACTACGCAATTCCAGTGATCAAGGTCAAGCTTTCCCTCATGGATTGCGCAGTTTCTGAAGGCAAGCTTGGACCCGCTACAAGACTAGGTTCGAAGGTTAGCTTGTGACTTAGAAAAATGAGTTAAGTGAAAAGTGAGAGAACACAAGCACAGATAAAGGAAAAGTATTAATCAAAGCATGAATACCTGATAGCAATGCAATATAAGCTCATGTGAAAAGAAGGTTAGGCTCCAAAATCTAAGCAAAGGTAAAATTTTGGAAGGTGGTTGTAGCCGCTACAACACTGGCGACACACTAGTAGAACTCCAGCTCTCTGAATGAATCTTGTCACATGCAAAACCGGTCTCACCCTTTCGGAAGTATAGTTCAATTCATTGATTACCACAGCTTCCTCACTTAGTCTGAGTTAGAGATATAGTCCCATCCTTCCTCTTCATCGACGACACACTAACCAAGCCAAGTCAAACTAAGTTGTTTCAATTGGGGATGGGGAGTATATAAGTGCACAAGTAAAAGAAATTGTCAATGTCTTATTTTCATCTCCGTTGTTGCTCCACTGCCAGCAGGCCTAGACAGTACCCCGACAGAGTCACCTGAGGAACACAAACATTGCTTCGCAGCCAACGAGCCTGGACAGTACAATAGCAGAGTTGCTTGCTTCACCTCTCTATGCATGAAGCCTTTCTCTTCTTTCCCCCTTTATTTATCTTTTTATTTTTTCATTTTTTTTCATTTTTTGTTCAAAGAACTGTGCATAGGCACTTATTTATTTCATGGGGCGAAAAAGGGATCCCAACTTATTAAGAGCAGAAGACGTTGTCCCTTCAGAGAAGGATATTTATATACACCTCTGACATACTTGTTGAGGTTTTCCTCCCCTCCTTACTCTACTCAACTAGGTTGACAAGGATTAACCGAAAAGATAAAATAAATTAGAGTATGCGGTACCAGTTAAAATCCAAACATCGTGATCGTTGAAATTTGGTTACCGGAGGACAGGTGGTTCCCTAAGGCTTTGATCTTTGGCCTAGGGAAAAGTGTCCAAAAGAATTTAATTTTTCTCTTAAAGTGACTTTATAAAGTTATAATGTCAAATCTAATTTAAAAGTGACTTTAAGTGATAAAGTTACTAAAGTCTAATTTTAAAGTGACTTTAATAAAGTCAATTGTGAAATTAGAAAGGAAAAATGACTTTGGAAATAAATGACTAAGTGAGTCTTCATTAAAGTGGGGTGAATTAAAAAATAGAAAGTGAGATTTAAATGAGCATTTAATCTCAACCCTAGATCTAAAGCTATCTCAGCCATTAGATTTAGGGATTCTCCAAAAGTCACTTAGGGTTAGGTTAAAGGAGGAAAAGAAGGGAAAAAGTCATTCATTCTTTCATGAGCAGATTGAGAGAGGAGGAGAGAAAGCAAAAGAGAAATTTCTGAGCAGTGAGGAGAAGGAGGGCAGCTGATAGAAACTTCAGCAAATCCGTATAGCAGCAAAGAGGCACGGTTCCCAAGGTAGAAATCCGTACAACAGGAGGTTGGCACGGTTTTCGATAGAGGAGGCACAGTTTTCAAGAAATCCGTACAGCAGCTTCAGCACTGTTTTCTAGGCAAATTCTGGGCTCGAAAATCAAGGAGAGAGACTGCTGGTTGGTGGCACAGATTTCGAGGAAATCTGTACAGCAGCTTCGACACAAATTTCGAGGCAGAAATAGGCACGAAAATCGAGGAGGTACTACTGTGTATTCCGTACAACAGTACGGTCGTACAGTGAGGCACAAATTTCGAGAAAGCCATTTCAGCATTTAATGTTGTAATAAATGCTGTAAAATTTCTATTTTGAGTTTTTCCTGTTTGGCACGTTTTCCAAGGCAGGGTAGAAGCACAGAAATCGAGATAAGTACATTTATTAAGTTGCTGGAATTTTTGCTGTAAATTCTGTCTCACTATAAAAGCATTTATCAGAAATAAGAATGAGCTTTCAAATTGGTTTTCCCCAAGAGTTGTAGGGGGTTTTTCCAGGGTCACATTGACCAAAAATCAGCGTGTCTATTTTCTGTGTCTCGCTGATTTATTTTGCTGAGTTTTATTTCTGCAATTTCCAGCATTTGAAAATTTCCAGAATTTGTGTTTTCAGAAAATATTTATTTTTTCAGTTTGTTGAATGCATGGCTATGGGAATGGGCATTTAACTATATGGAGAAATAAGGAGAAACTGAAAACTGGGGTGGGAAACAAAAATTTCTACATGGTATCAGAGGCTATTTTGCTGAAAAGGCAGTTTGGGACAGCAGGAAGGAAAAATTACAGCAAGCTGACTTTTCACTCAGAAATTACAGTAAGTTGATTTTTCACACAAAAAATTTTACCTTTACTACAGCAGTGTTATTTTCAGCTTATTTAGGACAGCAAGCATGTCTTTGGGCTTGAGGGTGGAGGATAGGTTGGATGGGCATAGTAACTACAGTGTTTGGAAGGAGAGAATGCAGAGTATCTTTGAGGAGGCAGAAGTTTGGGATATCATGGTGCATACCGCACAGAACCCTGTTAATGTGCCTACTGATGCTGTTTAGTTGGCAGCCTTTAATAAAAAGAATAACAAGGGTAAGAGACTGATTCTAGATGGAATCAAAGACCATTGTGTTCCTCATGTAAGAGGAAAGAGATATGCTCATGAGATGTGGACCAATGAAAACAGCTTAATGGTCCTAAGGGAGAAGCTAAAGACCATTAAGATGGGTAACACTGATAGTAGCTGGATATCTCACAAAGATTACTAATGTGAGAGATGCATTGGCAGCAGTTGGAGAGGTCATTCCACTCACTGAGTTGGTGCGGATTGCAGTGAATGGCCTTCCCAGTTCATGGTTGAACTTTGCTGATGGGGTTTGTGCACGTGAAACCCTTCCCACTTGGGAGAGATTCTAGGATGATTGCATACAGACAGAAATCAAAAAACACAGCTTGGGGCAGCCAAACCAGTTGAGCAGGATGAAGATGTAGCGTTGTTGGCAGGAGGCAAGAAAGGCAAGGGAAAGAAGCAAGCTTCCACAAGCAGTGGTGGGGGCAAAGGCAAAGGTAAAGGTAAATAGGGGAACACGCAGAAGGACTATTCCAAGGTGAAGTGTTGGAATTGTCAAAAGACGGGACACTATGCAATTGTGTGTCCGGAGAAGAAGAAGAAGGGGAAGAACCAGAGCATCGCAACATCAGCAGAGATAGAGGACTTTACGTATAGCTTTGACTGGGAGTTTGGGTTCATTGCTTGTGAGTCCACTAGTGCAGGATCACCTGCCACAGAGGTTGAGAGGGAGTGTGCATTTCCCTCCACTAGCGGAGCATCTTTAGGTATCAGGTATGTTGACAATGGGGCTTCACGTCATATGACAAGAGTCCGTGAGTATCATCAACTTAAAATAATGCAAATTCACGCAAAGAGAGGGAATAAATAGCAAACCAAGCGTTGATAGTAGTACAATTTCCTCTTGGATTTCACCATGCTTGCTTCAGAAGCGAAACACAGTCCCATGCGAAAACTAACCTGTAGCTGAAAAACAAAGAAAAGGAAAGAAGCAGAACAAAAACAAATGAACGTAAAGCAAATCAAAGCAAACAATCAAAGAAAAGAAAAACACTACTCCTACTCCTAACCTAAACAAAGCATAGGCCAAAGTCATGTGAAGTGATACTTCCAATGAAGCCACCAACGCATTGGTTGGCCTACGTGGGCGAGGGGATGCATGTCAAGAAAGATATACAAGCAAATCAGAAAACAAGAAAGATAATACAATGTAAACCAAAACGTTCGGTGAAAGATAATACAGTCCAACCCTGTGCTCAAATTCTAATCATGTGGGGTGGGAGGAAATGGTGGTATATCAACGAATGAATTTTGAATCTCTCCCACCTCAACCTATGGAATAGTAATCTTGTATGTCACAGATTTAGAAGCTCTAACACCAAGGTAAGCCGAGAGTGGTTCAAAAGATTCCAACACGTGTGGATTTTCTGAAATGTGAACAAGATATTGAAATCTTCCAGACAAGAAATTCCAATCAACTTCATCTTTCGGAAATTCAAAACAAAGATGCATAAAACAATTGTGAAAATGATGTAATGATTTATCAGGTGATTTTCGCAATTCTAAAATTTTCTTGCACAAGCGTTTATGATCATACATGTCAAAAGCGCGAAATAGTTCTGTGACAAGATGTTTGAAAGAGTGTATGGAGGCGTCGGTCAATGTCTGACACCATTGCCTCACGCGCCCTTTGAACATGAGAATGAACAACCAACAACCAACATCCTCAAGGGGGATGTTGTGCACTGTGCAGAATTGAAGAAAACGATTAGTATGCTCAAGTACAGTTGTTTCACCCTCGCCATCAAATTTAAAAGGTGACAAGTCATCAATGATATTCGTCGGCACTTGAAATTTTATGTCTTTGGAAAAACATACAAGGAGTATGATTGTGGAAGAGGTTATTAAATGAGTGCGGAAGTTCAAAATAGACCTCAAGGGCTCAGCGTGTCATCTGGCCCTCCTAGCGCTAGAAATGTTGACGATGTTGGACCCACCAACATTCAGGGGATCTCCGCAATATGAAGTCCCAACTAGACATCACATCATTTGGACTAGGAGTCCCAGCAGTGGGGTGTTAATGATCCGCCTTGGTTTGCAAAATGCATAGAGTGGTACACAGCGTTGGTGAGAACAAGTGCGTAACCCTGTGGAGAGTCAAGTGCGATGCATGACGGTTCCAACACACGAAAGAGAAAAGGAAGTGTGCCCCTTGGAATCCTGTAATAGTACACAACTTAGAAGGAACATGTGAGCAAAATGATATCACACGAACTAACAAGCGGAATAGTCCACAAGTTAAGGTAACGGATTAACAAATCAACACGCATCCAACAATATTCGTACAAATGCAAACGAAATAGTTCATAAGCATATGCATAAGTTAACTAACATATATTGCAAATACAACAAGAATAGTCCTACTATATCCACAACATATGCATGAAAACGTGTTAGCTCTGAGTTTTATCAAAAGTGATAGTTCCAAACATACATACAACATTTGACAAGGAACTTGCCCCAATAATGGAACGTGAAGTCTACAACACCTGCTCCTCCAAAGAAGTATACTTCATCTACGCTACAGAGAAGCCAAGGCTCACATAAAACTCCCAAGGTCTTCCTAAGCCTAAGCCTAGCCAAAAGCTTGGCTCCCGAAAACCCCATACATGAGTTATGAAGATATATTTATAACAAAGGGGGATGACTCTTAGCAGCCCCCTTTGTGACTCTTGGACTTCCTCATGACTCTTCAACTTCTTTACAAAATAACTCATTACATTACAATATGCCTCTTCACATTCCAACATGGACACTTGGAATTTCACTTTTACAGTAATTACAAATAATATTACACTTTCCACTCGTACCCATATAAGACAAAATAGGGTAGAGAAAATTGACATCCTAATAAGACAAAACACTATGAAGTTGGATTTTGGGTGAACTCAGGCTGGGCAACTTCGACTTGATGCTTATTGGTCACATATTGATGTCAAGCTTGGTACTATTCGATGGCCTGCCCAAACTGCGTGATAGTGTTAGGCTGGAAGCGAACTCTTTCCTCCATAGCATTCGGGTACAATGTCCTTTTTCTCAATCAAGAGCAACATTGGTCTAATCTTAACAGGATCGTCGATGTAGGTCTACATGTTCTGTCTATTCAGCTTTAAGTCCTCCTGGGTGGTCATCTGCTTCAATTGCTCCAATGCTCCAAGTATTGACTGATCTACTGCCTGACTTGCCGTTTTCATTTAGTCTTGGTGAGTGTGCCAACTGATGGGATATTGTGGGTTCTCACCTAAAATCCAAAACTGGTATATCCGTACATATGAGGCCTGAATATTTCCAATGAAAGAGGCAAGTTGCTTGTTGCTCTAGATCAATATCTGAACTCTCACTTTCTCTAGCTCTGCATGCAACTTCATGTTCTTCACCAAGGTAAGCGGTGCCCCCTTCTATCGCATTGTCCAATCATGCACGGCGGTGATAGCAGCTTGCACATTCCTAAGAATCTTGACAAACTCTTTGCTTTGTCGTTGCGAGCCATGTAAGCAAACAATTGCTTTATGCACGGTCACGAGCTCCTCATAGAGGTCCCGCATAGTGTCTCTAAGTGTGGATACTTCGACAAGTATCGTTGCTCTCATCTCCTCCGTGTAGACCTGTGGAAAATGTGCATTTTGCGCTACTATACAGAGTTGCTCAATCTCTTGTAGGGCAACCCGTAGATTTTGTACCCACTGATTATTCTCAGCCATCAAATGTTGATTGTTAAATCCCACTGCACCCGCGAAGGCCAAGTTGGCTTTGGCAATAGCATTTGGATTCTTGCTGGTGTTCGCCACTATCACCCTTTCTCTCATAAATGCAGGCGATGCATCATCATCCGGGAAGTGTTCTCTCCGTGCTTGTATAATCTTCTTCTGGAGTTCATCTGTTAATTTGAGAACATGTTCTATGCCATTTCAGATTAGGGCACAAAATACTGAAGCAGATAGAACATACCAATAGATCGATGGAAGACAAGCCAAAACAGAGATAATGAATGGTGGCGTTACGGCGATCAGCGGGATGCTTCTACCAGCAAAGTCTCCAATAGGTCATTCAGCCAAGTGTGTCACACACAACCCCAAGACAACCCAGACAAAGAATACTCCACAAATACGCAGCACCAAGAAGGCAGCTCCATCACCATCAAGAGAGAAGAAAATCCTCCACACATTGTGTGTATAATGAACTCCAAGTCTCTCCAATATATAGGCATCTTTGAAGGTGTGTGACACGTCCTTTAAGACATTTAAGTCTATATTATATTCCAGGTCGTCCTAGCACATAAGTGGAATAAATTCAAAGTACATGTTCTGCTCATCCGATCGAGATGTTCTTTAGATCAATCTTACACCTCTCCGAAAGAGGAATCCAATTAAAATATTGGGATCGTCATCTGAGCAACACAACCCGGAGTTTGGACCTAGTTGTCCAAATTTAACACTCCCTCTCAACTAGGGAGAACCCTGTCCACTAGTGCAATCCAAACATCGTGCGTCATCCCACCGTAACTTGCTTTGCTGGCGTCTTTATTTCAGAACCGAAGTGAGAAAGTCACCAAGACATCATTCCCGGCTGACAGATTCATCCCAGAGGTTCGAAACCTCTATAGGACTCACAAAGAGTCTCATACCAACCCGAAGTTGGTTTACCTTACCCGAAGGCAGTTGGAGGTCTGAAACCTCGCTAAACTTGATCCCAAATCAAGTGGTTGGACACGTGCCATCCTAGTTATAGAGAGTACGGCAATATCTGATGCGTCCATCAGTCTTGCTATGGTCTCTATTCTCATTTCCCACCTCATCGGCCAAATGAGAGGTACTTCCCATGAGTCCGGAACTCAAATGGGTAGGATGCATACGGGGCACAGATCATGAGAGGCGAACCAACTCAATCATCATAACGGTGGGGCAGAAGCACACCAACAAGGTTCGACAAGCCTAGCCCTGTGGTTGCTTATAGCTCTGAGGAACTATCCCCAAGGCCCCCCAAAGCTCCCAGAGCTCATCGTCCAATAGCACCCTCAGAATAGGGTCGATCCACAATTCCAAGATTCTCATGGAAGGTTAGGAACATGACCTTCCCTAAGAGCATTGTGAGAATATCCGCGACTTGCTCATCAGTTCCTATATGATCGAGCCTTACGGCGCCTCGCTATACCATATCTCGGATAAAGTGGTGCCAACCATCAATGTGCTTGGATCAATTGTGGAACACAGGATTCTCTGACAAACGAATCCCCCTCTGGTTATCACAAAGGATAACGGTGGCATCTAGCACATGCTCGAACAACTGACTGAAGAGCTTTCGCAACCAAGTGACTTCACAACGGGCCATACATGTTGCAATGTATTCGGCCTCAGCGATGCTCAAGGCTACCGACTTCTGCTTCCTGCTCGAAGCAGACCCAAGTGTGAAGTAGCATCCATATGTGCTTTGGCGTTCCACCACACTGCCAACCCAATCGGCATCAAAATATCCATGGAGTGTCATACTCCTAGCAGTGTATCTCAACCCATGGTTTATCGTGCCCCAGAGATATCTGAAGCAATTCATGGCACCAACCCAGTGAATGTTATGATTAACCATGTGTTGACTCAGAGTGTTCACTGCACAACATACATCCGGACGGGTGTTCACTAAGAACATCAGAGCCCCTACGAGTTGATGATACTCAGTAGGATTTGCTAACACGGGCCCAGCAGCGCTGCCACTCAACTTCTTAAAGTTGAGCTCCATCGGTGTCGACACGGACTTACAATCCACCATACCAGAAGCTTCACAATGTATTTTCCTTGAGAAAGGAAAATCTCACCAGGTCTCTGCCAGACCTCCAAGCCTAGGAAGTAATGCATCAGTCCTAGGTCCTTCATCTGGAACTCAGCAGCGAGCTCCCTCTTGCACTGATGAATGAGAGGGTAAGCACCTGTCAGGAAAAGGTCGTCCACATACAGCACCAGAATGAGAGGCTTCTCTTTATCAACCTTGAAGTAAAGGTTCGAATCAGCATTACTAAGAGTGAAGCCCAGCTTCATCAGGTAGCTATCTATCCTCTCATACCAAGCTCTGGGTGCTTGCTTCAACCCATAGAGGGCTTTCTTCAACATACAGAAATGGGTGTCCCGATCCTGGACTTCGAACCCCAAAGGTTGCTCTACATACACCTCTTCCTTTATCGCACCATGCAGAAATGCGGTCTTCACATCCATCTGATGAAGACTACATCCTTGCGTAGCAACAAGGGCTATGATAGATCGGATGGTGGTATATCAGGCCACAGGTGCAAGTGTGTCATCATAGTCTATGCCTTCCTTTTGAGAGAGGCCACAAGCAATGAATCTTGCCTTGAACTTTTCAGCACCTCCATCAGATCCATGCTTAATCTTGTAGAGCCATTTCGAGGTGACAAATACTTTGTCCTCCGGTCTTGGAACCACATCCCAGACATCATTCTTCATTATGGACTCGTACTCTTCGTGCATAGCATCCTTCCAAACTTGATGCTTTACGGCCTCCTTAAAAGATCCGAGTTCAGATTGTATAATAGTACTCATGGCTAGTACTCATGGCTGCTAGATACCCCTCGTATTTATATGGCTTCTTGTTTTTCGTTCGGAATTTCCCCCTTGAAGCTATATATCTTTGAGCCATGAGGGTCTTCTTTCTTTCAGCAATGATATTAGATCAGGAGCATATACAGTTGTATTCTCCCTCTTAATGCCAGCTTTTCTTGTGAGAGAAGACGTCTATTTTAAATGAGGCCATCCCAGACACCAACTTGGAAGGGAGTTTTCTACTCAAGGGTCTGAATCTTATTCTCCCACAGTCAAAGTCATCCAAGACTCATAGCCATATACTGTGACGAAGCTATCATGCATCTTGGCACGTATCATATACAATATTTGTTCAAAACTTCACAGGCTTTGTTGATCATGGTTCAAGACTCCCACAACGTGACTGAAGGCTGCAAAAACTTCTCAGATCACACTTCCAAGTTTATCATTACGCTCCAATGTAAGACTGATACTGTCACAAGCTTACTGCTATTTCGTAAACATGGGTGACTGTCTATGTCACTATCCATATCTTCCTACACATTAAGAACAAATCAAGATGACTTACATGCAGAAGATGCTTTCTTCTTACGTTCCTTTGGCCTCTGTTCTTGATGTACCAAACAGATCTTACAGAGAATATTGTTGCTTTAAACTCTACCAACCCATCTTAGATTCAGCCAGTGTTGTTCTTACTGCCTGTACATAGTTTGCAGCTTATTACAGCTACTACGCATAATTCATATCACCATCTCTATTGTCACAGTTACGATATATACTGCTTCAAAAGACTTCTATCAATGATACATCTTCAGATCACTATTTGCATCACTGCCACTGAATTAGGATTTACTATTCCATGTCCTGAATAGTACATATTCCTTACACATTCTCACAGTGATTTTGAATGTCACAGTGAGATCCTCTTAGACATATTCAAAATAATGACGAAATGATTCCCTTATAGTGACTTCTGGAACTGTTGATGCCTCAGGTTCTTTTGGAGCAGTTATATCAGCATCTTTCAGGAAACATCCTATGAGAAAGTATAACATTAGTTGTTATACGCAAAATCCTGTTTAGGAGAAAGTCTATTTTTTTTCATGATGGAGATAGATACGAGGATTATTAAACATATATCGTCATATCTAGATGTCTATCCTTTGGAGGAGAGACAGATTATCATCATACCCAACTGATTCGGCTTGCACATCAAAGCTTGGTCCGAGGCTGCTCCAACAGCTGCCACAAAGCTTGAAGGCCTGCATTCTAAGGCAACTTCAAGTACTCCTCAAGAACTGCTCCAGAACTGTGAAAGCCTTCTATAGGACTGAAATTAACAAGTACAAAAGATTTTCTACAAAAGTCTAATCCAGAGAATTCAAGCACCTTCTTCAAACTCGCATTAACTTGCCTTTGACACTCAGGTAATGAACCTTGTCACAAGAATCTCTACCTTCGCAAATTTCAGACTATACTCTAAATTAGGGCTGCTACAGATGAGGTCTGCTACAAATCTCATTCCAAGGTATGTTTCAGATCGTTATATGTTTTCCACAAGTCTGTTGTGTTCACAAAATAGTTTTGTTCTGCCTTAGAAAGATGCCACAGAACAGCTTAGAAAAAGGATCCATGAAACAGCCTTGCTGAGCCTTAAATATACCTCAGATTTGCCTTGTAAAGTGCCTCAGAAGTCTGTGGAAATTTTATTACATCAAACCATTGATTCAGGACCATGAACCCGGGTGAAAACATTGAACCAAAATCAAGAAGTGGTATATTCTGCAAGGACAAAAATGTCACGCTGCTTGAAATGTCTTTGGGTATGATTAAACACATACAACCACGATGCCATAGATACTCTATTCGTTCTGCAATATTCATCGCTCCTGGCAACATCAAAGATTTTGAGCATCAATGTGACGATGCGTTGGCCACCCTGAATTAACATGGGTGTGGATCTCACCCGCTACACAGAGATCGCCTCTAACTCCACACCGTCACCGTATGTGGTCCCCTTTACAATCGTGCTCCGCTTGTCACGGCCATACTTTCCTCTCCGTAGCCACGTATTGTGCCCTCTGTTCCGGCAATTGACGGGGGCAACCAACAAGGAAACCTGTCGTTCTATTCCAAATAGTCGACAGTCCACATACAACGCTAATGTCGTCAATCATTGTGTCCGCTGGTCATACCATCAAAAAAAAGGTGTGACATCTAGTCTCATGGGTTTCTATGAACGTCGAGGTAAATAGTCGCAAATGGTGGAACAGTTGCCGTGGTGCAATTGGAATCCTTCATCTCTAGTGAATTCCCAACCATCGAGTTGCTAGCGTGGCTGGTTAGGCAGAGTTTGTGTGGCAGTTCCTCTTCCTTGTTTTGAAAACAGAAAATTCAACCTCGCCCTTTGACTTGCGCGATAAAATAAGTGTAATGGAGGTCAACTCTACAGTTCTGTATCCACTATTATGAATTGTGGCTCTGCTCTTATCTTCTTCATCCACGAATGAATCCCTCTGTCCATCTGCAATTATATTACCTCACCGCTCTTAATAATTTGTCCACATATGCTGCCCTTACGCTGTCACCTTCACGCTTAAATCTACACGCTGACACTTGGTGGTAAGGCCTATTTTGGTGAGGCTAGGCCTGTGGCCTCCCTTAATTTGTTGCGGCTCCCTAACAGCCTCTTCATACCTCAGCCTCCCTTAATTCTCTGCGGCAAAGCTTCAGTGAGGCTTCAGAGGCCTGCGACATTTTCTTTTAGGGACAGACCACCCATAAAACAGCCCTTAAACACCTCCGAATGTGATCCTGTGCCTCAGCCTTCTATCCCTACAACTAGGCCTTCATAACAGTCCTCAAAGATGCCCTACAAAGCCCCTTCCTCCTCGCTGTTATAGCCTTCCTTGCTGTGGCCTAGACAGAGGTATCCCTTTCCTTCTTCACCGAGCTCTTCTCTTGTGATGTGTTGCACTTTATTCAACACAAATTGGGCTTTGTCTTCACCTCAGCTCTGATACCATGTTAATTTGAGAACATGTTCTATGCCATTGCAGATTAGGGCACAAAATATTGAAGCAAATAGAACATATCAATAGATCGATGGAAGACAAGCCAAAACAGAGATAATGAATGGTGGCATTACGGCGATCAGCAGGATGCTTCTACCAGCAAAGTCTCCAATAGGTCATTCAGCCAAGTGTGTCACACACAACCCCAAGAAAACCCAAACAAAGAATACTCCACAAATACGCAGCACCAAGAACGCAGCTCCATCGCCTGCAGCAAAGCTTCAGTGAGGCTTCAGAGACCTCCGACATTTTCTTTTAGGGACAGACCACCCATAAAACAGCCCTTAAACACCTCCGAATGTGATCTTGTGCCTCGGCCTTCTATCCCTGCAACTAGGCCTTCATAACAGTCCTCAAAGATGCCTTAAAAAGCCCTTTCCTCCTCGCTTTTATAGCCTTCCTAGCTGCAACCTAGACAGAGGTATCCCTTTCCTTCTTCACCGAGCTCTTCTCTTGTGATGTGTTGCACTTTATTCAACACAAATTGGGCTTTGTCTTCACCTCAGCTCTGATACCATGTTAATTTGAGAACATGTTCTATGCCATTGCAGATTTGGGCACAAAATACTGAAGCAGATAGAACATACCAATAGATCGATGGAAGACAAGCCAAAACAGAGATAACGAATGGTGGCGTTACGGCGATCAGTAGGATGCTTCTACCAGCAAAGTCTCCAATAGGTCATTCAGCCAAGTGTGTCACACACAACCCCAAGACAACCCAAACAAAGAATACTCCACAAATACGCAGCTCCATCGCCATCAAGAGAGAAGAAAATCCTCCACACATTGTGTGTATACTGAACTCCAAGTCTCTCCAATATATAGGCATCTTTGGGGGTGTGTGACACATCCTTTAAGACATTTAAGTCTGTATTATATTCCAGGCAGACCTAGCACATAAGTGGAATAAATTCAAAGTACATGTTCTTCTCATCCGATCGAGATAATATTTAGATCAATCTTACACCTCTTTGAATGAGGAATCCAATAAAAATATTGGGATCGTCATCTAAGCAGCACAACCCAGAGTTTGGACATAGTTGTCCAAATTTAACATCATCAAATGACAGATTGTACACATCCATCATCGAATCATCATCAAGGGGAACTATCTCCCCTTCCTAACTCAGGGCTGTCTCAACGTCTGGAGGTGGTGGAGTCTGAACGGTGGCCTGTGGTGAGTTGGGCATTAGGTTCACATCTTCATCCTGCGACTCCGACTACAAATCCATATCCGCAACTTCAATCAACTCCTCAATCTGTTGAGCAAGCTCTCGATCCAGCATTTGTTTGCTCACTCCCTTTGTTGTTGGTTGATTCTGTTCCTGCTCTTCAACCTGTATGGGCGTCATTTCTTCTGATATGGCACCTTGCCTTCCTTCCTCTTCCTGCTTCTCTTCTACTTAGCTCTCGTCCTTCCTTTAGCTCTTGTTTTGCTCTTTGCGTTCTTAGCTCTGTTTCCTACAAACTTTGCTTCTCTCTTTTCCTCCACTTTGCTCTCTATAGCCTCTGCCTCCTCTTTGTTTCTATCGCCAAAAATGTTTTTGCAACAATAGGATCTGCTTCCATCTTCCAGCTTTGTTCCTTCTCTGCACTATCAGCAACCTTCCTCTTTCCCTTATCTTGTACCGAGATATTGTCTTCTGTTGTTGTTTCTGTTGGAACTATTGTCGTCTGTGGAGTAGCCTGTGAGGTCCTAGCTATAGCAATTCTTCTATGGTTCCTCCTCTATTCAATGAAATGCCTCGTAGACCCAATTGTAGTAGATTCTCACTCAGTGGTCCTTGCAAATTCCCCTCAGATCATACAGATTGAAGTCTTTCGTACCGAACTCAAACAACACTATGGATTTAACTTCGATATCTGAAACTTTGAGATTCTTAATCTCGTATAATCCAATCTGCAAAGGAAGCATGGGCCATGGTGCTTTCTTCTTCCAGTGCAGGGCTGCTGAAAACCTTGTGGTGAGATGGTAAGATACCTCTTGCATGACAAGTTTGTCGGTGGAATATCTTGGCAAAAGATGTGGCGGCTACTGCTCGTCGAACACTCTGATCAATGTGCCATCCGGCAAGGCAAACCAATCTGAAATCTTTGGCATCACCTCCATCGCTCCTCGTGACATGCAAGGTGGGTCCTCCTGAAAGATGACCTTATATAGCAGGATGATGAAGTGATCAGTGATCTGCTCCAGAACTCCTCTATGGCTTCCAATCCGAAAGCAGCTTGCAATAAATATGCACGGCATTATCTCTTGGTGTCCACATCCAGTTCATGCCAGCAAACTTATTATGTGCACAGATTGCATCCATAAGTATGTAGAAATATAGAACCTTGCTTGCTCGCCCATGGGAGGATCTCAGGCTTGTGCTACATGGGTTGCCAGTTGATGAGCCAAAAGATCTGACCAGTTGAACGGCTTCCCCTCGTTCACCACTTGATTCAATAAGATAGCCCACCCTTCAGGAAACGTCATTATGCTCGATTGGCCATATATTCTGCAAGCTAAGATGACCAAGAGCTAGGAGACCTTCCTGAGTGACTTTTTCTTGTATGTGTGGGCGGGTGTTTGTCTAAACTTTGATGGCTCCTTCACCCAACTTCTAACAATATCCTTCGTGCTCGCATAACTTTGGGAGGCATAGAATAATGTGTCCATGATCTTTACTGGCTCGAGAATATGATACATCCATTGAAAATTTGTTGCTAGAAACATAGTAAGCTTATGTCTGGTGGTGTTGCTCATGTTGATTTTTGTAGCATCAGAAAGTGTTCCAAGTCTCAAAATTTGTAAGGAGGCTTGGACATCAGTATTCCAAAGAACCCAGAAACTGTTTGTGGAAATTCCACTCAGTTTGTGTTTTATTAAAATAATTAATTATTTTAATGTAGACCCTAAGTCTAACCCTAAGTCTAAACTTAGGGAAATTAAATAATTAATGGGTATTAATAAAACAGAGTGTGTATCTTCTAGAGATCGAAGATCAAGTCAATTTTTAATCTTGGCCATTTATTAGACTTCTAATCTGGGTCGTTGATTCGTCAATAAGAAGATTATAAATGAAGGCTTGACGGTCATTTGGAAAGCAAGCTGGGCATACACTCAATAACTCGAAGGAAGTCGATTTTGAAGGAATAGAATTCGATTTTAGAGGGAGAGTTGCAGGGTAGAGTTGCAAAGGCAAAAGGAGGAGAGGGATTCAGCAGTGACAGAGAAGGAAGAGAGAGGGATGCAGAGGGCCACAGAAGGCAGCACAAAGCAGCAGTGCAGTGTGCCCACACAAAGTGACGCAGTCCAGCGTAGGGATTGCGCAGAGAAGCACGCAAAGTGATGCAGTCCAGTGCAGGGACAACGCAGAGAAGCACAAAGAGTGACGTAGAGGGAAATAGTGGGTTTTCCAAGTGTCAGGAATTCTCCAGAAGGAACCAAAGAATCTATCTCAAATGTTTTCTAAAGAAATATGTCAGTCTATTTCTTGTAAAGAATTCATTGCTGAAGAATAATAATATAAACCCTCATCTGTTGCACCGGTTTTCCCACATTGGGCTTTTTCGGGGACAATTGTCCAAAAATAAGTGTGTACATGTGATTGTTTCTTATGCTTATATTTCTTACTATTCCTTTCTCTGCATATACATAAAGTGAATGTTGCAGTAGTATTTATTTCGAAATTTACTAGAAGAATTATGTAAATAACTTATTGAAATATTAAGTAGGAGAAATAAATCTATCACTGCAAAAAGATTTTCTGGATTGAAATTTTCACATGGTATGAAAGCCAGAGATGAGTAACAGGAGCAGAGAACCGGCGATTGAACGTAAAACAGATGTTGCTACAACTAGGAAGGGTTCATGCAGTTCTCTAGAGAAGAAGGGAAGCATGGAAGAACAGATGGATCACGATGTTTTTGTTTTGGCATCCAGATTGGAAGAAGAATTTGCTTGTGTGTCAAGCTCTGCTTCTCCTGAGATCTGGTACATTGACAGTGGGGATTTTTCTCACATGACGGAAGTGCGAGAATGTTTCTCAAACTACCAAGAAGATTAGACGAACTTTAAAATCAACATGGGCAATAAGACAAAATGTACCCCTATTGGAAGAGGTACCATAGTATTTCAAACGGAAGCTGGTAATAAGCTTCGAGCCACTAATGTACTACATGTGCCTGGTTTGGGGATGAATTTACTCTTGGTGTCACAACTTCAAAACAAAGGTTATGACTTTTACTTCATTGGCAATAAAGTATACGTCAAACACCCACGTTGGAAGAAGAAAGCACAAATCCGAGTCAGGAGCAATAAAATCTACATGTTATAGCTCGAATCCCCAATGGCACTAATAGGTAGCACTGATGAGCACAGGAGAATGAGACACTTGCATCATGGGTCGTTAAGGATTCTCAAGAAGACTGTCACAAGAGTTCCAGAACTGAGCACCAAGCGAGACGATGTCTGCAAAGAGTGCGTATTAGGAAAGTATGCCAAGGCAGCATACCATAGAAGCAGCAATAGAGCTAAGAGTGTGTTGAGCCTAATACACTTAGACATTTGCATGCCACTGTCCACTAGAGCTCTTAGTGGTGTCGAATATTTCGTCACCTTCATTGATGACCATTCTAGGAAGACCTGGATCTACTTTCTGAAGACCAAGGACAAAGTCTTTGACTGATTCACGGAGTTTAAAGCTCTGGTAGAGAATCTGACGGGAAAGTGAATCAAGACATTGTGTTCAGACAATGGTGGAGAATACACAGATAAAAACTTCACAGAGTTCTGCGCAAGGGAAGGCATCGAAAGAGATTGGACTGCTCCATATAATCTGGAGCAGAATGGTATTGCAAAGCGAAAGAACAAAACTATTGTCGAAATTGCAAGGGCAATGTTGTACGATCAAGACATGCCCAAATTTCTGTGGGTTGAAGCTTGTAATACAGTCGTTTACGTACAGAACAAGATTCCTCATAATGCATTGAGTAAGATCACTCCAGAAAGTGTCTTCACTGGCAGCAAGCCTTAAGTGAGCCACTTTAGGATCTTTGGCAGTGCGGCATATTGTCATGTGCCTGAAGAGAAGAGGAAGAAGCTAGATAAGAATACGGAAAAGGAATATCTAGTGGGATATAGTGAGAACGCAAAGGCTTACCGTATATACATTCCTAAGAGCAGGAAGATTGTGGTACAACGTGATGTGAAATTCATGGAGGAGAGGGCCTTCAGAAAATCCCGGGAGATGCCTTCTACTATGCAGTCTTAGGAGGATATGCTGGTCCAGCGACAACGACTGGCGGAGGGTAATACGAGTGCCTCTCCAAAGCATGGGGATCCAAGGGATACATCTCCCGAGGACTTGCAAGAAGGACAGCATGTGGATCCATCCACTACCAATAGTAAGGCGAGCAGGGAATTGCGACAGATTCTGAGGGATGCAGAAGAGTTTGTTAGAGCCCCCCGAAATGAGAAGAGGCAGCACAGACAACCTAAAAGGTACCAAGATTTCGTAGCGCAGGTTGGAGAGCCATCTAGTTTTCGGGAGGCAGCTTAGCACCAAGTTTGGGTCAATGTGATGGTGGAGGAGTACAGCTCCATCATGA
Organism: Pinus albicaulis; assembly: GCA_034641835.2. Taxonomy (NCBI): domain Eukaryota; kingdom Viridiplantae; phylum Streptophyta; class Pinopsida; order Pinales; family Pinaceae; genus Pinus; species Pinus albicaulis. The sequence continues at coordinate 1,354,467,199 of CM076575.1, forward strand.
CGAATGATGTCTGGGAAGTGGTTGTTAGGGCCTCAAGACAGATCAATTGTGGGTTCGAGATGGATCTACAAGATCAAATATGTTGCAGACGGCAACGTCGAGAAATTTAAGGTCAAGTTTGTGGCTAAGGGGTATGCTTAGTAGCAAGGGATAGATTATGAAGAGACCTTCGCCCCGGTAACCCGATATACTTCTATTAGATCTGTGATATCACTTGTTGCGCAGATGGGATGGGAGATTCACCAGATGGACGTCAAGACTGTGTTCCTGAATGGGGTGATAGAGGAAGGAGTATATATTGAACAACTAGAGGGCTTTGAGACACATGAACAAAAAACTCATGTGCAGGCTCAAGAGGACCTTGTATGGATTGAAGCAAGCCCTTAGAACTTGATATGGTCAAATTGACAGCTACTTGCATAAAATGGGATTTGTCAAGAGTGACACAAATCCCAATCTCTACTATCTGAGGGTAGGGGATGAGCCTCTTATACTAGTGCTATATGTAGATGATCTATTCCTAACGGGATCATCTAAAGCTCATCAAGGACTGCAAGGAGAATTTAGTTGCGGAATTTGACATGAAGGATCTAGGGTTGATGCATTATTTTCTGGGGTTGGAAGTTTGGTAGCAGAAGGGTGAGATCTTCCTTGGACAAGGAAGATATACTACAGAAGTTCTGAAAAGGTTTCAGATGGAAGACTGTAGACCCATGGCTACTCCAATGATTACCAACTAGAAGAAAATTGACACGTCCGAAGATGATGAGGTTGATCCTACTTTATATAGGTAGCTCATAGGTTCTCTGATGTATTTGGTAAACACTAGACCAGACATCTGTTATGTTGTCAATACCCTCAGTCAGTTCATGGTGGAACCTAGGAGGGCTCGTTGGGCAGCGGCCAAACATGTTCTCAGATATTTACAAGGAATAGTCAACCTTGGACCGAAATAAACCAAAGGCAATGACATCAGGTTGAGTGCGTTCACTGACATAGATTGGGTCGGGAGCCTAGTAGATCGAAAAAGTACCAGTGGGTACCGTTTCAGTGTTGGATCGGGGATGACCTCCTGGTGCAGCAGGAAACAGAAATTTGTGGCCCTGAACTCCGCAAAAGTTGAATATATGGCAGCTAGCACGGCTTCGTGTGAGGCCCTATGGATTCGGAAATTTCTTGTGAACTTAATCAAGGAGAAGATGGAGGCAACCAACTTTCTTTGTGATAGTCAGATTTGCATCAAGCTCTCTAAGAATTCAGTGTTTCATGATCAGTCGAAGCACATTGACATCAGGTGTCATTTCATCAGAGACTGTGTCCAAAGGGGAGTTGTACAATTGGAGTACACTCCTACAGGAGAACAAGTGGCAGATATCCTCACGATAACAAGTTTGTCTATTTCAGAGAAAAGATGGGGATGATCAAGAATCCATTTTCGTAGTAGGGATGGATAGGTTCAGGATTCAGAGGGAGCTGCAGTACAGATGAGGCAATGACAGTGATAGGGTCATGGGCAGTAGTACAAAAGGCAGCAGCGCAGCAGGTGAGGGGCAGCAACCATGCATCAGCAACGCAGAGGATGCTTCAAGACAGAGCAGCATGCAACAGGAATTTTGCTAGAACACTTTCCTCGCTAAGAGGGAGTGTTGATCTTTGTAGCATTAGAAAGTGTTCCAAGTCCCAAAATTTGTAAGGAGGCTTGGACATCAGTATTCCAAAGAAACCGTTTGTGGAAATTCCACTCGGTTTGTGTTTTATTAAAATAATTAATTATTTTAATGTACACCCTAAGTCTAAACTTAGGCAAATTAAATAATTAATGGGTATTAATAAAACATAGTGTGAATCTTCTAGACAACGAAGATCAAGTCAAGTTTTAATCTTGGCCATTGATTAAACTTCTAATCTGGGTCGTTGATTCGCCAAAGAGAAGATTATAAAAGAAGGTTTGAGGGTCATTTGGAAAGCAAGTCGGGCATACACTCAGTAATCCGAAGGAAGTCAATTCTGAAGGAATAGAATTCGATTTTAGAGGGAGAGTTGCAGGGTAGAGTTGCAGAGGCATAAGAAGGAGAGGGAGTCACCAGTGACAGAGAAGGAAGAGAGGGGGACGCAGAGGGGCACAGAAAGCAGCGCAGTGTGCCCACGCAGAGTGACGCAGTCCAGCGCAGGGACTGCGCAGAGAAGCATGTAGAGTCACGCAGAGGGAGATGAGGGGTCTTCTGGGTGTCGGGCTCCAGAAGGAACTAGAGAATCTATTTCAGGTGTTTTCTAAAGAAATTTGCCAGTCTATTTCTTGTAAAGAATTCATTGTTGAAGAATAATAATATAAACCTTCATTTGTTGCACCGATTTTCCCACATTGGCTTTTTCCGGGGACAATTGTCCAAAAATAAGTGTGTACATGTGATTGTTTCTTATGCTTATATTTCTTATTGTTCCTTTCTCTGCATATACATAAGTGAATGTTGCAGTAGTATTTATTTCGAAATTTACTGGAAGAATTCTGTAAATAACTTATTGAAATAATAAGTAGGAGAAATAAATCTATCACTACAGAAAGATTTTCTGGATTGAAATTTTCACAACTCAGTGTCGTAGTTTTCTCATTAGAGTGTGAGACAACCCAGCTGGTCACATCTACACATGGGAAGGTTGGATACTTGCATGCAACCTGTATAGTCTTGACTGATGTATGTTGAGATAAACATGTCAATCCTCTAAATATTCCCCAAAGTCCTTTGCAAAAGCATCTTTAAGTTGATGCCATGTCAGTTTTGATTCCTTTTCTTCAAGCAGCTTAGTGTCTGCATATACTGGCAAGTTAACCAGCACTTGCTCAATTGCTTCCCCAGTAATTCTTTCAATGGTTTCTTTTGAAGCAGTTCTCTCGGGTGCCATGGTGATAGTGAATGTTCGATAGGTGCTCAACAATTGTTGTACCTGTGGAACAAAAAAGACACTCATGGCAAGCAAACATCAGTCTTACGCAAAAACACTTTCAAGACATGTTCAAGCAACAAACTAGGCATTTGATGGGAAGGATTGTGCAATTTTCACTAGAAAGAGGGGTTCGCTGCCTGTGGGAACTGCACATTGCGCAGTCCCAACAGTTGGGTCGAAGCTTGAGGTCTGAGACTGCGCAATGCAGCTCAGCCTAGGCAATTGGACCAGCAGGGAATTGTGCAATGCGTAGTTGGGTCGAACTGTACTACGCAATTCCAAAGGCCAAGCTCTCGGCTTAAGCCTTAAGATTGCACAGTGCCCAGCCGGGCAAAGTGAAAACCAGCCAAGGGAATGGCATATCTGCCCAAGGGAAGTGTGAAAAACGAGCGGATCTGAGAGATAGTGTTGGCTTGAGTGCAGATTTCAGTAAGTGTGAATGAAACAAGACAAATCGAGTGCACAAATTGAATAAACGAGAGGAAACCCAAATCGGTAAGGTGAGTTGCCGCAACGGTGACCATCGGTGCAAAAAACGAAGAAACTGATGCGACACTTGTTCAAGCAAACGATAACTTGAAACAACACTTCTACAAGCTAAAGCAAGTTGAAACGCCAGCATGCATGCAAAAAAACAAGCAAAACAGGACTCACAAAAGCCAAATGGCAACAAGCGACAGAAAAAGCAACCAAAAGTGATAAATGTGAATCTCACCCGGAAAAGCAACAACAATTGCACTGAAGGTTCCTTGATCTCCTCGGGAATGCTAGTGCTCCAAGATCGAGTGTGCAAATGAGCTCTAGGGGTGTCGATTAAATAGATTTGAACAAATTAGGGTTTATGACGTGCATGCCTAAAATCAAGGAAAACACAACACATGATGAAATTTTCCAAAAATAGAAAGTGTGCCTCCTTCGGGTAACTAAAAATAGATCCCTATATTTTAGCAATGCTTTTTGCTTTTTTAGCTTTTCTACTTTTTTGGGAAAAACTTGCCATGCACATCACCGGTAAAGATTGCGCAATTCTAGAAACTGAGCAAAATTCTGTCTCAGTGCACTACGCAATTTCTGAGCTCAGTGACGGATTGCGCAAATTTTTGGGCTCAGTGTTGGGTTACCTTCCACGATTGGGCAGTTTCTGAGTTCAAGGTTGACTGTCTGTCATGACTGGGCAATTCCAATGATCAAGGTCAACCTCGCCTTCATGGATTGTGCAGTTTCTAAAGGCAAGCCCAGATCTGCTACAAGACCAGGTTCGGAGGTTAGCTTGTGACTTAGAAAAATGAGTTAAGTGAAAAGTGAGTGAACACAAGCACAGATAAAGGAGAAGTATTAATCAAAGCATGAATACCTGATAACAGTGCAAGATAAGATCCTGTGAAAAGATGGTTAGACTCCAAAATATAAGCAAAGGTAAAATTTTGGAGGATGGTTGTAGTAAGAAAATCCACTCACCACTCTGAAGATGATTTCTAGGGAAGTTCTACAGCAGATTGAGGAGAACCAAGTGCCAAATCTAGCATTTGAAGTGTGGGGGACGCAGTTTCTGCCAGGAAGGGTGTAGCACCAAAAATTGGGTAATTCTGGGAGGTTAGAATTAGCCCAATTCTTTTCTGGTATTTGTCAATCGGGGGTGGAGTCTGCTCCTAATTTTGCAAAATTTTAAGAGGATTTTTGGTGCCCCAAAACAACATAATTAGTTGGCAGCCAGTTAGGAGAAGTGACCTTAAATTTTGGGTCCCGGGTGGTCGGTAAAACTTGCCCAAACACTTTCTGGGTTTTTTTGGGTTTTTAGTGGAGAGCTCAAGATTAAATTGGCAGAATTTTCTAAGCACTTATGTAGGCTCAAACAGGGGTTTCTGCGAGCCGGCAATTGTAGAATTTCCAGGGCCAGTGCAAAATATTGAGGAGAAGCCTTTCCTCTACATCCGGGTTGTCTAGCTTGCTTTTGGCAAGCACAGGTGCACATATTTCATGCATTGTACTATTCTCCATATATAATAAAATGGTTGAATTTTGGCGCAGTTCTGTTGAGAATTTAGAGGGTTGGAGATTAATTCAAATTCTCTTCTTGATAATTACTTGTGAGCTTACTTGCTTTACTTATGTCTTCTCTTCTTAAGCTTATTTAGTCTTTCATCAAGTCAATTATCAAAATACAAGAAACACAAAAATTAGGCTCCTCGAACCAGGGCAAAACCTCTCCCTCTTGGAGAGGAAAACCAATAAGGAATTCTTCTTATAGATCTTCAAATGACAAGTACCATGACCAAGACTCAAACCCTTGACCTAAGAATGCTTCCAAGATCTTGTCACTGCTTCTTTCTTGCCCCTTCAAACTACTTCTCCTTTTCTGCACCAACTTGCACTGATCTGCACCAACACTAGAACCTTTCACTCTGCATAACTCTGAAGCTTCTTTACTTGAGGTGTAATCAATTCTCTTTATGTATTGTAGAACAGGAAGGTAAATCACAGATTTACCTTCCTTCCTTTCTCACACTTCATCTTTAGAACAACACAAGACTTATCACGCTTTTTGTTGTATATATAGTCTTCCTTCAGCAATCCTTGATCCTGATCTGAATATGATTATATATCAGACTTAGCCTTGTCCTGAAGTCCGCACTCTTGTCCGCAACCTCTATTCACAGATCCGCATTTAATTCTTCAAACTAATCTTCAAACAGATCCGCACTTCTATGCTTGATTACTGCCTTTCTAACTCGCACTTGTTACAGACCTTGACACGTTGTAATATCTCAGAAGAATCTGCACCTTTTATGCTTGATCACTGCCTTTATTACAGGCTTTGACACACTGTAGTAACTTAGAAGAATCCGCACTTAACCCTGATCTCAAGACCGCATACAGACTCTGTTTTTCCTCAAAGAAATCCGCACCTTAAACTCTGTAAAACCTCAGAGGAATCTGCACCTTAAACTCTATAAAACCTTAGAGGAATCCGCAAATTTCTGTGTCTTTTGCGCAGCACATGTAGGGGTATATATAGTTGTTCCTGCCAGTTAATAAGCTGCATGTATCACTGCTTGTAGGCCGACTTTACTTGTTGTTTGAAGGCCCACTTGGAGAGCATCTAATCCAGTGTTAATGAGGGTATCTTTGAGCATTATCCAGAAGACATTTCTTCATGGTATCATGACAAGATATTGGAGCATATTTTGATGACTAGACTCTTCATGTACATGACTCTTAATAACATTTATACCTAGAAGACAATTCCTAATAGGCATCAAGAAGAAGTCTATTGACCTATAATAAAATCTTGCTCCTGAAACCCATGAAGCAAGTATAAAAAAAAAACATTTTATTATCTTTGTCTTTTTCTTTACATAAATACATAATTACATAGTCAATATGAAGACCGATCCTATTTACACTTTTCAACACTCCCTCTTAACTAGGGAGGTATTCATCCAAGTACATGGTCACTTTCAAACTGAAGAATCTCATAAGAAGAATCGGATTGGTAATCGCATCTGTATAGCATCATATCAACCAGCATTGTCCTAATGCTGACCTTGCAGCACGGCATACGTATAGCATCATATCAACCAGCATTGTCCTAATGCAAGGCCTTGACTAACAGCCCCATCTCTCAATGAGACAATGGGCTACAATGTTGGTGAGACACATGACTTATAGACACCATAGTCATTGTCTCTCCAAGGTACATACTCCACCCAAGTCTTCACAAAGTATGACCTTCTTGGACTATTCTTCTCTTGGGTAGTTAGCCCTCAAAGAATATCGGTCCACGACTACTCTTATCTTGAATGCCTTGTCTCATTCTTAAAGAGTATTGGATGCCAAATGATTACACAATCCTCCATTCTGTCTTCCCAATTGAAGACTAGAATGATGTGTCTATCTCTCCCTCTCAGTTAGGGAGGACCTATTCCAGAAGGGAATGTACTAATTCCTATACAAGGAATGTACCTAAGCTCATTCTTAGGAATTACCAAGTTTCTTCCAAGTAAAAAACTTATCACCGGGCTCCCTCTTAACCAAGGACCCACAACAGCAATGGTGAGACACCCAGTTGCTCATGATGAATTCCTGTCCTCGATGTCATGGATTTCGATATTGAGGAATCTTCAACTTTAGCTTCATAGGGCACAGATCATCCATCACTTTCATCCATGATTCATGTCATCTACCAGAAATTGATTCATCAGTATTTCTCATCTAGTCCACCTTTATGCCATGCTGCTTTACTTGAAACCATCTCCAAGGTTCTTACATCCTTTCACATGATTAGCAACTTTGCACAAATTCATCCAAGTAAACATATACGTATGAACTTTTAAAAACAAAAGTTACCTCAATGATTATATTTCACCATGACATCTTCCTATAGGCATCGACATCCTCTATTCAGATTGACACATCTCCTAAGGATATGTCTTGTCAAGGGTCTTCTTATTTACCAGACTTCTGTCAGAGTCTACATATCCTCCCAGGAGATATTCTAGTCACATCTTCTTGGCTTCCAGATGATAATTGCCTCTTAACATGGTAGCACTTCATGATCTCTTCCTTTCTGCACATCTTCATTCCCAGTAACTTCCAATTTCTAGTTCTTGTTTATATACAACCACCTCATATTCCATTGAGGATATATTATGTTGATTTCATCTGCATGTGCATCGTGAGAGATCATACTTCTAAACTTCATTGTCTGCAACCATATGACATAACTACACAACATCCTGTGTCAGCATATATATATACCTCATACCTTTTTCCTTTGAGTCATCCTGTAGCAATTTTACTAGAACGAGGAACTTCATTCCATTGACCTGCTTAATCAATATGTCATCACATCCTAATCCCAGAATTTTGTAGCGTTGAATTCTTTGATGAAACCTTTCTACTTTCTTTCTAACCAGTGAATTCATAGAGAATTCCATTAGAAACTGTCAGCATTTGTTTCCATGATGACCCTTGATCTTGATGACTGCCTTCCATCAGTATTGTTATCGGTGAGGTTTTCCAAGAGCTGTTTCACCAAGAGCTCCTACCATGCTTCTATCATGATGTTATCAATATACATTGTTTCCTATCATACTATTATACAACCAACAGAAATCACTTAAAGAGGAAGATGATCTCAATCATAATATAGATCTCTCGCTTCTTCTTTCTTAGATTTCATTGCATCAGGTTCTTCCCTCATATCTGTGACACGGGTTTCTTCCTTTTTCCTCGTCCTTTCCAGATTTAGGACAATTTCTTTTATAATGCCAAAGTTCATAACATCCAAAGCATCGTACTTTGTCCATTTTTCTTCTTTTATTTTGAGCATCAAATTTTACGAATCTTCCTTTCTTCCTGGATATGGCTGCAAAGGCTTGATTCCCTTCACTTGATCCTGTATTAGCTTCGGCTTTCAATCTTGTTTCCTCTATTTTACATAGAGACCATAAATCATGGAATGGTGTGGCTTCTTTCTTCCCGTATAAACTTGAAGTGAAGTTTCCACATTCTTCTAGTAAAGCATTCAGCACCACTGTAGTCATCTCAGTGTCAGACATTACTTCTCCCAGTTCCTGCAGTTGATCTCTTATTTCAGAAATCCTCATAAATTATGAAGTGATTTCATTTTGTATAGTTCTTGTCTCAGAGAGATTGCTTCTCCTGCAGTACTCACAGAGAATAGCTCTACCAGTTTCTCATATATTTCTTTTGCAGACTTTAGTTTTGATACAAAGGGAATGAGTGAGTCTTTAATGGATTCTATGAGAATCCTTTGGGCTCTAATTTCTCCCTTCATGTACTTGGCATGAGCTGGAGAATCTTCTTTTGAGGTTTGAATTGTAGATCCTTCGATGTAGTCCATAACTTCGTCTGCAATTAGATTCAAATCTGTCCTCTTCTTCCATGCACTAAAGTTTGATGACCCAACCAATTTGTTGCTCTTTTTACAATAAGTCATTTTGATAGATTTAAGTAAGGTCATAGATACTTACTTGAGTAGAGTGAATTGCAGCTTCCTTGATGATGAAGGATATCTTCAAAAGATGGTGTTTCTTTCAACAATGTCTTGAATGTAAATCTTTGATGGCAAAAATTTTCTTGATGAGTTGATCCTTTGAATGAGATTGAAGATCTTTCTTGAAATAGCTTGAGAGTATTTCTTGCAAACTGAATTAACTTCCAACCCAAACTTTGATCTTCGCTTCCTGGAGTGTCTTCCTGTCAAGAATCTCTTACGTTCAGCACCTTAGCTCTGATACCATGTTCTGAATTTGGAGGGCTGGAGATTAATTCAAATTCTTTTCTTGATAATTACTTGTGAGCTTACTTGATTTACTTATGTCTTCTCTTCTTAGCTTATTTAGTCTTTCATCAAGTCAATTATCAAAATACAAGAAACACAAAAATTAGGCTCCTCAAGCCAAGGCAAAACCTCTCCCTCTTGGAGAGGAAAACCTGTAAGGAATTCTTCTTATAGATCTTCAAATGACAAGTACCATGGCCAAGGCTCAGACACTTGACCTAAGTATGCTTCCAAGATCTTGTCACTCTTCTTTCTTGCCCCTTCAAACTACTTCTCCTTTTCTGCACCAACCTGCATTGATCTGCACCAACACTAGAACCGTTCACTTTGCATAACTCTGAAGCTACTTTACTTGAGGTGTAATCAATTCTCTTTATGTATTGTAGAACAGGAAGGTAAATCACAAATTTACCTTCCTTCCTTTCCAACACTTCAACGTCAGAACAACAGAAGACTTATCATGCTTTTTGTTGTATATATAGTCTTCCTTCAACAATCCTTGATCCTGATCTGAATATGATTATATATCAGACTTAGCTTTGTCCTGAAGTCCGCACTCTTGTCGGCAACCTCTATTCACAGATCTGCATTTAATTCTTCAAACTAATCTTCAAACAGATCCGCACTTCTATGCTTGATTACTGCCTTTCTAACTCGCACTTGTTAAAGATCTTGACACGTTGTAATATCTCAGAAGAATCCGCACCTTTTATGCTTGATCACTGCCTTTATTACAGGATTTGACATGCTGTAGTAACTTAGAAGAATCCGCACTTAACCCCGATCTCAAGACCGCGTACAAACTATGTTTTTCCTCAAAAAAATCCGCACCTTAAACTTTGTAAAACCTCAGAGGAATCCACACCTTAAACTCTGTAAAACCTCAGAGGAATCCACAAATTTATGTGTCTTTTGCGCAACACATGTAGGGGTATATATATTTGTTCCTGCCAGTTAATAAGCCGACCTATATCACTGCTTGTAGGTCGACTTCACTTGTTGTTTGAAGGCCCACTTGGAGAGCATCTAATCTAGCGTTAATGAGGGTATCTTTGAGCATTATCCAAGAGACATTTCTTCATGGTATCATGACAAGATCTTGGGGCATATTTTGATGACTAGATTCTTCATGTACATGACTCTTAATAGCATTTATACCTAGAAAACAATTCATAATAGACATCAAGAAGAAGTCTATTGACCTATAATAAAATCTTGCTCCTGAAACCCATGAAGCAAGTATAACAAAAATACATTTTATTATCTTTGTCTTCTTCTTTACATATATACATAATTACATAGTCAATATGAAGATCAATCCTAGTTACACTTTTCAACAAGTTCTGGTGTAAATTGTGGGTGTTTGATTGTTGCTTAAATATTTCAGTGTTGTATGTGTATTTTGCTTTGTTTATCATTGTTATTTCCTTTTTGGAACATTACAGAAATATTTTATTATCTTGATAATTACTTGTGATGCATTGTTATCTTCTTTAGAACTTCTTTAATTTCTTTATGTCTTCTTTATCTTCTTCTCATCAAGAAACTACCAAAACATAAATATATGAAGACCAAAACAACAAGGACACAGGATGTAGGCTCTCAGTTAGGGAAAAACCCCTCTCCTACAAGAAAACCCAACAAAATTATCTTCTCTTCTTCAAGAACCAAATCAAATGACATAGCCAAGACCCAACAAGACCTCCTCCAATCCACCAAGTCAACCTCCCAAGAAGATTAGTCAAACTTTAGTAAAGTTTTCCAAAAGACAACGTGAATATTTCACTAGTGAAATCCTATTGCAACAACTGGAATTATTTCTTCTAACTGTAAATTAATTTATGAGTTTATTGCTACGGCAACAACAAAATAATCACACTGCGATATTCACAAAAAATACTTAGGCAAAATAAAAGCGCTAGAAACTGAAAAATGCTAGCACAGACATATATAAAAATGACAGTTATTTTTGGACAAAAGTCCCCAGAAAAACTCAACTTGGGAAAGTCGATGCAGCGGCTGAGGGTTTTCATTATTAAGCAACAGTGTAATAATCTGAGTACAATCTCGATGCCGAAAATTGGCTATCCACGACAAGAAAATATGACCGAAATTATCTAAGGGAATTTCCCTTCCACCACAAGCAACCCCGACACAACTCAGCTTCAGAAACTCGTCCTCCTGGACCCCTTGCGCAGTGCTTATGCAGACCCTTTGACGTCTAGCTCAAAACTGCTTCTGATCAAATCATTTTGCCTATATTTGTTGCTTGAAATGATTCTCCAGCGTTCTAGAAGACTTTCCCAGCCTCTGAATGTTGAATCAATTTCACAACAGCTAAATTGAATTTCCCTCTGAAGCTGCCTGCGCAGATCTCTGTGCAATCTCACTAGGAATAACTCGGCCTCTTGTTGTTGCCTCTCCGGAACTGGAAAACTTCCTCTGCATCACTATCCCTGACCCTCTCTGTCTCTTCTTCCCTTCTCTGACTTGAACTCTCCGAAAAACGTTGTTGCTCTCTAGAAAATTGAATTGCCCAAGGAAATCGATCTCTAGACTGTGTCCTCCATCTACTCATTGACCTTCTCTTATAATCTCCAGTTGGGACTCCAACGGCAAGATTAAAACATAATTGACTGTTGAGCTCATTTCTGGATCGATCTGTGTGAGTTTCTAGATGATTCACACCTTTCTCAATTAATATTGATTAATGAACCACTTTTCCTAAGTTTAGACTTAGGAAATATTTTAAAATAGGCTAATAATCTAATTGATACACTTCTAGGTGGAATTTCTAGAAACGATTTATGGGTTATCGAGAACTCTTGTGTTTTAGCCTCTCCACAAAGTTTCGAGACTAGAACACCTTCAATGCTACAAAAACTAACTATCAACACGAGTCCATCCTTCCAAAACAAGTCAACAAGGGTCTTGGCCATCTTTGCAATGCCTGAAATTTGGTTTGTACCTTCGGCCCTGCAATTTATCCCAGTCCTCTCACACAAGTGGCAAAATACACAGAAAAAATTGTCCCTTTTGCTAGATAAGAGTATCTTCCTTCTTCACTATAGTTATGTTGTCGCACAAATTGTCTAGGCACCGCAACAACGGCTCAGATCGGGGGTTGTCACCCTGATCCCCAATCTCTCTATTTAAGTTGTCTCCTTGCAAGCTAAGGGAGGTAGACCCTATTATAAATGAAGGACAAGAATCCTGGAGACACAGCTAAAACACCAAATACTTGATAAAATTAACGAGATTTCACAGATTGATTATATTAGAACCAGTGTCTTATGGAGTCAAACAAGATCTCGTTATGCAATTGAAGATAAGTATTGGATGTATAACTGCTGCTAAATGACCACAATGATATTCAATAGAAAGTGCCACGATCATTCATTAAGACACTTGAGCCAATCAATAAAGCTTATCATGAAACGATCATTTAAGATCAAAATCCCATTGCTTAAAGTATTTTCGAAATTATGATGCTTCAATTATAACCCAGTTCAAAAATCAAAATATTCCACAGTCAAACTTCAGATAAAAATAAAATTTTAGCACATTTGGCTATAGAAAATTTGAAAAAAAAAATTATATTTTTGTATTTTCTAGATTTTTTTTAGAAATTTTGGAAATATATATATATATATATATATATAATTTAAAACAAATTAAAAATCTAAATCTAAATTAAAACTTAAATCTAAGACAAATTAAACAAAACCAGTTCTAAATTAAACTCTAAAATTTATAAGTTAGATCCTTTAAAAAAAAAAAAAAATCCAAACTAAACTAAAATCTAAGTTAGATCTAAAAATTTAAAGAAATCTAAAAAAAGAATTAAAACTAAATTTCAAACAAAACAAAATTGAAATCTAAATTTACAACCTAAAAAAAAAAAAAACAAATTTAAAATTTTAACTAAAACCTACGTTATACACTAAAACTAAAATCTAACAAATTTAAAACAAAAAATCTAATTAAAATTACAAACTACGACCAATCTTAAACTAAACCAAAAAAATCGAATTTAAAACCCCATGCCAAACTCATGCTATCATTAAAATCTAAAACTAAGATCTAATTAAAAAATTGAAACTATATTCGAATACACTATGATACAAAATGTAAATTGAAAATCAAATTTAACATATGCGTGAACGGTTTGAATTATTTTAATGTGTGTTGTTTGTTTGTCGTTTGCTACAGGTCGAGCTTAGTCGACGGCGTGGAGGAGACTTCGACGGAGAGCTGAGGTTCAAATGGAGGAGGAAACGACTGTATGAACGCTGATCGAGCGGATGGGAGAGGAAGTTGTGGTGCTAAGGAGAGGCTCGACGCAATAGATGAAGGAGCGAACGGTAAGAAAAGGAGGGAGAGGCAGTTGATTGACGGGCAGCGAAGGGTAAACGCATACAAGAAGAAGAGCAACGGCTTAAGGGCTCGATGGGAAAGAATGAGCGGAGAAGGCTGAGTTCGGTCGATGAAATCGAAAACAAGGGCAGAGAAAGATGCAGGTCGAGGCAGCATGGAAATGGAGGATGAGAGCAGAAATAGATTTGATATGAAAACCGAACGAGGGCAGATCTGCAAAGGGGAGTGAGAGTGTAAAGAAAAAATGAGTAATGGAGGATAGCAGCAGGGTTTAACACACAGAAATCTCGATGGAAGAAATAGTGGACAGAGCAAAGAGCTAGCAGCAGATCGAAGGGCAAAAGGAAAGCTGGACAGTGTTTAAGATAGAGAGGCGAGGGCAGGAAAACAAAGATCAGTGCAAAGAGAACCCAGTATAAGTAAATCCGCCCAGCAAACATTAAAACTCTTCCGTTAGAATCAGCTTTTCAATCCCCTTTAAATTGAATATTATGCAGATCTGCCCACAGAGGCGATTTGAGGCCAGATCTGGCCTTTGGAGGCGGGATCTGGCTCAAATCCTTTTAAAAAAAAATTCTAAGTAAACCTGTAACCTGCAAAAACCAGTCAGGTCCTGAAGATACACACACCAAGAAAATGATTAAACCCTTACAATCTTTAAAATTACAAATTTACAAACTAATTTACAAATCTGAGGCCCTCATGGCCAGATTTAAACCCTTTTAGCACAGTTTTTTAGAGATTTTAAATTTTAGGGAGAGGCACAAATCCTAGAAAACCCTGCAAAACCACCAATTTCGTAAGATAGACTTGGAATTTAACAAATAATGAGATTTTCAAATTTATGTTTATTTGAGAGTCAACTGGTCCAACCGAAGACTTCCCCAGACGCTCAAACCCTTAAAAAAAATTCCCTGCACACTTAGATGTGAACCTTAGATCGATAGAGATTCAAGAAAACAACATGAGATCCTTCAGAAAAATCAGAATGTCATTTTATGAATCCAGAAAACTGCACAAGATACCTATATGCAGATTAATCCATGAAGGCCATCAACCATAAAATGCAAAAACAAAGTAGCAGAGTTTAGAGACAATTCACCACATAGATCCGAGAAGGAACATCAAAATTTGTAACCCCAAAGTCTTTATGCTTTATTACTCAAAAAATTTACAAGAGCTTCCAAGACAAGTGCACGATCCTGAGATCGAATCCTTCAAGAATGAAAAAAACCTCTAAATTTATAGGACAAAATCTCCAACGGCTAGTTTGGATGATCCTTGTCAAAATAATCTCAACTGTCCAAAAGATTTAATCATCTTTTAATCAGGAGCGTTCAAATTAAAATTTTTGGGGAAAAAACGAATTTATCATTTAATCCAATTTTAATTAACTCAAAAATATTATTTTTGAGTTATTTTTTAGTTAATTACCCCAAAATTTTGACTTTGACTTAACCACCAAAGCCCAAAGGTCCAAAATTTCTTAAAATTCTCAATATTCCCTTTGCCTGGGGCTTTCAAAATCATTTTCCAAGGACCCACAAATTTTGTCTTTAAAGATTTAATCCTAACTTAGGACCCTAAATTAATTAAATTTCTGGTTTAAGATTTTTTTAAATTAATTGACTAGAAAATTTAATTAATTGATTGAGAGGGGATTTTAATTATTTTTCCAACCCTCTTTACGTGAGATAATACATTTACATACATGAAGGGGGAATACCCATTCGTATAGACCCTCAAATAAATACCCAATTCTGCGACTCAAAAATATGATCTAGTAGACCAAGTAGCTCATACTACTTTTACACGGACTCAATAGAAACACTAGGACTCACTTAGTATGCTGATAATAAAATCCACCCTTGCTTTGGGGTGACGCTGGAGGGAAAAACTCTGCCGATCACTTTCGTGAATCAATGAGACAAAAAACCTCCTAGGATAGAGATCATTAACAACATACTAGGCTTACCTAGGTTGTTACATACATTGACGGTCTTACTTAGATCATTTACATCATTACATGCAGAATGGGTTTACATCATTTATAAAAATTGTCAACTGATAATGGAATCTGAATGGCGCGACCACGTCGAACATGACGAATCCCATTTGAAAAAATGGGGGTGTACTGCTATGGGGTAGTTGACAAAGTGTGGTCAACAAGTTCTTCGCAATGATATGAATTCCTTTTTCTAGGCTCCTCGCACTTTCTTCTTATCTTAGAACTATAGATTGAATACCTTTTCTAGAATAGGTTGAATGTTGGCCTATATACAGTCTTCTTTGTGAGTTCAAGTCATCATTATGAAGCCAACAAGAAGGAAGGGCAGGCTGACTTGGTGGAGGAGGTATGAATGACCATATTACATAAAAATATCTATTCTTCTTTGATATAAAAAGCCCAATAAAGATCTAGAACATGATGACAAGTATAATGACTCATGACACAACCCTAGAGGCACTCAATGGGTGCTTAGAACTATAAACATAATAAATAGAGCATGATTTCATGTGTACTAAAATCATTTTCTTTGATTTTACAATGATTTTCTTTTCTTTTTTTTACAAATACATAAGAATTATATCATGTCATGACCCAAACAACAATTATGAAGACTGATAAGAATTACATTTTCAACACTTCGATTTAATACCACAGAAGAAGGTGCCTTAGATTCAATGCCACAGATCTGAACTACTATCCATAGAAAATACCCCAATTGAATGCAAGGATATGTGCCAATATATAGTTGTTCGTTCATATGAAGAGTCACGTCCTTTGGGCAGGCCGACTTGTCTTTCTGGAGGGTCGACTTGGCGACTTGGAGGAGCAAATGACACTTACAAAAATTCGAATTTTCTTCTTTTGGGTCACGAAGAACATGCCCTTTTATATTTTGTTTTGACCAAAACAAAGCATGAAGAACATGCCTGACAATAAAAATAATAATAATATTTTTTTCTTATTTTTTTTTAACATGAAATACATACTGATACAAGCATAATGATAATTATGAAGATCGAACCTAGTTACAATTTCAACACCTTTGGCCTTCATTTGGGGGTTTACAGACAAAGCAAAGGGTGCCCAAGTTTTGTGGGTCCATCTTGTTCGGAAATCTTGTTGTTGTATGATGTATCCCCTTCAATCTAGTCTTCACACGCAAAAGCTGCAGGGAATCGTCATTGTAGGAATTATTGTCGTGTTCTGTGCGACCTCAAAGAGGTTCAGCATGGATTGCAAAGGTGTGAGGAGAAAGTCGCTGAGGTGAAAGGTGTTGAATTTTGTAGCTATGGTCATTTATGTAAAGCATGTTCTTCATGCTCAAAAGAAAATTTTATTATTCATATATTTGTCAAAAGAAAAATTCCGAAAGGCATGTTCTTCATCACCTTTGCAAAAGAAAAATTCAAATTTTTGAATTATATTTTTCGCTCCACAAGTTGACCAAGTCGGCCCTCCTATGATCATGTCAGCCTGCCCAAGGAGACACCCATCTGGTCCTTAAGAAGACCATATATTGGAGTAACTCGTCCTCCCTCAAGGTAATTTGCATCGTATGAAATCACAAGTATATCTCTACAATCAACGAAGGAAGACAAGAAGATAAGGACGCCGAAAAGAAGAAGAAGAATTCATCTTTCTGTCCTCGCTCAAGTGACTACAGGAGGCTGAGATCCGAAGTTTTCTGAGGCGGATCCGAAGTTTTCTGTGGCTGTGATCCATCCGAGCTTTCTGTGCAGAGAAAGAGGCCAAAATTTGGCCCTAGTAGAGACCTGTAGCAGACCTTGACTGTAAGCACTTGCAGACAGATTGAGGACGTTTTAACTTTTGACTTAGGAATTTGGTGGAGGGTTGACTTGGCTTTTGGTGGATTGCCATCTTATGCTGGTCAGTTTGTCTATGACTTTGATGTCTCTTGTTGAATTGATTCTCTAAGGAAAGGATTGATAGGTTTTTACCCCACGTCGGTTTTCCAAGGGTAAATTGTTGTGTTCTTGTGTGGCTGTCTCTACATGATCCTACTGGCACTTTAGTTTTACTGTTGATATCCTCTGTATAATTGCTTTATGATGGATAATGAAAGCAAGATGATGAATAATGAAAAGCAATAAAAGATAAACCTAAGTAAATCATAAGAAGTAATTATCAGTGTAGAGGATACATAGAAAAATCAACACAGGGTAGTGTGGCAAATGCCAGAATGAGGTGGAGCCGCTGGTAAGAACAAAGTGACTGGAAGCAAAGGGCAAACCACAGAGTTTGAGACAATAGTGAAATAGAAACAATGGTGCAGCAGGTTGAAATGAGGGGAAGGGACAAGGAATTCCCTGCATTCATGTTTATCTCATGCTGACAATATTTGGAACTGGACTCCAAATTGGGGATCTCTCTACCTTCATCCACGAAATTGTGTCCCATTTGCAAATTCCTCCTAAAGTTGTTTGCTCTTGCACCACCATGACACTGGTGTCAAGAGGGAACCCTTCAGCAAATGGATGGTCAAATTCCTTTAATGAAGAGGGGTGTGCTATGTGTTCTTCACAAGCAATGGAAGATTTATGTGAAGCTGCTAACCAAATGGAGCATGCTGAAGTTGAGGTGCCTCTGTGGAGCCAAACATGAATTTTCAGGTGGGCCTGAATGGGCAGAACTTTCAAGTTTGCCTCTTTTGTTAGTAGTAATGTTTTCTTTCTCGGATACTAATTTGTTTCTACAGTTTGTGAGGCATTATACCTGCCAGAGATCCCTTAATGGTTTCAGGTAGAATCTACTAGAAAAATTTGAATGAAAATCTGTGCTATTTTGACAATAGTTTGTGGCCCTTTCATTTCATTTTTATTACACCATTGTATGGTTCAGAACAGCCTTTTCTAATACAAAATATAATTTTTATTTTGAAAAAAGAAGTAGACCATATTTAGATATTATTGGTGAAACTGCAGGTTTCAAATATAATATTTTCTTACAAATACTTTATTAAAGTTGCTCTAATGTTATATAATAATGCTTTGTTTCATAATCCAGTGTGCCATTGTAAGTTGTAACCATCGCTAAATTCCACTCTTCATAAAACTAAGACATTTAGTGAATACTACAGCTTTAAATTCTACTTTTTCTTCGAAATTCGAATTATGTGATCAGAATATCTCTTATAGTACACAATAATACTTTGTTTCATAAAATGGTGGGCCATCTTCAATCATTGCTAAATTGCACTCTTCTAAAACCAAGACATTTGATGAATACTACAGCATTGAATTATACTTTTTCTTCGATTATGTGATCAGAATATCTGTCATGGTCTATAATATTATGTTTCATAATCCTGTGTTATACACAATCAATACTAAATCACACTTTATGAAACACCAACTTAATGTGTTTTTTTTTTGTGTCTTGTCACCCTGCAAATATTGGATTATTCTTACAAAAGAACAAACCTTTTATTGCCTATACTAACAAAACAAAAACATGCCACAAATATTAGAAAGGCATCTAGACATAAGTTTAAACTTTAACGTCTCAAACATTATATCATAAGGCAGTGCCTTTACAAAATCACAAGGAAATTTAGAAACAGAAAAAAGAAAAGAAAAGAAAAATGCTAAAAGCTATCAAAAAATCTATAACCTGGCTCCAGATGCAATAACAGCTTTATGCACGTTCATCCCATAATAACCTTTGCCTCCAAAAGCAGGAAGAAGAGATGGATGAATGTTCAAAATTGATCTTGGAAATGCTTGAACAAGTTCAATAGGTAACAGTTTCAGGTAACCAGCTAGTAGAAGAAAGCTGATCTCAAACTTCCTACAGAGAATTAATGCAAGTCAGCATTTTGAAAAGAGTTTTCAGAATATAATACTTTGCAGAAAAATAAGTAAACCATATGAACAATTTCAGGAAGAACATGTTTCTAAGAATAACAAAATATCATTGATACCTTAAAAATAGAATGTGAAAATGTAATGCTCCCCACTTTATTAATTTTAAAAATGGGTTGTTTTTCTTTTGAAAAAAAAAAGACCCAAAGGAATTTGAACTTGGGTCTTGTCTTTAGCACCCAAAATGTTTTACCAATTGTCATAGAGCATCAGCTGTAAATATATGCAAATAAAAAAACGTTCACCCTCTTTTTAACCTTTCTTAGTCCAAAGAGACAAATTCCTTTTGACTCCACATTCTTTGACACTCCAACCTCTCTCTTAACAATCAAATGGTTTAACCAATTGAGATAAAATATAATTATGTGTAACAAGTATTATTTAATTAACATATACCAGTCACCCACAAGATATACAATACGCAACTCAATGACATTTGATCTCATGACCATTGTTTTTTTTTTCATACCTCATAACGCATGAGGTTCCATATTGTTATCTTCAATCATATTGCTAGAGATTTCTGCTGCTACCTTGCGGGGGAGAAACACCTTTAGGGAGCCTCTGCTCTTCTCCATATCCAAGATCTTTGGGTTGGAGACGACACTCTTCTTATGTGGATGGTCATGGCTGATGGCATTCTCATGGCTGTGGATGCTACTTTCATGCCTTTGGATCACCCTCTTGACACATGGATGCTTGTTTTCATGTGATGTCTTCTTCATGACACATTGTAATGGCTAGGTGTGTTGATGTCATAATGTTGGTTTGTCACTAGGAGATGTTCTGCATGGTCCTTGTTACAACAAAATCTAGCACCTAGTGTAAAGCCTCAATATGTGACCTAGACAATCTGCAACACTCAAAGTGTCACCATTGTCACATCTGCAACCACTCCCTTCTCTTTAGTGATGAAGACAGTCCAACGTAAGAGAACCTCCCCTTTAGTGATGAAGACAATCCAACATAAGAGAAGCTCCACTTGTATGGATTAGGAATCAAATAGCATAGAGATATTAAGCTAAGTGCCCACTAAGGATCCTGCAATGAAAATCCACTGGATAAAGGAATAACAAATTATGGTTTGAGGTGGATGAAAGAGTAAATTCCAAACTTGGATTCAATGATATCAATAGCTCAATCTAAAGGCTATGGTTGACCTAAAGAGAACTATTTAGGGTTCCCAAACACACCAAACCAAGGAAATACTCAAGGCTGCTATAAACTAGGGTTTTAAATCAGCAATCTATAACAATACAACAGTTTATAACAACATCAAATTTAGCCGTGGAAATTATGAGTAAACAATGTAAAATAAAAGATAAATTAAAGAGTAAACTAAGGACAAAGTTGCAGCAAATTTTGATGGTTGATAAGCTAAGTCACATAACACGAGGACATTGGACACTGAGGACATATAAATACAAGTATTCGACACAAGACACGGAGGACATATAAATATAAGCTTGTTTACTGGGTGGATGGGGACTGTGGTTAGCGCCCTAACCAGTCCCAGAAATTGCAGCATTGCAGGTGTCACAACAGTAGTGTTTTGGTATGTGTTGGGTCACAACTTGGTGACCGGATTTGGATCATTTGTTTATGTAGCCTGTGGGAGCCAATTTGGAGGCATGATTGGGTGATCGTGAGCCTTCAATGGAGCAAATTCCGCAGTGTAGTATTGGGTGCCATTGATCTGGTGGAGGGTAGTGTGTTGGCTACCCAAAGTATCCCTAGGCAAGTTATCCTGACGTGACAAAGAGCAGCTGAAGGTTGGGTGAAAATTGGTGCCGAAGTGTAGCACTTGTTGAGAATTTGATAGGGCATAGTTTAATTCAATTCTCTACTTGATAATTACTTGTGAACTTATTTCTCTTACTTAGATCTTCTCTTCATTAGCTTATTAGATCTTTCATCAAGTCAATTATCAAAACACAAAAGACACAAGATTTTGACTCTTCAAGCTAGGGCCAAAACCTCTCCCTCTTGGAGAGGAAAACCAGCAAGTAATTCTTCTTATAGACTTTGAGTTCACAAGTACCATGATCATGACACAAACCCTTGACCTATGTATGCCTCCAAAACCTTCTCACTGCTCTTACCTTGGCTCCTTATGCTGATCTTCCTTTTTTGTCCCAATACTAGAGAAATTTTGTCTCTAACTTGTCTGTTCCAAACAGTATGCTTCTTGGTCTCCTTAGGTTCCTTCCTTAGTCTTCCTTCTGCATCTTACATGTGTCACCTTTCAAGAGCAAGGTCCTTGAACAACCTGTAATATCCCTTTTTAGGGATATCCCTAAAACACAGGCAAACTCCAACTAGAGATGGACTGGGAGGGCGTTTACCAGATATGTCACCTCTGAAAGAGAGTGAGATCTGGAGGCTACCTGGCCCTTTCCAGACTTTGTCTAAGAGTATGGAAAAAAACACACCAAGTGGTATACTATCTGGAATGCTCAAAGAGAGAAATAACAGTAATGCAAGCATACAATAGCATATGTAGAACATGTAACAGATACTCAGAAATATGGAGAGAAAGCTAAGCCATTTTATTATACTGAGAAATAGCAATGAGTACAACAGGTGATCAGAGTGATGGCACCTCGACTTGCACCAGGCAAGTGAAGAAATACTCTCTGAACAACAAAGGAATGGCTGCTCTCTGATCTCGTCCAAGCTGTTGGAAAACTACCGTGTCGCTGCTACTGCTGGAACAAGCTGAGTATCTGGGGTTGCTCCCCTACTCGGAATGAGCTGAAACTCTGGAATCAGCCTCTACTCACCAAACCCAGAAAAGCCCAGAGAGCATTTCTGGAATAGTCGACCCCTGAAAATCACCCCCTTGAGGATCTACGCTATCCTCCAAGGCTCTGCGCTGACACTGAAGGGAATCCACCAAAACACTACCTCAAACTCTGCCAAAATCCTCCAGTTGGCAAGGGCTGGCCCCTTGCTTAATCTCTAAGCTCGAAACCTCCAAAAGATACCCAATCCGGAGCTCCCAAAAAATGGACTGCGTCCTCCCTCTCAGGACTGCGCAGATTATGAATGCACTGCTCCTCCACAAAAGCCAAACGCCAAACCTCCTGTAAAATACTGATGGGACAGCCTCACCCGAGCAAGCACTCGAAGTCCCTCGGGGCTGAGGGTGAGATCTCCGAACGGAGACACTCGGTGCACTAAACAGTGTTGCAGACTAGCTAAACAACCAGTGTGCTCAAGAAGTCGAAATGACCAGCTCAATATCGTAAACATCGAATGACTAAAATGATGAGGCTCTCCTCTCTATATAGCGTTAGCCTCTCTCAAACCCTAAGGCTCACCTCCTCCAACGTAGCCTCCCTTTGCCACATGCTCCATCTTGGCCTACGTAGTCCCTCCATGTGGTCTACATGGGCCCCCTCTCTACGTGGTCTCTTGGCCCCCCTTGGCTCACTTAAGTTACAACGTGTGTCTACTTGGGAGTGCACTTTTTATTTTTTGAGTGAGTTATGTCCCCCTCTACTCACTTTTATTTATAATCTAACTACATAAGGCAAAATTGACCAAACTCGAATATTCCAATTAGCCATTGCTAATTGGGAATATTACAGTCTCCCCCGCCAAAATGTTCCTTGACCCCAAGCAACTGTAGTGATGGATGCTGCAAGATCTTCTCACTCTCCCAAGTGGCATCCTCATCCGACAAATTCTTCCACCTCACCAGGAACTCCCGGATTGTCCTGTTCCGCAGCCGCCTCTCCCTGATATCAATAATGGCCTCTGGCTGTAACACCAAATGCCCCTCATCATCTGTTGGCAATAGCTCCTCTGTCACTGTCACCTGCTGCCCCAAGGCCTTCTTCAGGCGTGATACATGGAAAATGTTATGAATCTTATTACCTTGGGGCAACTTCAACTCATAAGCAACCTGTCCAACCCTGCGTATCACCCTATATGGCCCATAAAAACGGGGCTTGAGCTTCTCAGCTCCCTTCTGCTTCAGTGACGACTGTCGGTACGGCTGCAAATGTAGGTAGACCAAGTCTCCTACCTCGAATTGTCTCTCCATCCGACCCCTGTCGGCATACAGCTTTTGCTAGTTCTGCGCTGTAGCCATGTTATCCTTGAGAGCTCGGAGAATGTCCTGACTCTCTTGGATCCAATCTTTGGCTCTCGGAGCCTTGCTAGCACCAAACATCACATCAGCAAAAGATAAAGAATGGTATCCATACAAAGCATAAAACGGAAACATACCGATGGACATGTGATGTGTGTTGTTGTAGCAGTACTCCCCTAGATGCAGCCACTTCAACCACGCTCTCTGCTGCCCACTAACATAATTACGCAAGTAGCCCTCCAGCCACTTGTTAACTATCTCTGTCTGCCTGTCTGTCTGTGGGTGGTAGCTGGTGCTTAGTGTCAACTCTGTCCCCACCAGCTGGAAAAGCTCCTGCCAGAATCTGCCCATAAAGCGGCCATCCCTATCATTGATGATGGTCTTGGGAAGACCGTGTAACCTTAAAATCTCTCTGAAGAACAGCTCTGCCACCTGTGCTGCTGAATAGTGTGTGGATATGGCGAAAAAGTGTGCGTACTTCGTCAACCGATCAACGACGACGTATATACAGTCCTTGCCCTGCACCATGGGCAATCCTATGATGAAATCCATCGAAATTCTCTCCCATTTCCCCTCCGGAATGGGAAGAGGCTGCAACAAACCTGCGGGGTGGCTCATCTCTCCCTTGTTCCTCTGGAAAACCTCGCACTCCCTGATATCCTGGAGCACGTCCTCCTTGAGGCCCTTCCAAGAGAACCTCTCTCTGATGGTCTGGTAGGTTTTGGTAAACCCCTAATGGCCTGACAATGGTGAGTCATGTGACGCCTGAAGTATCTTCTTCTTGAGTTGGGAGCCCTCAGTCAAGAAGATCCTATCTCTGTTGTAGATGATCTCATCTATGACCTTGTACCTTTCATTTGTCACCTGACCATCCAGAACCTCACAGGCAAATCTATCCTTGGAGTACTCCACCAAGAGTCGAGCCCTCCAATCTGTATCCAAACTCATTAGAGACAACGTGGCTGGTCTACGTGAAAGTGCATCAGCTACTACGTTGTTCTTCCCCTTGACATACTCAATGTCAAAGTCATAAGCCTGGATCTTGCTGATCCACTTCTTCTGCCTCTCATGTAGTTGTTTCTACTCCAAAAAGAACCTGAGGCTGTTGTGATGAGTCCTCACCCTGAACTTGTTACCCACCAAGTACTGTCGGAATTTGGCCAATGCATGCATAATGGCCAACATCTCCTTGTCGTATTTAGGATACAACCGCTCATGAGGAAGGAGCTTCCGACTCTCATAGGCTATAGGGTGGCCTCCCTGCATCAAAACTGCGTCGATTCCCTCTCCCGACGCATCACACTCCAAAACAAAAGGCTGCGTAAAATATGGCAACGCAAGCACTGGGCAGCTGCTCATAACCTCCTTGAGCCTGTCAAAGGCCCGCTGCGTTGTATCTGACCAACTGAATGCCCCCTTCTTCGTCAAATTTGTAAGGGTTGCAGCAAGCTGAGAGAAACTCTTGACGAACTTCCTGTAATATGTGCAGATGCCAACAAATCCTCGAAGTTCCGTCACGTTTCTCGACTCCGGCCAATCTCTGATGGCCCTGATCTTCTCCTCGTGGACCCTCACTCTGTCCACTCCTATGATGTGTCCCAAATACAACATCTCCGTCAACCCAAACTCACACTTGGAGAGCTTAGCATAAAACTGTTGCTCCTCCAAGATATGGAGTACTGCCTCTATATGCTGGAGATGCTCCTCCCAAATCTTGCTGTAAATCAGTATATCATCGAAAAATACCAACACAAACTTCCTCAGATGACTGCAGAAGATATGGTTCATGCATGACTGGAAAGTAGCTGGGGCATTGGTTAGCCCAAAAGGCATAACCAAGAACTCAAAGTGGCCGTAATGGCACTTGAAAGCAGTCTTGGGAATGTCCTATTCCCTCACACGAATCTGGTGGTACCCGGATCTCAAATCGATCTTTGAGAAGAACTGTGCTCCTCTC
Organism: Pinus albicaulis; assembly: GCA_034641835.2. Lineage (NCBI taxonomy): Eukaryota > Viridiplantae > Streptophyta > Pinopsida > Pinales > Pinaceae > Pinus > Pinus albicaulis. The sequence goes on from CM076575.1 coordinate 1,354,492,774, forward strand.
AACTCATCCATCAGCTCATCTATCCGTGGTATGGGGTACTTGTTCTTCATGGTCTTCTTATTCAGGGCCCTGTAATCAATGCACATTCTCAACGTGTCGTCCTTCTTCTTCACCAACACCACCAAAGAAGCAAAAGGACTGGTGCTAGGCCGAATATGTCAAAGAGCCAACAACTCTTGGATGGCTCGCTCAATCTCATCCCGATAGGCTTTGGGATGCTTATAGGGTGTGTGGTAATAACGACCTGGATGCCCTGCTCTAGCTCAATAGTGTGCTCAAACCCCCGATCTGGTGGCTGTCCTGGCGGTATCTCCCCAAACACCATATCATATCTGTCAAGGATAGCCTCTATATTCGGATGAATTGTTTGCCCGGTCGTCCCTGCCTCTGATGCCTGCAACTCAACCGCCCACTCTATGTCTCCCTTCCGAAAGTCTGCCTCCATCCGGTGAGCTGAAACAATCTGGGGTGGGTAAGTGTGCATCCCACGTATCTTCTCATGCTTCCCGGTCTTCTTATCATCCCACTCCATCTCCAAGGCCTCCCAATTTGTGGTGACTTTCCCCAAAGTAATCAGCCACTGTACACCCAATACCACATTGGTATCTAGTATGTTGACCATGAAAAAGTGGTCGGTCACTGTGTAGGTACCCATCGTCACAGCCAGCTCTGGAACATACCTGGCACACTGCATCGTCTGATCTCCTGGGACCAACACTTAGAATCCATCGAAGCTCTCTGTCGATATGCCTCTTCGCTCAACCATCTGTGCATCGATGAAATTGTGGGTTGCCCCACTGTCTACCAGAACTGAAACTCGCTGCCCACGCACTGTCCCTTGGACACGCAACGTCAAATACTTGGGTATTCCTCGCAATGCTACAAGGGTCCCCCCTGTGGGTGCAAAAGTTGCACCTCCTGCTCCTGGAGGTGGAGGTGGCAAATGGTCCTGCGTTGTCTGACTGTCTCCTGCCTCCCCATCCTCATACTCATCCTCTTCCCCGCTGCTCTCGGAGAAGACCTCGATAAAATGTGCTTTGCCAGCAGCACATCTGTGTCCTGGTGCCCACGGCGCCTGACAGTTAAAGCACAACCTCTTCTTCTTCAACTCCCTCCGGGCATCATCATCTAGCTGTACCCTACCCTGATTCCCCTTCGGAGGCGGAATCCTCACATCTTTCCCCTTTGGCTGGAAAGCCTGTTTCTGGGGGTAAGGTGTCCTGGTCCTGGGTAAGGCATCCTGCAAATCCCGAGTCCTGCCAATGGCATCCTGGAGTGTGGCCGGTCTAGTGGATCTGACTAGACCCCGAAGTGGCTCTGCTAACCCCTCAACAAACATGTAGATCATCCGTGTTGCGGATAGATCTGGCACCATCACTGAAATCCTCAAGAAATCTGCAATATACGTCTCAGGACTCCCTGTCTGTTTGAGCCTTGTCAGCTCAACAAAGTGCTCCTCTGGATCCCTCCAGTCAAACCTCTCCATCAGTCTCCGAGTGAACTCGGCATAGGTAGTCACGGTGGAGTGCCCAAGTGTAACCATCCCATGGAACCACCAGTCTTGAGCCTCACCATCCAAATGCAACGTGGCCACCTTGATGGCCTTCGTCTCTGCCATCTGGTTGAGCTGGAAATATATATCCAGCTTCTCCACCCAAGACTTTGCCGAACTGTTTGATGAACCATCAAACGTAGGCAAATGGAATCGGCTCGCTGTACGCTGGGTGTCTCCATCATGATAATGCAGGTGCCCTCTGTGATGGTCGCGGGGTCTGCTGTCCCACTGGAGCTAAACAAAGTCTTTGAATGAAAGGGCATCCCTGAACTCCTGCCCATATGCTTGGTACTCAGCAAAATAATCACCCATGTGGCCAGGCTCTGGCTCCTGCTGTGCTCCTGCCCCAGTGTCTGCACCCAGAAAAGTGGGCATAGTGGAAGGAGTGGGGGCATGTGATGCCTGGTGCGGAGTGGCAACCCGCTCCTGCAAATGGTGGGATGTGCCCAACCCCTCACCAACCTGGAAACCCCTTGGGGTCTCACGCTGTCTAGCCTCTACAGCAGTGAACCTCTGACCCATCACCTCGATATGCCTCGCCAGATCCTGCACTGATCTGAGGAGTGCATCCCCAAACTGTTTTGCATCGCTATCATCCGCCATCGGCTCTCCCTGCTCTGCGTCTACCACAGGCCCCTCCTGTTCTGCGTCTATCACAGGCTCCTCCTGTTCTGCGTCCACCACTCGAACGCAATCCCCCTCTCCGTAGGTGTTCTCCAGCCTACACTCAATATCTCTGTACTTCCTACCTCTATAGCAGATGTAGGGTTTCTCTCCCGGTGTCATAGACAACTAGCTCCACAGGCTGAGCCAGATCTATGCTCTGATACCACTGTAATATCCCTTTTCAGGGATATCCCTCAAACAAAAGCAAACTCCAACCAGAGATGGACTGGGAGGGCGTTTACCAGTTATGTCACCTCTGAAAGAGAGTGAGATATGGAGGCTACCTGGCCCTTTCCAGACTCTGTCTAAGAGTATGGAAGAAAACACACCAAGTGGTATACTATCTGGAATGCTCAAAGAGAGAAATAACAGTAATGCAAGCATACAATAGCATATGTAGAACATGTAACAGATACTCAGAAATATGGAGAGAAAGCTAAGCCATTTTATTATATTGAGAAATAGCAATGAGTACAAGAGGTGATCAGAGTGATGGCACCTCGACTTGCACTAGGCAAGTGAAGAAATACTCTCAGAATGACAAAGGAATAGCTGCTCTTTGATCTGCGTCCAAGCTGATGGAAAATTGTCGTGTAGCTGCTACTGCTGGAACAAGCTGAGTATCTGGGGCTGCTCCCCTGCTCGAAATGAGCTGGAACTCTAGAATCAGCCTCTACTCACCAAACCCAGAAAAGCCTAGAGAGCGTTTATGGAATAGCCGACCCCAAAAATCACCCCCTTGAGGATCTACGCTATCCTCCAAGGCTCTACGCTGACACTGAAGGGAATCCACCAAAATACTACCTCAAACTCTGCCAAAATCCTCCAGTTGGCAAGGGTTGGCCCCTTGCTTAATCTCTAAGCTCGAAACCTCCAAAAGATACCCAATCCGGAGCTCCCAAGAAATGAACTGCGTCCTCCCTCTCAGGACTGCACAGTCTATGAATGCACTGCTCCTCCACAAAAGCCAAACACCAAACCTCCTGTAAAATACTAATGGGACAGCCTCACCCGAGCAGGCACTCGAAATCCCCCGGGGCTGAGGGTGAGATCTCCGAACGGAGACAGTCAGTGCACTAAACAGTGCTGCAGACTAGCTAAACAACCTGCGTGCTCAAGAAGTCGAAATGACCAGCTCAATATCATAAACATCGAATGACCAAAATGAGGAGGCTCTCCTCTCTATATAGAGTTGGCCTTTCTCAAACCCTAAGGCCCACCTCCTCCAACGTAGCCTCCCTTTGCCACGTGCTCAACTTGGCCTGCGCAGTCCCTCCATGTGGTCTACGTGGGCCCCATCTCTACATGGTCTCTTGGCCCCCCCCTTGGCTCACTTAAGTTACAACGTGTGTCTACTAGGGAGTGCACTTTTTATTTTTTTTTAGTGAGTTATGTCCCCCTCTACTCACTTTTATTTATAATCTAACTACATAAGGCAAAATTGACCAAAATCGAATATTCCAATTAGCCATTGCTAATTGGGAATATTACGCAACCCCTTAGTCTTCTTTCTGCATCTTACATGTGTCACCTTTCAAGAGCAAGGTCCTTGAATAACCCCTTACCCTTCCGAAATATAATCTAGATCAAGACCGAAACTATAAGGCCCTAATCTTAGCCTCCTTTCTTTCTTACACGCTGAGATTACTTCTGAGATATGCGAGCTAGACAAGTATCCAAACAGAGAGCACTTTACTTTGTTGAGATATCTCTCTCTTGATCTTTATTACAGTCCTCTTCTTCGTATGCCCTTGCAGCCCTTTCTTCCGTGGTAAGTCCTCCTTCTTCGCACTGTAGTTCGGATATCTTTCTTCAGATTTAGACCGAGATGAATAGACCCAAACAGAGATATGTGAGAGCCTTTATTCCTTCGATGAGCTTGTCTCCTTACTTCGTACCAAACGCAGACTTCTTATCTTGCACTTTTATTGCAGACTTGTCCGAAATATTTATTATCTTTATGAAACCCATTAGACAAGCATTACAAAATACATTTTATTATCTTTGCCTTCTTCATTACATAAATTCATGATTACAAGTCATTATGATGACCGAACCTAGTTACAATTTTCAACACTTCCTCTTAACTATGGAGGTATTCATAATGGTACAATGTCACTTTCAATCTGAAGAATCTCATAAGAAAAATTTGATTTGTAATCCATTTGTTATAGCATCATATTAACCAACATTGTCACATAACAAGGCCTTGACTAACATCTCTATCTCTCGACAAGATCGGAGCACAATATTGGCGAGACTAATGACTTCTAATCATCATTATCGTTTCTCAAGGTACATACCCCACCCGGCTTTCACCGGGTATGACCTCATAGGACTATTCTTATCGGGATAGCTAATCCTCAAAGAATATCGGTCCTTCGACTACTCTTATCGGAATGCTCTACCAAATTCTCAAAAATCATCGGATTCCAGATGGTTATCAAATCCCAAAATACTCCATTCTTTCTTCCAATGAGTGGAGAGGATACATATACCATGTGTATATATTCCTCTCCATGGCCTTCACTAAAACTTACGGTTGTTAGTCATGGTCTAGTGCGTGACACATGAGATAGAAAAACAAAACTGTCACTCCCTCTTAACCAGGGATGACCAATCCATTCCTTAAAGGAATGTACTCATTCCTATAAAAGGAATGTACCTAAGCTCCATCTTAATCAGAGCCCTGTAGCAACTCCATGGAATGTCTAGCTACTCAAAGTAACTTTCTTCCTTCGATGTCATGTTGTGAAGTCTTCTTCTTTCGGAACTTCTTCAATGGGCACAAACCATCCATCACTTCCATAATTCCTTCAGAGAGTGATCCATCAATCTTCTCATCTGGTCTAGCTTCATGTCATGTTGCTTTCCTTCGAACCATATTTCTTCCAAGGATCTTCAATCCTTTCATATGGTTGTCAACTGTGGAAGACATATACTTCCCTTTGGCAGACCTGCATAAGCTCATCCAGATATTATTCAATTATAAATATGAATACTTAAATAAAAATTCCCATAGTGATGATCTTTCATCATGACATCTTCTTGTAGGCATTGGCATCCTTTGTTTACAGATTGCAACATCTCCTAAAGATATGTATTGTCAAGGGTCTCTATCTTTTCCAGACTTTTATCAGAGTCCACATATCTTCCCAGGAGATCTCCTAGTCAACTGTTCTTCCTTGGATGTTGTCTGCCTTTTACCATAGTTGCACTTCTCGCGATCTCTTCCTTCCCCATAATTTTATTCCCAAGAGCTTCCAATCAGACTTCCTTAATAGTTGCCAATAATCTCATCCTTCATATGAGAATATATTATGTTGATTTCATCTAGTGTGAACCATGCCTTTCGACATCTTTTAGAGGAGATTTATTTCCTTTGATCATGCTCCTCAAGATAGGAGCAGTGATCCCTGTTACCTGCAACCATACGACATGACATTATAATATTAAATACAAGGATACATACCTCATTTACCTTCTGGTCATCTAGTATTCTTTCAGTAACTTCCTTGATTGAAATGTCTTCATTCCCTTGATCTGCTTCATCACTTATGTCATCATCATTCCATGAACTTCACAAGTTGAAGTTCCTAATGAAACACTTGCTTCTTCTCTAGATCGGTGAATCCTTCGATGAGGATTCTATCAAAGAATTTTGAGGATCTTGAATATCCATATTTTGGCAAATGTTTCCTTTTGATGTATGATGAGCCTTGTCCTGGATGACTTCTTCGATGAGGTTCCCAAGAGCTATATCTTCCATATTTGATTGCCATGAACTTTGTTCTTCTTGTCCTCCATGATTCCCTATGGTGATGTCACAAGCTCTTGCTTCTTCATGCTTTCATGATGTCACACTGTATCTATTTATTGTAGTCATATCCTATATAAGATTTAGAAGCTATGAAAAGACCTTTTGTGAGGGAGACTATCTTAATCATTGTAAATATCTTTTACTCCCTCTTTCCTTGAACTTCCTTTCTTCAGCTTCCTCCATCCTTTTCTGATGATATGAGCTTTCTTTAACCTTTAATACTTTTTCCCACAACTTGTCTTTTTCTATCTTGCATGGAAACCATAAGTTGTTGAATGAGGTAACTTTCTTGTCCCATGGATACTTGTTACCTTGCTCACCAATTAGAATAGTAATGATTAACCTTTATCATTTCTTTAAGATCTCATAATTGAGATTCTATTTATTGCATCTTCAGGGAATATTTTATCACATATTTCTTCGATATCTCCAATCCTTTGAGTGCTTTGATCCTTTTTCATGTATTCAATCAATACTTGACCTTCGAAAAATTTTCCATAGATATCAATGACTTCTCTTTCGAGGATAATTTCTATCTTCCTTTCTCGTGAAAGGAACTTCGATGATCTAAACAGACTTCAGATCTCCTTGCAAATAAAAAGTCATTTTACCAATTTTGATTATAGAATAATAGATACGTACTTGACAAGTGAAGATGAAATCTTCAGCTTTATTACTTTGATGATAGTTGAAGCTTCCTTTGAATGATTTTCTTCAAAATGAAAAGTCCTTCAAGGAAGGAGATTGCACTTTTATGATGTCAAAGCCTTTAGATTTGGCTTCCCTTTCGATGGTGATTGATGAGGATGTTTTGTTGCTTCCTTGAATAATCAAGGATGATAGTTAACTTGCTTTGAAGCTTTTGATGGCAATATTTTGAGATGGCAATGGGTTGCTGGCACGTTTAAGATGGTACTATAATACTGCCTTTAACACCAAACTGTCTTATTTCTTTCACTGTGGAAAACTGACCTTTCTTCTAATCAAATCCTTGCTTTGTATATTGTGATCCGAACTGTTGTGTAGACTTCCTTCTTTGGTTTTGATCCTTCAATCCTTCACCTTACTTTGATGCCTTCCATGAAATATGATACATGAGTGTCTCTATGCCCTTTCTAGCACCTTAAGCTTTGACACCATGTTGAGAATTTGATAGGGCGTAGTTTAATTCAATTCTCTACTTGATAATTACTTGTGAACTTATTTCTCTTACTTAGATCTTCTCTTCATTAGCTTATTAGGTCTTTCATCAAGTCAATTATCAAAACACAAAAGACACAAGATTTTGGCTCTTCAAGCCTGGGCCAAAACCTCTCCCTCTTGGAGAGGAAAACCCGCAAGTAATTCTTCTTATAGACTTTCAATTGACAAGCACCATGATCATTACACAAACACTTGACCTATGTATGCCTCCAAGACCTTGTCATTGCTCTTATCTTGGCTCCTTATGCTGATCTTCCTTTTTTGCACCGTTTTGCACCAATACTAGAGAAATTATGTCTCTAACTTGTCTATTCCAAATAGTATGCTTCTTGGTCTCCTTAGGTTCCTTCATTAGTCTTCTTTCTGCATCTTACATGTGTCACCTTTAAGAGCAAGGTCCTTGAACAACCCCTAACCCTTCCAAAATATAATCCATATTAAGACCGAAACTAGAAGGCCCTAATCTTGGCCTCCTTTCTTTCTTACACGCTGAGATTACTTCTGATATTTGCGAGCTAGACAAGTACCCAAACAGAAGAGCACTTTACTTTGTTGAGATATCTCTCTCTTGATATTTATTACAGTCCTCTTCTTCGCATGCCCTTGCAACGCCTTCTTTTGCGGTATAGTCCTCCTCCTTCGCACTGTAGTTTGGATATCTTTCTTCAGATTTAGAACAAGATGAATAGACCCAAAAAGAGATATGTAAGCGCCTTTATTCCTTCACTGAACTTGTCTCCTTACTTCGTACCAAACACAGAATTCTTATATTTCACTTCTATTGCAGACTTACCCAAATTCTTGTGGTTACAATGAGGCCGCAGTCACCTTTATATAGTGACTGTCCTTTAGCTTCTAGGTTGACATGAGCTGGAGGGTAGGTCGACCTCACTCAAGGAGGGTATTTCATCACATCTTAAGCCGACTTGTGAAGCATATTGACAAGTTATTGGAGTATACTTTCACATCAATATTTGTCCTTTTACACGTGTAACATTACTTCATATACATGACTCTAAATGACAAGACGACAAACTCCTAAAGACATCAAGAAGAAGTCTTTGACCTATAATAAAACTCCTTGCTCATGAAACCGATGAGACAAGCAATACAAAATACATTTTATTATATTTGTCTTCTTCATTACATAAATTCATATTTACAAGTCATTATGAAGACCGAACCTAGTTACACTTTTCAACACTCCCTCTTAACTAGGGAGTTATTCATAATGGTACATGATCACTTTCATTATGAAGAATCTCATAAGAAGAATTTGATTGGTAATCCATCTGTTATAGCATCATATTAACCATCTTTGTCACATAACAAGGCCTTGACTAACAGCTCTATCTCTCCACAAGATGAGAGCACAATACTAGCGAGACTAATGAATTCTAATCACCATTATCATTTTTCAAGGTACTTACCCCATCCGGGTGTTCATTGAGAATGACCTCATAGGACTATTCTTATCGGGATAGCTAATCCTCAAAGAATATCGGTCCTTCGACTACTCTTACCCGAATGCCCTACCACATTCTCAAAGAGCATCGGATGCCAGATGCCAAAGCCCAAAATACTCCATTCTTTCTACCAATGAAGACAAGAATATGTGTCTATCTCTCCCTCTCACATAGGGAGGATACATATACCATGTGTCTACATTCCTCTCCATGGCCTTCACTAAGACTTACGGTTGTTAGTCCTGGTCTAGTGCATTACACATGAGATATAAAAACACAATTGTCGCTCCCTCTTAACCAAGGATGACCAATCCATTCCTTAAAGGAATGTACAACTTCATGGAATGTCCAGCTGCTTGGAGTAACTTTCTTCCTTCGATGTCATGTTGTGAAGCCTTCCTCTTTCGAGACTTCTTCAATGGACACAGACCATCCATCACTTTCATAATTCCTTCAGATCCATCAATCTCCTCATCTGGTCTAGCTTCATGTCATGATGCTTTCCTTCGAACCATATTTCTTCCAAAAATCTTCCATCCTTTCATATGGTTCTCAACTATGGAAGACATATACTTCCCTTTGGCAACCCTGCATAAGCTCATCCAGATATTATTCAATTATAAATATGAATACCTAAATAGAAATTACCTTAATGATGATCTTTCACCATGACATCTTCTTGTAGGCATCAGCATCCTTTGTTTACAAATTGACACATATCCTAAAGATATGTATTGTCAAGGGTCTCTATCTTTTCCAGACTTTTATCAGAGGCCACATATCTTCCCAGGAGATCTCCTAGTCAACTCTTCTTCCTTGAATGTTGTCTGCCTTTTACCATAGTTGCACTTCTCATAATCTCTTCCTTCCAGACAATTTTATTCCCGGGAGCTTCCAATCAGAGTTCCTTAATAGTTGCCAATCATCTCATACTTCATATGAGAATATATTATGTTGATTTCATCTAGTGTGAACCATGCCTTTCGACATCTTTTAGAGGAGGAGATTCCTTTCCTTTGATCATGCTCCTCAGGATAGGAGCAGTGATCCATGTTATCTACAACCATACGACATGACATTATAATATTAAATACAAGCTTACATACCTCATTTACCTTAAGGTCATCTAGTATTCTTTCAGCAACTTCCTTGATTGAAATGTATTCAATCCCTTGATCTGCTTCATCTCTTATGTCATCATGATTCCATGAACTTCACAAGTTGAAGTTCTTGATGAAACACTTGCTTCTTCTCTAGATCGATGAATCCTTCGATGAGGATTCTATCAAAGGATTTTGAGGATATTGAATATCCTTATTTTGGCAAATGTTTCCATTTGATGTATGATGAGGCTCGTCCTGGATGACTTCTTCGATGAGGTTCCCAAAAGCTATATCTTCCATATTTGATTGCCATGAACTTTGTTCTTCTTGTCCTCCATGATTCCCTATGGTGGTGTCACAAGCTCTTGCTTCTTAATGCTTTCATGATGTCACACCGCATCTATTTATTGTAGCCATATCCTATATAGGATTTAGAAGCTATGAAAAGACCTTTTATGAGTGAGACTATCTTAACCATAGTAAAGATATTTTACTCCCTCTTTCCTTGAACTTCCTTTCCTCAGCTTCTTCCATCCTTTTCCGGTGATATGAGCTTTCTTTAACCTTTAATACATTTGCCCAACTCGTCTTTTTCTATCTAGCATCGAAACCATAAGTTGTTGAATGAGGTAAATTTTTTGTCCCGTGGATATTTGTTACCTTGCTCACCAGTTAGAATAGTGATGATTAACCTTTATCATTTCTTTCAGATCTCATAATTGCGATACTATTTATTGCATCTTTAGGGAATAGTTTATCACATATTTCTTCAATGTCTCCAATCCTTCGAGTCCATTGATCCTTTTTCATGTATTCAATCAATACTTGACCTTCGGAGATTTTTCCACAGATATCAATGACTTCTCTTTTGAGGATTATTTCTATCTTCCTTTCTCATGTAAGGAACTTCGATTATCTAAGCAGACTTCAGATCTCCTTGCAAATACAAAGTCATTTTACCAATTTTGATTATAGAATAATAGATACTTACTTGACAAGTCAAGATGAAATCTTCAACTTGATTACTTTGATGATAGTTGAAGCTTCCTTTGAATGATTTTCTTCCAAATGAAAATTCCTTCGATGAAAGAGATTGTTCCTTTTATGACGTCAAAGCCGTTAGATCTGGCTTCCCTTTTGATGGTGATTGGTGAGGATGTTTTGTTGCTTCCTTGAATCATAAAAGATGATAGGTAACTTGCCTTGAAGCTTTTGATGGCAATATTTTGAGATGGAAATGAGCAGATGGCACATATAAGATGAACTATAATACTGCCTTTCACACTAATTTGTCTTATTTCTTTCATTGTGGAAAACTGACCTTTCTTCTAATCAAATGCCTGCTTTGTATATTGTGATCCAAACTGCTGTGTAGACTTCCTTCTTTAGTTTTGATTCTTCAATCCTTCACCTTGCTTTGATGCCTTCCATGAAATCTGATACTCGAGTGTCTCTATGCCCTTCCTAGCACCTTAAGCTCTGATACCATGTTGAGAATTTGATAGGGCGTAGTTTAATTCAATTCTCTACTTGATAATTACTTGTGAACTTATTTCTCTTACTTAGATCTTCTCTTTTATAGCATATTAGGTCTTTCATCAAGTCAATTATCAAAACACAAAAGGCACAAGATTTTGAATCTTCAAGCCACGGCCAAAACCTCTCCCTCTTGGAGAGGAAAACCCACAAGTAATTCTTTTTACAGACTTTCAGTTGATAAGTACCATGATCATGACACAAACCCTTGAACTATGTATGCCTCCAAGACCTTGTCACTGCTCTTATCTTGGCTCCTTATGTTGATCTTCCTTTTATGCACTGTTCAGCACCAATATTAGAGAAATTATGTCTCTAACTTGTCTGTTCCAAATAGTATGCTTCTTGGTCTCCTTAGGTTCCTTCATTAGTCTTCTTTTTGCATCTTACATGTGTCACCTTTCAAGAGCAAGGTCCTTGGATAGCCCCTAATCCTTCCGAAATATAATCCAGATCAAGACCGAAACTAGAAGGCCCTAATCTTGGCCTCCTTTCATTTTTACACGATGAGATTACTTCTGAGATATGCGAGCTAGACAAGTACCCAAACGGAGAGCACTTTACTTTATTGAGATATCTCTCTCTTGATCTTTATTACAGTCCTCTTCTTCGCATGCCCTTGCAGCGCTTTCTTCTGTGGTATAGTCCTCCTTCTTCGCACTATAGTTCGGATATCTTTCTTCAGATTTAGACCAAGATGAATAGAGCTAAACAGAGATATGTGAGAGCCTTTATTCCTTCGTTGAACTTGTCTCCTTACTTCGTACCAAACGCAGACTACTTATCTTGCACTTCTATTGTAGACTTGTCTGAATTTTTGTGGTTACAATGAGACCGCAGTCACCTTTATATATTGACTATCCTTTAGCTTCTAGGCCAACATGAGTTGGAGGGTACGCTGACTTCACTCAAGGAGGGCATTTCATCACATCTTAAGCCGACTTGTGGAGCATATTGACAAGGTTTTTGAGTATACTTTTACACCAATATTTGTTCTTTTACACGTGTAACATTACTTCATATACATGAATCTAAATGACAAGACGACAAACTCCTAAAGACATCAAGATGAAGTCTTTGACCTATAATAAAACTCCTTTCTCATGAAACCCATGAGACAAGCATTACAAAATACATTTTATTATCTTTGTCTTCTTCATTACATAAATTCATAATTGCAAGTCATTATGAAGACCGAACCTAGTTACACTTTTCAACATCACTTTGATGGACTAAAGTGGGTGCTAGCTTGGCAATTGGAGCTCAAGAATTAGGCCTACCCAGAGAGTAGATTGGATCAGCCCGTGTGCACTCTACAGAAGTGACTTGCAGTAGTGTTAGGTGGCAGCCCTCCTAAAGTCTCGATGTGTAGTGGCCTTGATGGACTAAGGCACTACTAGTGAGCAGTACGGAAGCGAAGGACAGGCAGGACAAGATACAACATCGAGTTTGTCATTGTATCTTGTATACCATAGACAGTTGTATTATTCAGATTTTCGCTTAATATACTATGAATGAAAGCAATGAAATTTATAATTCAAGGATTAATATAAACTTTTAAATAGAACTTAACTCATTGGTAAATGATTTTTATATTTTAAATTATTAACTCATCATTTATATTAATATACTATACAAAAGCAATGAAATTTATAATTCAAGGATTAATATAACTTTTAAATAAAACTTAACTCGTTGGTAAATTATTTTTCATAAATTATAACTTCTATCTAAACTTTAAAGCTTAACTCATTGGTAAATGATTTTTTCATAACTTGTATCTAATGATTTTTTATATCTAAAACATGTAAAAGGTTTTGATTCCAAATTCCTACACCACTATAATTGAAATAAAGCCACCCGTCATAGTAGAAATCAAATCGTCGAGAACCATTACCCAACGCGCTTCTTTCATGTAAACAGTTGACATGTTCCTTCTGAGCACCTATTCAATGAGATGAGCACTTGTTTCGTCGCAGCAACAGTGTCAGTCGATGAGATCAGCAACCACGTCTTCGGTTGATGAGATGAACTTGTTTCGCAGTGATTATTTTGTCGTTGCAATGTCGTCGAAAGAGGAGCGACTGTTGACCTCTAACAAAACATCAAAACCTCACAACCCCAAAATTTCGCGCACTTTAATTTCATTTTTTTCCAATTCCGGCTCAATGTTACGAGAGTTGTTTCCGGCTTGAAGCAGTCGTTTCCGCAAAATCTCTGATTTTCCACCCGACATTTCAACGCCGTATTCTAGCGGATCCAAATCCAGTTCAGATCTGGGGATCCGGGGATCTTGACCCTCCCCCTGTCGGATCCGGTAACATAGGGATTGTTTAGGGGTCTGTAATCTTCTAAAGGAGGCCAAGTTGTTGTGTGTGGGTGCAGACTGTCTTAAGGGTAACACAGAGCAATCAAAAAGTCTGTTTTGAGGAGCCACAACCCTATTTGTGGAGGATGCAGCCATAGGAGCAGCGAAGGAGTTTTGAGGTGTTTTGGAGGGTGGACAGTCCTACCAAGAGTCTTACACAGCCCTAGATTGGACTGTTGAGGGGTGTCACGGTCCTCTTAGGGAGACAGTCCCACATTTAGGGTTGTAACTACCCTAGGAGAGCAGCACAAAGGGGTAGCAACACTTGGAGGAGGAACCGCAGCAAGAAGAGCAATTTTTGGGCTTGTTTATTGGGTGGTTGGGGACTATGGTTAGTGCCCTAACCAGTCCCATAAATTGCAACATTGCAGGAGTCACAACAGTAGTGTTTTGGTATGTGTTGGGTCACAGTCTAGTGACCGGATTTGGATCATTTGTTTATGCACCTTGTGGGAGCCAATTTGGAGGCGTGATTGGGTGATCGTGAGCCTTCATTAATGCAGATTCCACAGTATAGTATTGGGTGCCATTGATCTGGTGGAGGGAAATGTGTTGGCTACCCAAAGTAGCCCTAAACAAGCTATCTTGACGTGACAAAGAGCAGTTGAAGGTTGGGTGAAGATTGGTGCCGAAGTGCAGCACTTGATGGACTAAAGTGGTTGCTAGCGTGGCAGTTGGAGCTCGAGAATTAGGCCTACCAAGAAAGCAGATTGGATCAGCCCGTGTACACTCTACAGAAGTGACTTGTAGTAGTGTTATGAATCTAATTCATAACTAAAGTAATAAATATAGTTATTAATAGAATAAAATAGAATAAATGTAATTACTAACTAATCAGTTAGGATTATGTTAAATAGTCATTAGGTTAATGAAAAGGCATGTCTAAAAGACATGCCCCTTCGTGAAAAGGTACCTGCATAGGTATAAAAGCGGGACCTCATTGTAATCATTCAATCATGTCATATCTTATCAATAAAATATTATTATTATAAATACCTCTTGTGTATTTTTATAATTAAAGCTATTTCTGCTATCAAAGTCAACAAGCATACAAGTCTTCCGCTACAGTATTCAAAATTACGAATTCCGCTGCTACAGTGGTATCAGAGCCATATTGTGGACAGGTTGAAGGAATGGCACACAGCGTCGTTCTACAAGCCTACGAACGTAGTTTACAAGCTCGAGCACATTATTTACCATATAATGTGCCATTACGTGAAGATCCCAAAAGAATTGAAATAATTAAAAAAGTTCAAGAAAAACTTCAGCAAGTAGAGAATTCTTGGGCAGAAATCACAAACGAGTGTAAAAAAATTTCTGCAGATCTTAAAAAAATTTCTCGTAATAGAAAAGAAAATCATGAGAAACAGAAAGATGAAAAATGTTGTAAAAATGAGGAAGCAGTTAGTTATGATAAAGGGAAATCAAGTAAAACATCATGGAAAAATCAACCAAATATATTCCCCCACCAATGCGTAATAAAAGTAAAAAAGTAGAGAATTGTTGGAAATGTGGAGACAAATATTTGGCATGACATAAATGTGCCTTTGATACAAGAAATGAAATTGCCACAGTTCAAATAAAAGAAAAAGATATTGAACAAAATATTTATGATAATGATCCAAATAAAAATGATGTGGCTGTATTATCTACACCAAAGCCAGGACCAGGTAGGTTTAAGAGGATCAGTTCTGGGAACACAGGTGATCTTGAAGCTAAATATGGTGACCTAACTGCTAGAGTAGCTGGCACTGTTCACAAATACTCACAAATTGATACTCGTGATCTTGATGGAGCTATTGTTCATTTGTATGTGGGGGACACATTTGATCATAGCAGCAAAGCAAGCGATGATCATATTCCAATGAAACTTCAAAAGAACCCACTTCAAGTACCCAGCCACTCCCCGGTACGAATGGAGTTGGGTCTGCTAGGCGGCAGGAGCCTTGGCCTTTCCCTTTGGTACAAGGGCCTCCAGGGATTGGAAAGACACATACGCTGTGGGGAATGTTAAATGTAATTCCTCTTGTCCAATATCAACACTATTATTGTGCATTGCTTAAGAAACTTGCACCTGAAAGCTACAGGCAAGCCAGTGATAATTTGAATAGCTTTGGGGGTACTAGCTCAGGATCCATTGAGGATGTTTTACAGAATATGGATCGAAATCTGTTTCCTATGCTACATAAACTTTGTCCTAAACCATGAATGCTTGTCTATGCTCCGACGAATGCTGCTACAGATGAGTTGTTGCAGCATGTCCTTGATCGTGGTTTTATTGATGAAGAAGAAATTGAACGGCATGAATATGTTAAGAAACATGTTATTTCTGTGGGCGATTTTGTAGAAATATTTTCACATCTGTGGTCGTCACCTTATGTTGCAGACGTTAGAGCAATAAATAATGACACGAATGCTCTCAAAGTTGAGTGGTATGACAAGCCTGAACACATTATAATTGATGGCCGCGCACAACTCGTGTATGATAACCATTTCGAAGTTGATTATGGGTATACGATGTCGATCAATGAATCCCCACAAAACCAATCTTCAGTGGCAGAAATTCTTGACACAGATGCGCAGACAAATGCTCAGATTGTCACCACGGGAAACGTTAGACAACCATCCATAAGACCCTCAAAAAAATCTAAAGCAAAGAGGAGGTCAGAACAGTTACCTAAGAAACTCGCGAAATACGTTGGAACTTCTGTATTTACCCTCGGAAGCAAATTTCCCATCAATTGCATCCACGATATTTATGAATTCGGTCCGAATTGGAAGAACGTGAGAATGAGAAAATTTCTAAACGAAGCATACTTGATGTATTACCTGCAGGAAGAGCCCGGCATTGTGAAGCCCGTGGCAGGAATTGAGGACAAAAAACTTTTCAATCTGATTATGGAGTTTTGCCCAGAAAGAGATCTGTCACAGTTTGTCATTAAGAAGGGAAACTGTGTCGATGCCGAAGCAGAAGCCGCAGCCATTTTCAGACAAATAATGGAAGCTTTGGACCGTTGCCATAGAAAATCTGTTATGCACAGAGATATTAAGCTGAGCAACATTTTCCTGTTATCGACCACGCCACCGATTAAGCTTCCTGTCCAAAATCGAAGCGTTGGCGGAGTTAATCAATACGTCCGATACAAAAACGTTTGGATCAACAGGTGGCAAGTAGTTTAAAATGATACGACGTGTCTTTTAATCCGGGTCTTCATAAGTGCGTTTGCTAGGGAGAAACGTGGTTAACTTGGTGAAATAGAAAAAATATAACGCTGTCACGTTTGCGGACAAGTTTCAATTTAATTATGGTTAAAATTAAAAGTTATAATATGTAGGTATATATTATAATTATATAATTTATATATATATAAAATTATTATTATTTAAAAAAATAATAATAATAATATATATATAAATTATAAAAAAAAAACAATTATTAATTTAATTAATTAAAATTATTATTTAATTAATTAAATTAAAAAAAAAAAAGGGGGGGGGGAGGTTACCTAAAAAAATTCATATATACATATATATATATCAATATATAGAAGTACAAATGTTAAATGAAGGAAGAGGTTTTTCATAAAAAAAAAAAAAAAGAAAAGAAAAGAGAAGTTAAATTATTTCTATATATAAAAGGAGAACCTAATTCAAGGAAGTATTAGGAGGAGTATACATGCCAAGGTACTTAATAAATGACATTCAGCGAGACAATCCCAGAAGCAAATTATCGAAAGTTAAGCTTTGAGGACAAAGCTTTTCGAAGAAGGAGGCAATGTTATGAATCTAATTCATAACTAAAGTAATAAATATAGTTACTAATAGAATAAAATAGAATAAATGTAATTACTAACTAACTGTATTAGGATTATGTTAAATAGTCATTAGGTTAATGAAAAGGCATGTCTAAAAGACATGCCCATTCGTGAAAAGGTACCCGCATAGGTATAAAAGCGAGACCTCATTGTAATCATTCAATCATGCCATATCTTATCAATAAAATATTATTATTATAAATACCCCGTGTATTTTTATAATTGAAATGCTTTCCGCTATCAAAGCCTACAAGCATAAGCAAGTCACATAAAGATTCAAATTCATAATTCAATGCTATGTAGTAGTGTTAAGTGGCAACCCTCCTAGAGCCTGAATGTGTAGTGGCCTTGATGGACTAAGGCGCTACTAGAGAGCAGTACGGAAGCGAAGGACCGATGGGACGAGATACAACATCAAGTTTGTCATTGTATCTTGTATACCATAGACTGTTGTATTATTCAGATTTTGGTTTAATATAACAAAGATTGGTGAAAGTAGTTTATGGTTGAGATTCTTGGTTTGGTAACATCCGTGATTTTAAAACTCTAACCTAGATCCAAGGTCGTGGAAAATCAACAATTAGAACATCTAAAGATATGAATTAGGATGATATCTATTTAGTGATTTACTAATTTAGTATTTACTATTTACAATTTTATAATTTTAGAACTAGTTAGTTTATTAATTTACTAAATCAATGATGTTTAGATGTCAATGTTCATTGTTCATGTTATTAACAATTGTATATATATATATATATAGTGTCGAACCCATATCTTTTAGAAATTAGAACATCTACAGATATGAATCATGATGATACCTATTTAGTAATTTACTAATTTAGTATTTACTATTTACAATTTTATAATTTTAGAACTAGTTAATTTATTAATTTACTACATCAATGATGTTTACAATTCAATGTTCATTGTTCATGTTATTAACAATTGTCAAGCACATAAGAAACTATAAAAAAATAATTGTAAGCTTGGCAGGACTAAATCTTCATCATGTCCAATATATCACCCCAATAGGGGTGGGGAATTGAAACGGTGACTTGACATCAAGGAGTGCCTTAAAGTGTACCCGATCACCGTCTATCCAAGACCTAGTGGACTAAGAAACTAGAAATTTAGAAATATCAAGATTGATGAAATCAAACTAGAAATTTAAAAGTATAACTTGGATATTAAAACCATAAATTGCAGATTTTTCATTAAATCATCAAAATCAAAATGTATTACATAGATAGCGAGGGAATGCCATGGGAAAATACAAAATAGAGTAGATACAAAACAGGTAGGAATATCATAGCTCATCAGTGGTACTAGTCATGACTCACTAGCCACGAAGCTATCAATAGTCCAGGTCCTCCTCCATATCATAAAAATGAATCTTGATCGTTGTTGTAATTTAAACTCATACTTGGAGCGACAAAAATTTTAAAGGGGGCAAATTTATGGTTCATATTCACATTCCAGGAAACATACGCTCAGCTGGAGCCGATCCATCACTATAACTGCTAACGGTTATCGAGAATAGGGGTGTCGAGCAGCCAAAAGTTTGTATCCACAATCACTTGAAAGTTGTTGTTATAATTAATTAAATTATTATTTTACCTATCTAACCGATCTCCTTGTAGGTTGTAGTGCTACAAGTTACCACTGCCAAACACCAATGTGAACCCATGTGCCACAATTAAGTATGTAGCGTCCAGATCTATTTCACTGTGTGAAAATCCACCCAGAAGTCCCTTTGTCTGCCTATGAATCGATGATAGTTGCACATTCGGCAATATTCCTCTCACGAACAGGCATGATATTGACAGAAAAAATGAAAAACAATCAAGACGTGGCATTTTTTACTTTGGTAATTTTAGGACACATTGAAAAATGTGTCGGATACGTTTTAAGGGTTGTGCCATGTCCGACATGCGGGATACAAGACACAGCGCCACTATGGGTCGTGTCCCGTGACTTAGTTGATAAGGCATATAAGTTTATAACAGCAATAAAGCCTTATTGTTATCCCTAGAAAATGGCTGAAAAATGCATCTAAAAAAACAATTTTACTTATCCAATACACTTTTCAATCATTTCTAACCCTAGGACAAGGATCAAAACGTCATAAATGCTGAAAATATTAGATTTTGTTAAAATCCCATGTTACCATAAAACAAAAAGAAAAGAAAAAATTATCATTTAGGACATTACCACAAGAGAGATAGACTAGTGCTTTCTCAATCTAGGGCATATCGCTAGTGCCTTCTCGATCTAGGGCATATGGAGTCTAGGATTCAAACAATTCTAGGGCTTCCTTGGAGTGATAACAATATACAAACAAAATAGACTAAATTTCCCTAGTGTTTGAAACTAAGTTGCACAATACAGGGAAACGGGTACGAGTTTTTGAAACCAGTACAAGTACAAACGTGACCACCCAAATTTTGGAAATGGAGAAATGTGTGTGTGTGTGTGTGTGTGTGTGTGTGCCCGCGTGTCGTAGTCTAACTAAACTGCTTTTTGCCCTGAAAATCATGGAAATTCTGGTAAGATTTTAAGAAATTCCGGCAGGGATTTTTGTAAACCCAAGTTATAGCTCAAGGTTACTTGGGAGCGGGAGCGAGAGCAGGAGCGCCATTTTCAAAAGCTCCCGGTCCGGAGCGTTTTGGGAGTGTTTATATATATATATATATATATATATATATATTGATGCATATATGTCAACAAAAGCATGTAGAATGAACAATTAGACATAAAAAACATAAAAACATAGATTGAATCATATAACATCAATAATCTAGAAGTTATAATCTTCATCAACCACGCCCACAAGTTGGAAGCATACAACGTATTGACTCTTGAGTCTTGCGAATCATCAATCTGAAGGTTTCAAGCTTTCAAAATTCAATATATAACATTTATCATCATTGATATATAACATTTATCATCATTGATTTCAAATTTCAATATCTAACATTTATCATCATTGATATATATCATAATTCATTTATCATCATTGATTCATTGATTTCAAAATTCAATATACATTTATCATCATTGATTCATTGATTTCAAAATTCAATATATACAATTTATCATCATTGATTCATTGATCACCATATAACTTTCATGAAGCATCATATTCATAATTCATAATGACTTGTAAACTTATAAATGCCAACTTCAAAGTTTCACCTTTCAAATTCAAACTTAAATTGTCATTAAATATATGAAAGAGTCAAGTTTCAACTGTTCAACTGTCAACAGTTATAAAAGATAAAAACTACTAGAAAATAGAAAAGACTAGTAAACAACAAATCTATTTTATCTATTGGCTGGCCCCTTGCCACACCCACGAGAAATGTCTAATTTGTGCGAGCCACGAGGAAATGATGGTCTTCTAGTACTCTCAGGAGCACCACGTCCACGACCATAACTACAAGTTGGAGGCTAAATCTGCAACGGAACAATAGTTGGATATCGAGGACTGGCACTGGCATTGCCACTGCCACTGGCACCCGCACTGCTACTAGATGGTGGGACTGGCCCTATGTGTGGCGGTGCTGCTGATGCTTCATCATCATCCCTAAAAAGTTCTGCTTCCAATTCTTCCATATGTACCGTGTCGTCCTCCAAATTATCATCCTCTGGGTTGTTGTCCCAGACTTTGTATGATTGATCCTCATATGCCCGATCACAGTAATGGCTCAACAACCTCAAGTTGTAATGCACATAAACCAAGCTTTCAGCTCGGTTTTCATTCAGCCTGTTTCTTCTCACATTTTGTATGAAGCTGTAGGTGCTCCAACACCTCTCTGCAGAAGAAGTATTCACAACCTGTGAGAGAACTTTTTTTGCCAACTTTGGCAAAAGTCCCATGCCGCCATATGCTTCCCACCATGTGAGAGCATCAAATCTGTCTCTATCTTCCATTGCATGGAAAGAACCAAAGTTAGCAGTGCAACTGAAGTATTTGCCTAATTCAAGGCGCAATCTAGCACACTCCTCCCTGTCGGGTACCAACTTGTCTAATGCCTTCATGTATCCCTGTTGTACCTTTGGATCTGTGTGAGGTTTGATCCTAACCCCACCTCCAGGTGCAGGTTGGCCCAACCAAGATGGAGAGTTGTATTTTGGCATAAGGATATATGCCAAGGCATGTAGTGGAACATTGAGTTTATTCCACCGTGCACACACACAGTTGTGAATCATTGCATACAAGTTGGGATCATTATCCTTAACAACATATTTTATTTCGCCCAACATGCTATCCATCTGCTCATAAACCTCCCCAATCACTGGTTTATCTGTATCTGCAAACCGAATCATGTGATAAATGGGCTTGGTGAAGTTCAAAATTTCCCTCACACGTGCCCAAAACAAAGGGTCAAGGGCAGTCTCCTCCACATGTTCAAAACCTTGCCTGTCAACTACTGTCGTTGCCCTGTCCTTTAATACCTGCCAGTGTGGGCTTGATACCATTGCAGCCAATGACTCTCTTACCTTCAAAGGTGCCTGAAGGTGAGGTAATAGCTAGCAAATCTAGTCTTTGATATCTTCAACAACTCCAATTTGGAGTGGGTACGAAAAAGCCCATGGGAATTGCTATCATTTGTAATAAATTTTATCATTTTTTTACCTCTCTTGTACAAATCACCAAGCCATTTGAATTGAGGTTGTTTGTTTTTAATGATATCATGCATCAAAAGGTTCATTGTGTGAACCAAACACCCAAACCAAAATATGTTGCGGTATTTATCCTCAATAATTGCTCCTGCTGCCTTACAGTTAGCAGCGTTATCAGTGATGACTTGTATAACATTGTATGGCCCAGTCTTTTCAATTATTGCAAGCAATGGTTCTGCAATGTTAATGTTGGTCTTGAATTTGTCTGAATAATCATATGCTGACAGGAAGATTGCCCCGCTAACCGACACAGCCAAAACACTTATCAATGGCTTTCCTTTTACATTGCTCCATCCATTAGAGACAATGGACACCCCATGCTCATTCCACGAATTTGTCATTCTAGCAAAAGAATGGTTTATTTTAGCTTTTTCATGATCAAGACCCACGGTTCTGGCCTTGTCATACCCAAAGCTCCTGTATCCTTTGGGGGCATCATTAATGGCAGAAACCATTTCATGCCAATAAGGTGAGCGAAGAAAATTGAATGGCACCCCACATGCATATAGAAACCGGAAAATTTTTGAATCCACATCATTCCTACACCCTTCGTCAAGGAAATCGGATATGGTTCTATGCCTTAATCCAGGTGTGCCACTACCTCCATAACCACTGCCATAGGTGGAAATTGATGGACTTCTTCGTCCGTGATGTGATGCACCTGATGGTGTATAAGAATCAACGAAACCCCTAGATCTTTTAGATCTCTGTAGGGCAGCCTCCTTTGCCTTTCTATATTTCTCTCTCTGTGTTGCTGGCACACTAACACAAATTTTGATTCCTAGATTTTTGTCTCATCCCCTGGCATTTTCCCACAAAGGTGCCTTCTCGCACGGGTGTATGAACCATGGTATTCTTTATTGCAATGGGGGCAAATAAATTTAGTGGTTCCACCACCTTTCCCTCCTTCCTGCCTCTGAACATATTTCCACAAAGGTATCTGAGTTTGGTCTTGTCTAGTTGGGATATCTGTGGCCTCATGTTCTCCACTCCCCCCTTCCTCCTCAGCATAATCCTCCTCCTCTTCAGGATTTTCATCAAATTCACCAAAACCCACTTCTTCATCCTCCTCTTCTCTAATCTACCTCTTTCTTCTACTCTCCAACACCATTATTACAAAGAAAGGAACTAGCATGATGAAAACCCCTAGCCATATAGCCATGATGTTTCAAGTTTCAAGTTTCAAGTTTCAAGTTTCTAGCCTGCAAAAAAAAGGAGAAATGCCAAATGGGAATAGGAAATGCAACATAGGAAAGAAACAATTCAATTTTTAAGTTTTCAACACAATAAAATGCAACATTCAGAAAAAAAAATCAAGTTTTCATTTTTGAACAACTTAAAAATTCGTCCTAGAAAATACAAAACTAGATTAGAAGACCTACCTCTTTCTTGCAATCCTCCTCTTGCTCTCTTGCAACTTGCTCCTCGCTCTCTCCAAGCTCTCCTTCTCTCCAAGCTCTCCTTCTCTTCTCTTGCTCTCACTCACTCAACTAAAACAATAACACAAATGAGGGGGAGGGTGGGCTTTTATTTAGCCAACCCTCCTCCCTCCCTCTTCAAAAAAAAACGATTTTTTACCAAAAAAATTTCACGCCGCCGGGGAGCATTTCTTTTGCCGGGGAGCATTCGGGAGCGAACGCTCCCCGACTGCTTCCGGCATTTAAAAAACGCTCCTGAAGCGTTTTTTTAATGCCAGAACCGCTCAAGGAGCGTTCGCTCCCGAGCGCTCCCTGAAACGCTCCCGAAAGCGTTTTTATAGGCTCGGAAGCGCGTTCCCAAAAACACTCCCCTCAAGAAGCATTTTCGGGAGTGTGTTTCCGAGCGCTCCCAAAACGCTCCCGAATGGAGCACGTTTTCAGAGCGGGAATGGGGGGGGGGGAGGAGGGGGCGGGGGGGTGAAGCTTCCCCGCAACCCTGTTATAGCTATCGAACTTCAATAATTTGGGTGCCCTACAGGTTTTAATGGTGCTGAATCCATTTCCACCATCAAAAACATGATTCAAACACTGCTACTACAAGATTTCTGAAAAAAAAATTGCCCGGATTCTGGCCACTTTTGGCCATCCAGGCAATTCCTCCACCTCCATAGACAACTCCTATATATATACATGATACATTATTACATTATTAGATTATGATTAAATTATCCAATTTCAATGCATACACTAGAACTCTCTAAATTTACATCACATTTATTCGTGAATATCACATAATGAAAGCAACAATATCCAAAATCAGCCTTAATAAATTAAGTTTATTATAAATATATATCCAAAACTAGCCTTTACTATATATATGAGGCTGCGAGTACAATAAAGACTATGTGGTTGTGTTAAAATTGGAAACTAGGGCCAAATTCCACGATTGGACAGCTCATTTGATTGAGTTTATTATTGCATTGAATTCCTATTTTTGAGAAGACCAAAATCGACTTAAAGATCATCAAATTTGGACAAGCATAAATGTGTTTTTGAATTTATGCCCACACGTGCAAATTGTCAAGGTCGGCCACATCATCATGTAGGCTCATGAAGCCCAATGGATGTGTCACTTCACCCTCAACGACTTGTATAAATATGAGTGACATATCACCTCATTTGGCATCATCATCACTCACACATCCTTCTCTCTCCTTCTCTCATTGGTTCGTACAACTATTGGGCAACTCTTCTTCTCACATGTGGCTGGAAAAGGACGAATTACAGGAGGCTGAATTTCAGGATCGTTGCAGAGGTTTGACCAGCGTTGACCAAGAAGTGTTTGACTGAGTTTGACTACGATTTTCTTGGGATTAATTCTGTTTCTCTAGGCTGCAATGGAGGGCACAAAAATTGAGGATGTCTGGGCATTTTGACCGCAAACTAATTGCAGACTTTCACCGCAGGCCTCTTCTATGCGTTGACCAGGTTTGACTGCTCAAAAGTGGACTATTTTGACTAATGTTTGACCAGCTAAGGAGGCTGAATTAGATGACCTCTGACCGAGCTGCAAAGGGACTGTTTTGACCCTTGACCATAGACTAGTTGGGGCACACGTTATTGTTGTTTAACTGTTGTTGACTAAGGACAGATTGCAGATTTGACTGGGCTTATGTTGGACGGCGATTTGACAAGCCAAGTTTGACTTTGACTTTACTTTTTGTACTCTCTCTCTCTCTCTTGAATATTTGATATAATAATAAGAAGATTTGATCAAAGGGTTTTCCCCATCTTGGGGTTTTTCCCTGGCATCCGCCAAATCTGGTGTCCTCTTGTCTTGGCTTATCTTCTGCATTTTATTTCATGTTCTATTTACAATTACTATCTATGTGATTTATGGTTAGTGTGATTGCTATTGGAAATATAAATTGGAAATTTTCTTTGGGTTGCTAAAAGAACATTGAAATAATTGCACTAAGCATAGAACATACCATTGTTAACTAAAATTAACATGGTATCAGAGCTCAGGTGAAGACAAAGCCCAAGCAAGAGAGAAAAAAGCAATCACTAAGGGAGATTTGTTGGACAAGATTATTGGACTAGCCTCAATAGCTACTACATCTTACTTCAAATTTGAGGATAAGTTCAAAGACAAAGTTGACTATCATGCATGGAAGATGACTTTGGACTTAACTTTGGAAGAGCATGATGTCATGGACTGTGCAGGGAAGAGTGGTGGAGCCTTCTAATTTTAGATAACAATGGTATGTTCTATGCTTAGCACAATTTACTTCAACGTTCCTTAGTAGCCCAATAACAATATCCAATTATTTCCAGTAGCAATCACATTAACCATTAATCACATTGACAGTAAATGCAGATAGAACATAAAAACAATTGCAGAAGACGAGCCAAGACAAGAAAACACTGGATCTAGTGGATGCCAAGGAAAAACCCCAATGTGGAGAAACCCTTTGATTAATTTTTCTTATTATTAGTCAATAGTTCAGCAAAGAGAGAGAGTACAAAAATCAAATTCACTTGCCCAATACACACTCAAATCAACCCTATCAAATTCTGATGTTACACTCGTAAAGACAAATTATTGATGTAATTTGTATGCTCCAAGACCTTGTCAAGTATGCTCCTTGAAGTCAGCCTAGAATATGCTAGAAGTCTCCTTGACAAAGTCGGCTCACACTCATGAGATCATGTCGGCCCAGAGATGGGAAACAGTCCCTATATATAAAGGGACTAAGGCCTCACTTGTCACCAAGCAATTCGAAATTCGGTCTGCATTAGAAGTGCGTAAGGGTGATTGCAATTTGTGCGAAGATACAAGGATAAGCAGCGAAGAAAGGAAGGGTTGATCTAGCTCTGTCTAGGGTATAATACATATCATACCTCGCACTCCTCACATAAGACGAGAGCAATCACAACAAGGTCAAGGACTCTAGTAGGTGTGAAGGAAGGGTCTCCTTGTGGTGCGAAGAAGGGAGACTAGACAGCGAAGAAAGGGAGATTGCAAGAAGTGCCAAAAAGAGACAATACAAGCCTTGGTCATGGGTGACTATATCTGTGATATCTCAGTAAAGGGCCGAAGGATACATAGCGAAAAGAAAGGGTGCTACAACAAGACAAAGATCTCAATTCAAGTCATCAAAGGGTGCAGAAAAGAAGGTTGATGAAGAGGTATCTAGGAGGCCAAGACTAGACTAAGAAAATTAGAGAAGGAGCTCACTGTTTAGGGCTAGGAATCGAGTTTCCTAGTGTTGGTGCAATACAATGTAGAAAGGAGGTATCAACTAGAGAAGCCGAGAAGAGCAGTGACAAGGTCTTGGTGTCATACTAGTGTCAAGGGTCTGCGTCATGGTCATGGTACTTGTCAATTGAAGAAGAAGAATTACTTTCGAGTTTTCCACTCCAAGAGGGAGAGGTTTTGGCCCTGGCTTGAAGAGCCAAAATTTTGTGTCTCTTGTGTTTTGATAATTGACTTGATGAAAGACATAATAAGCTAATGAAGATAAGATCTAAGTAATAGAAGCATAACAAGTATAACACAAGCAGTTATCAAGTAAGAGAATTGAACTAAACTCTACCCTACCAAATTCTCAGCAATATATTGGCAGCATAAAGCCCAAAGATTGGAATCAGTGAAAATTGTGCCTCATGGAAGTGCAGAATTTGAATCATATGAAATTTTTGAAGTTTCCAAGGGTCACCATCTTCGAGTAACTAATGAAGATATGGGTGAAGGAAATAGAATGCAACCTCTAATGGATGAAAAAGCATCTTCACTGTTGGTATGTTCAGAATGGTAGCTGTGAAGTTTAAAGGCAATTTTCCATTCTCGAAGGTTAAGGAGAAAATTTTGCAGCACCCAGTCACACTATTGCTTGGAGACAAGCAATGTCGGGAAGGGGGATCTGTACTGACCCTTACGAATTAATTTCTTTTGGAAGGAAAAAATAGCCTATCCAACCTTGTAGGCTATATAGTCTTGATAAAGGGGTAAAACCAGTGTTGCAAACATCTCAATAACATCCCGATTTTATCTCGAAATCACAATTTTTTGGCCTAACCGAAGTTTGCCGATTTTTACAGATATTTTTATGGTATCATAATTTTGGCGATGTTTGCCGATTTTTTATTGATATTTTCCCGATTTTTACAATTTTTTGGTTTTCCTGACCCTTGCCGATTTTATCCGGATGCCGATGTTTGCAACATTGGGTAAAACCCAATTTTTCCAATGTTGGGGCAACATGGTGCAAATATGGGGTCCGCTAAGGCAAAAGGGCCCAAAAGTGGGGGCTTCTTACACAATCCTTCAAAGGAGGAAGCCCATGGAAAAGTCCATAAATAGAGAAGAGTTGAGATCAAATCAATCATCATCATTGGAATTGAATTGTCTTTATTTTCTTGAGCCTAAGGCTCTTTAGGTTTTAACACCCCTTCTCCCCTACTAATTTTGGTGGTGAAAGATTCCACCCTAGTTAGTAAAACTACTTTTATCTTTTATATTCTATTCTTGCTATGTCATAGGATATTGGAAGCAATTGGTTTGAGGAAAATTGTTGGAATCCAATTGTCTAAAATTGAATCCTTTCTAAGGCAACAACCACCTAAAGCAAGACAACTGAAAATTATCCTAAGGCCATGCGAGTTGTTCTGAGGCTTAACAATAGCAAATTTCTTGACAGACCGAAACTCTCTATGGCGGAGGATATACGAACATGCTCTGTGGTAAATATTGATAATATTCTAAGAAGTTCTGAGGCCATATGAAGATCAATCAAGCAGAACTCAAGGATTCTTGAGGCTATTCGGGGAGTTGTCTCTACTCTGTGATAGGCCCGAAGTTTCTGAGTTGATTTGTACTCCTGAGACAAAGTTTCAGAAGGGTCCTAAGGCCACTCTAAGTGTTATTTTCATCCAGTAACAGACCCAAGTTTCATAAGGAAATTTGTGCTTCCAAGACAGAGCTTGGACGATTTTCCTAAGGCAATCAAAAGCAGAGTTAGGTACTTCCTTGGTCATCTTCCTAAATAATTTGAGTGTCTCTTAAGGTAGTTTGGCTTTCTTTCTTGGGAACGGGATTCAATAGGGTTGGAAATTTTATGTAGCAGAGTGTGGTGGGATTCTAAGCCATCTATGTAGTAGAGTTTCGATACACTTTTGTAGGTTGTTTGTTTCCTTGAGAGGAAGTGCATTGGGAAATTTAAATTGCATGTATTCAGGAATAGTCTCTCTGAACTTTATATTACTTATTATTATTGACAAACTGGTGGGTTGGAAACCCTAAAACAGTGTTGGGAGATCATATTGCCATTGAGTTGCTTGAATTGTAGATTGTTTAAGGATCATAATATTTATTCACGTATCAGAATTGTATGGATTGTTGGTTTCATTACTGAATAAGTAAAGAATTTTGTTAGAAACCCTAAGGGCAAAATTACGCTAGGACTTTACATTTATTTCTAAAACGTCTAGAAAGGACAAAAACTTCAAGGGCAGTGATCTTTTAATGGAGTGCCTAAAATTCCACCAGATCAATGCCACTACATACAGATTGACCACGGAAAATCTGAAATGGGGTCATAATAGAAAAAATGGATAAAAAATGACCAAGTCACACTATTGTAGGAATTGTCACACACAAATTATCGTGCATTTTGACCATTCAACATCGACACATGTGGACCATTATTGAGGTAGTGCTCCACTATTTTGATTAATTTTTTACCTTGTCTACCTCACACATGTGGACAAAGGTTGGTTAGAAACTACTTGTATTGAGCACATTGTATTCTTTGAGCATATGGACTGTAGTTGATAGTTTTGACTTCCTTCGCCTATAAAAGGAAGGCACTCTATCTCATGTGGACAAAGGTTGGTTAGAAACTACTTGTATTGAGCACATTGTATTCTTTGAGCATATGGACTGTAGTTGATAGTTTTGACTTCCTTCGCCTATAAAAGGAAGGCACTCTATCTCATTTTACTTTGTTGAAGATCAATAAAGAAATTATTTGCAACAAAATTTTAATTAGGGTTTTCTTATTTCATTTTTCCTTTTTTTTCAAAGTGATTTTCAAGTGAGATTCATAAGCCATTGTCTTAACAAGTAGAAAGTCTAATATTTTGAGGCAATGTTTTCAAAGGGTATGTTTAAGAATACCATTTACTTGTATTAGAGTTAACTCTTTTGTGAAGGCATAGGAAAAGGAATCTCAAGCTTGAAGTATACATCTACGTGGTGATGAACTTCAACACTTAATACCCAAAGGATAGCAAACGAAGAAGAATACTCCACTACAGCATCAAGGAACCAAAGATCATTCTTGAAACCATTCTCTAGCCAACAACCAATTTTACTTTCCTCCTCTCAACTTTTCTTTTTTTAGTTTAAACAAGTTAAAAATCTTCAAAGACAAAATTAACAACCAACTTGTTCTCCTTAATCCAAACCAAGTAGATCTTTAAATTAAAACATCAGTAGCTTAGTTGAATTATTTTTTCTTGATTTTCAAGTTAAATATTTGTAGATTCTAAAATCATTTAAAAGAAATTAACTTGGAGATTTTCTTTTAGAATTTTCAATAATCATAGTGCAGTAAGTTTCATATGCTTTAACTTGGTTGTAAATTTTATTTCAACACTTGGTTTATTTTAAATTCATACTTAGGGTTGTCAACAATTTAATCCAAAGATTACATGCTTGTTCAAGATTAAATTCCATATGTTTCTTATGGATTAAATGGGATTTCATGTTTTTAGTATTTTACTCATTTAAATTGCTGAGCATTTATTTAATTTAAACAACATTATGATTATCCACTTCTTTCATGATTAGGAAAAGATTGATTCACTATTTTGTTGGAAAAAATATTTTAATTAATTGCTCATGTGAGATAGCTTAGCATAATGTTCTTTAGACATTTCTGCAATTTATATGATTACTGCCCACTTATTTTACGAGTAAAATTCTAAATTTTACTATGGCTGAAATGTGTTTCTAAATGTTTATTTCTGCAATTAAATTATTCTTATTTTATTGCAGAAATTTATCTCATACATATCAGCATTAAATAAACAGAAATCTAAAGTGTTTAGTTTTATTTAAAGTTCTTTTCATGCACTTTAATTTCCAGTGTATATATCTCTGAGCATTTTATTTTACAATGCAAGTCATGATGGATACTATGGTGATGGACATTTAATTGGGCAAGACCCTTAGTCATTTTCAGACAAAGGGACGTGTTCTGGTGTCCATAAACAACAAGAAGATCTGTCATTAAGCATTGTTATAGGGCACTGAAAAAAATATTCAGGAAGATTAATCTCTTGTACCATGGGTGTTCAAGCCTGCAAGTTTATTTGAGGGCTATAGCACAAGGCACACCTATTAACTGGAAGCCATTTTTTTTGGGTCTTGCACAAGACATCTCTTATTTTACAAGCACTTGAATATAAACGATCTTGGAAGTAATGCTTAATGGTTAAATCTTTTAATACATACATGATTGCTCATATAAGATAAACACTCAGATGACAGAAACACTTCAAAAAAAAATCCATGGGTCAATCTAATTGTTTAATTGTTTAATAAAACCTTGGATTGACCACATATACATAATCAAATCCTAGCCACCTTCTCTCACTTTGATTAAACTGATAAGCATAGGATTTAATCTAGGGAATCCCCCTTAATTTGGTAACCATCTTCCAAACCTAAAAGTGAGGGGCAAGGTTGCCGAGATGACAAAGGGCAGCTTGCCTATTGTGTCCTTAGGTTTTCTCCTTTAGAGGTTGGGACTTTTCCTTTAGGGAGAATCTGAGAGATAACTGGTACCATTGCACCCTAAAATTTTATTGGCATATTTGTTACTTTCAATACATGATAAGCGGATCTGCACTCATAGAAATCAAATGTACAGCTAGGAATCTGAATTATCAAAATTCAAGACCTGTCCTTAAACTCTCTTAGGAAATTCAATACTACAGAGCAGTGAAGCGAACATTGCCATTAAATCGCGATTTTTTCGATCAAACGATAAAATCGCCGATTTTTTGAGCGATTTTTTTATTTTAAAAATCACGAAAAAATCACAATTCGATCAGTAAAAATCGCAGACCCGTCAAACAGCGACCCAATAAACTTGAAAATTCGTTTTTTTTGTCCTTTTTGCAGACAGAGGGCAAGAAAGAGAATTAAGGAGGAGGAGAAGTCATCTGCAAGGGCAAGAGAAGAGAAAAGTGAAGGAATTTAGCAACCCAAACCAACAAAATTCAAGTTTGGACCAAGTTTCTTCCGCAAAATGTTTTTTCCAAGTATGGGCATCAAATTTGACCCCTTTTTTTTGTTTTTTTTTTGTTCTTCCATGGGTTTCTATCACCCATGTATTTTCCATTATTTTTGTCTGCATTTTTATTTTATTTTTTATTTTTATTTTTTTTATTGAGTGGAGAGGGTTTATTTTGGTCAAAAATGCAAAAATTTGGTTAGATTTATTTTTTTCATTTTTTCTTGTGCTCCTAGTTTCTTTCCATTATTTTTGCTTGGGTTTTGTAAGAATTTACAGGGTAAGTTCCTTAGATCAAAAATCAAAGGTCACTGCTCACAAACAGATCACAAATCAGTACACCAGTATATCATGTGGTTAAAACCCTCGAAGAGGGAAACAGTCCACAGCCTGAGCCAACGCGGCCACTTCAAGCAACTTATTAATATAAAAATAAAGTTTACATATGTTTCTCTCATAAACGGTTACCGGACAAATGACCCTTCATGCTCTTTAAATAGAGATCAAGGACCAATCGGGTGTTAAGCCACGGATCAAGTGTCGTTAATACCGAGGAGAGAGTGAATCGTTGGATCACTACAAATCGTGACTATCAGATTATAAGTTACAAATGTACATAGTAAAGAAACACACTTTACCTAACTCTACACTAGACCAAGTTATACTTTACTATTTCCTATGTGTCGAAATATCCTAACATCCCCCCTTAAGAACAACTTGGAATAGGATTGAAGGATTTACAAAGGTGACACAAAAGGAGCCTATTTCCTGTGTCGAAATATCCTAACATCCCCCCTTAAGAACAACTTGGGATAGGATTGAAGGATTTACAAAGGTGACACAATAGGAGAAGGAAGGAGGCATTAGAGCCTATCCACCCTTAATGATGACTTTCCTAAACTTGAAGCATGGATCTAAGTTTGGTAAAATTCACTTCTGTGAGAGTCTTTGTAAAGATATTGACAACTTGATCATTGGTTGAACAATATTTTACTTCAAGAACACGATCATGAATGAGTTTTATTATGAAGTGTATATGAAGCTCAATGTGTTTCATACGCTGATGTTGAAATGGATCTTTTCATAGTTGAATGACACTCTGATTATCACACCAAAGTGTAGTTGGATGTTGTTGTTGAAGACCAAATTCAGGCAGGATCTGACGAAGCCACATGGCTTCCTTGCACACCAAAGTGTAGTTGGATGTTGTTGATGAAGACCAAATTCAGGCAAGATCTGACGAAACCACATAGCTTCCTTGCTAGCTTCAACGGCACCACGATACTATGCTTCTGCCGAAGAAAGAGAGATGGCACTTTGTTTCTTACAAGACCAAGTAATAGGTCCTGAACCAAGAGTGAATACATATCTTGCAGTAGACTTTCGATCATCAGGGTCACCAGCCCAATCAGAATCAGTGAAACCAATCAACAAGGGAGATGCTCCTGCATTGTAATGAATCTCGAACTGAACTGTATCTCGAATACATCGAAGTATTCTTTTAGCTGCTTTCCAATGACTTTCATGAGGTTGGTGCATAAACCAAGCAACAAGACCAACGACAAAGGAAAGGTCAGGACAGGTATGGGTTAGATACAGAAGTTTACCAACAAGTTGACGGTATAAGGTAGCATCAACTTCAGGGGTAGTACAAGTGACTAAAAGCTTGACTCCAGACTGAAAGGGAGAAAGGGTTGGCTTAAGTCTTCCATGTGAAAGTAGTGTAGAAAATCACAGGCATACTTGGACTGAGAAAGGGTAATACCTTCTTTGGATTGCAAGACTTGAAGACCAAGGAAATAATGCAAGTGTCCTAAGTCTGTCATTTCAAACTTCTTTTTGAGGCTAGACTTCACATGCTTTATATGGTTGGGATCACTACCAGTAAGGATAAGATCATCAACATAAAGAACAAGGATGGTGAAGGACTTACCCACTTTCTTGGTGTAGACAGTGTTGTCAGAATGACACCTAGAAAAGCCATTATCTAATAGAAATCTATCTATTTTGGCATACCAAGCCCAAGGAGCTTGTTTGAGACCATAGAGAGACTTCCTAAGGCGACAAACAAGGCTAGAGTTGTTTTGGATAAAGCCAGGGGGTTGTTCCATGTAGATTTCTTCATGAAAATCTCCATGTAAGAAGGCGGATTTAACATCCATCTAATGGACTTCCCATTTAAAGGAGGCATCAAGGGAAAGAACAAGGCGAGTAGAATTCATTTTGGCAATAGGGGAGAAGGTTTTAGAATAGTCAATGCCTTCAACTTGTGAAAATCCTTTAGCACCAAGACGAACTTTATGTCTATCCACTTTTCCATCTGGTCCAAACTTTGTTTTGTAAAACCATCTACATCTGACAAGTTTTCTTCCTTTTGCAAGAGGAACAAGATCCCAAGTATCGTTTGCCAATAAGGAACGATATTCTTTATTCATAGCTTCATCCCAATCTGGATGACCGGAAGCTTCTTCAAAGGTGTCTAGATCAGATGTTTCTGGAACTTGAGCCAATAAGGAAGAGGCTCTTTCGAACTGAGAACGTGTACGTCGTCAATCTGCAGGGTCACCTGCAAGAGAACCTATTGCATCTCGAATTAGAGCGGACCCATCTTAGAAGCTGTGGAGCATAAGGAATATCTTCAAGAGGTGGAGGAGGATTGTCATCCTCGTTGTCATCATCTGAACTAGAAGGAATGCTATCAAAAATAGAAGAGATAGAGAGAGGTGGCACATATGCCGAATCAGGTTTGCAAGCCAAAGGTGGCACACCCGCCGAACTAGACTCACAGGCCGATATATTTTCATCAAATTTTACATCTCTTCTAATGATTATATTTTTGGATTTTGGTTGAAGAAGTCTATATCCTTTGACATCTTCAGAATATCCAACAAAAATGCAATTTTCACTCTTAGGTTCTAAGGCTTTATGCTTTGCATCTGGAATATGGGCCCAAGCATCACTTCCAAAAACATGAAAGTGGCTTACATCTGGTTTGATTGAGCTCCAAGCTTCTTCTGGAGTTACATTCCTTAAAACCTTAGTAGGAGTGCGATTTACTATGTTATTTGCACAGTTAATTGCTTCTGCCCAAAAATTATGACTAAGTCCTTTAGATTGAAGCATACAATTAGCCATTTCTTTTAGGGTGCGATTCTTCCTTTCAACTACACCATTTTGTTGTGGAGTATATGGAACAGTATGTTGCAATTGAATGCCATGCTCAGTGCAAAAGTTGATAAATTTGTTGTTAACATATTCTCCTCAATTTTTCAATCTTAACTTAAGAATTTGATGTCCAGATTGTTTCTCAACAAAGGCCTTAAAGACCAAGAACATGTTAAAAACTTCACTCTTGAGTTTTAAGAAGTATACCCAAGTGCGTTAGGAAAAATCATCAATGAAAGTTAAGAACTACTTGCAACCAAAGAAAGAAACAACAAGAAGTGAAACAAGAAGAAGTGGACCACATAAATCACTGTGCACAAGCTGCAAAGGGGCTGAAGCGTGCCAAGAGGCATGTTTGTCAAAACTATCGCGATGATGTTTTCCGAGTACACATTCGTAGCAAACACCATCTCGGCAATATACCATAGGAAGACATGTCACCATATTTTCTTTACATAGAGTTCGAAGAGAGCAATAGTTTAAGTGACCAAATCGCTCATGTCAAAGTTTGCTCACTTCATCATTATGAGCAACAAAAACGGAGGGAAGACGTGATGACCCAAAGTTGTCAAACTTAAACAACCTTGTGGAATCATCAGCAATGCCAGTAGCTAAAATATGTCTAGGATCTTTGAGGTCCTTGATTACAACATCATGAGGTGAGAATTCTACTATTTTCCCTTCACCTAAATGAGTTATCTGATAAACAGATAGAAGGTTGCATGACAAAGTAGTAACACATAGTACATCATTAAAATGACCATTATCTAGATGAATGATGAATGGTTCCAGATCCTACAACACTAAGATATCTATCATCACCAACATAAATATGTTTGGTGTTACAAAATTTTAAGAAGAAAACATGGCTTTATTTTTGGCCATGTGGTAAGAAGCTCCAAAATTAATGAGCCACTCATGAGAATGAGAAGAAGAAGATACATTTAATGCATAACCAGATGCTTGACAACCACAACCACAAGCAGAAAGTGTCATTCTTGAAAATGAAGTTGAAGAGGTTTCCAAATTGATGTGGCGCTTCTTCATTGTTGCTTCCAAGGCTTGCATCTTTTTAAAACATTTGGACTCTACATGGCCATCACGATTACAAAAGTTGCAATGTCCATTTGTTTTCTTCCCTTTGTTTTTAGTTGCCTTATCATTTGGTGAGTTGCTTTTTCAATTTGCGGTTGAAATTGCTTAGGATCTTTGTTTGGTTTAGGACCATACTTTTTTGGACACTGCTTCTTGGGATTCTTTTGATATGGTTGTTGTTGGGCTGCTAAGGCTTTCTTAGCAGCCCAACAAATAATCTGAAGAGCCCTCAAATCATTGGAAAGAATAGAAACCACTAAACTTAGCAAGGCAGCTCTAAGGAGTCAAATAGAACGGTGTGCAGGTGACCGTG
This sequence comes from Pinus albicaulis, assembly GCA_034641835.2. Classification (NCBI taxonomy): domain Eukaryota; kingdom Viridiplantae; phylum Streptophyta; class Pinopsida; order Pinales; family Pinaceae; genus Pinus; species Pinus albicaulis. The sequence goes on from CM076575.1 coordinate 1,354,529,292, forward strand.
AGAGTGGCACTAGTTCTTGTTGAAAAATGTAACTAGATCAGTATTCATGTTGACTACGTAATTATGTACTTATGTAAAGAAGAAGACAAAAATAATCAAATGTATTTTGTTGTACTTGCTTCATGGGTTTCATGAGCAAGATTTATTATGTAGATAGACTTCTTCTTGATGTCTATTAGGTTTTTGTCTTCTAGGTATAAATAGGATTAGGTGTCACATTCATGAAGGATCTAGTCTAGAAATACAAGCTCCAAGACCTTGTGGAAGAATGGTAGAAAAGTTGGAAGACAAGCTCACAACAACCCTCAAACAACAATGAAAGACAAGCTCTACATACAGTGAAGAAAGCCCTCATCAACGCTGGAATAAAGCTCAGTAAGGAAGTTGGCTCAATAATTGACTGTATGGTCGGCTTAGAGGCTAGAATAGTGAAGTACATATACTTCTGTTCTACAGCCATTTGAGGGGCAGAACATGAGGATCACTCTGAACTCAAGTGCGGACTTAAGACAGGAAGACAGATTGCGGATTGCTCTGATTTAATATGCGGATAAAAGAGCAACAGAAAGTGTGGATTCCAAACTAGAAGCAGTGCGGATCTCAGGCAAGGTTAAGTTCAAATCTCAAGGGTGAATCAGTGTGGATTATAAGACAAGAGAACAATGCGGACTTCTCTGTGGATAAAGTACGGATTTCAGGAGTCTGGTACAGGGTGTCAAATGCGAATTTGTCTAAGTTATCTCAGCTAAGGTGCGGATATATCACTATTGTACTACATATTGCTTTTGTGATGCCAAAACTAAGCAAAGATCCTAGAATATAAAGTTAAGGGCAGTTGTATTGAAGGAAGAATTTGTTGTAGTTGAGGCAGTGATCATACGAAGAAAAGCAGTCTTAAAAGTAGGAGAAAGTGAGGAAGGTAAATCTGAGATTTACCTTCCTAACTACAGCTCAAGGAATTCAGTTGAAAGTATATGCAAAGAGAAGATAATTTTGTTCCTATATTTGACTGAGCTATAAGAAGTGAAACTTGGAAAACGATTTCTCTAGTACCAGTGCAGAACAGTGCAGATTGGTGAAGAAGAGAAGAATCAAGTTTGAAGAAGTTGTATCGAGGTCTTGGAAGCATATCTAGGTCAAGGGTTTGAGTCTTGGTCATGGTACTTGTCATTTGAAGATCTATAAAAAGAATTCTTTGCGGGTTTTCCTCTCCAAGAGGGAGAGGTTTTTCCCTGGCTCTAGGAGCCTAACTTTGTGTCTTGTTTATTCTGATAATTGACTCGATGAAAGACTAAATAACATAACGAAGAGAAGACATAAGTAACTCAAGTAAGCTCACAAGTAATTATCAAGAAGAGAATTTGAATTAATCATCAGCCCTCCAGATTTTTCAACAGTTCTTCACCATCGGCATCTTCTACACCCAACCCTGTAACTGTCTCATCATATTTTGTTCCTAGAACCACACCTGGTGCATAGCCATCTATCTCCTCAATTATTAAAAAAAGAGAGAAGGAAGAAGCTGACAAGTTGTTGGGCAAGCTTTTTCTTTGGAGTGATATTCCTTTCAGTGTTGGCAGGAACAATCCCTTTTACCAGGCTGCGATTGATGCTATCACTGTTGTTGGCCTAAGATACAAAGCCCCTTCATATGATGACTATAGAGGGCGCATTATTCAAAATGAAAAGGTTGACTGCACCAAGATATTGGAGGAGTTAAGGGCATCATGGGAAGTCACAGGATGCACTGTGATGTCAGATGGTTGGGCTGATCAAAAGGGTAGAACCCTTATTAATGTCTTGGTCAGTTGTCCCAAGGGGACAATGTTTATGAAATATGTTGATGCATCTGCACATGTCAAAGATGCACGATTATTATGTGATTTATTGGATGTGTTCATTATAGAAGTGCATTCACAAAATGTTGTCCAAATCATAACAGACAACACTGCAAATTATGTTGTTGCTGGCAAGATGTTTATGGAGAGGTATCATAGCATATTTTGGACACCTTGTGTTGCACATTGCATTATTTGATGTTGGAGGACATAGGAAAAATTCATTTTGTCAAAGATATTATTGAATCATCAAAGAGCATTACAAAATTTATATATAATCATGCATTTGTGTTTCATTTGATGAGAACATTCACCAGCAAGAAGGAGTTGGTGCGCTCTGCCATTACACGGTTTGCCACCAGTTTCATATCTCTTTAATCCCTCCTAAATTTTATGTGGGATTTGAAGATAATATTTCTTTCAGAGGAGTGGCATGCTTTGACATACAGCCGCAAACCAGAGGGAGAGGCCATATGCAGGTTGGTTTCATATCAGGAAAGCTTCTGGGCAGGAGTGCAGGAGGTGTGCAGTATTTACTGAACCTTTGCTAAAGGTTCTTAGATTAGTTGATGGAGAGAAGCCGACAATGGGCTACTTGTATGATGCCATGGATAGGGCCAAAGAAGCCATTCAGAGCTACTATGAAGATAAGGGTGATGAGAGGTTTCAGAAACAACTTCTTGTATGGGAAGAGATTGATGAGCGATGGAATAACACACTCCATCGTCCCATTCATGCTGCAGGGATCTTCCTGAACCACGAATTTGCTTACTCATGTGGTTTCTTATTTGATGCTGAGGTCATGGAAGGCTTTTTCACTTGTGTTCAGAAGATGGTGTCATCTCCATCAGAACGTGCAGATATCTCCAAAGAAATGGAGATATACAGAATGGCAGGTGGCACATTGAACTTTGACATCGTTGTCCAGGATAGGAATACTATAATGCCAGGTAAGATTTAGTTTGTTTCAAAATTCATTGTTTCTTCAAGTTCATAACTTCATACTTTGCTTCAACTTTCAATTTTCAAATTTTCATTATTTTAAAATTTTTGTTATGTTTATAACTTTATAAGTTATCTTATTTGTTGTAGATGCATGTTGAAGGAGCTACGGTGACAGAATACCAAAACTCCAAAGGCTTGCCATTAAAATACTCAGCCAAACATGTAGCTCTTCAAAGTGCGAGCGCAACTGAAGTGTATTTCAAAAAATATACACCAAAAAGCGCAACAGGTTAAAACCTTAAAATATTCCAACTGATTTTTTGAATTCATTAAATTTTTTTTTTTATAATTATTAATTTATTATTTATAATGTATATTATATAATTTATTAATTTATGACCCTTGTACAGGTTGGAATCCCAGCGCCTCAATGACATGGTCTATGTCTACTACAATCTTAGATTTTGGGTGAGACAACTTAAGAGAACACCTGATATCGAAGCTATCTCTTTAGATGCAATTGACACCACTGCTACATGGACGGTTGAGGCCGAGAGGCCTATCATGGAGTCAGCCCCTGACTGGATAGAGCAGGAGGTGGAGGAGGAGGAGCAGCAACAGCAGAAAGAGCTGGAGGAGGAGGTGTCACCACCTACCACTGTCATCAGTAGCGGAAGTGGTCTACCTCCTTTAGCTCCTGGTGCTTCAGGTTCTAGAGCACAACAGAGTCCATTGCCAGCCTCACCAGCTTCTTCATCCGGAGGGAAAGCTGTTACATTTTCTCGCAAGAGGGGCAGAGGAAATCAGTAGTATAAGTTATTTGGTGCATTCCTTTGTATATGACATTATGACTCATGATATGAGATACATTATTATATTTTTTGTTGATATTTTGGGGTTGAGTTGGGACTCGGGACTTAGTATTCAGGACATGATTCACTGTTATGTGTGATGTAGCACTAGACATGATATTACACATCTTATATATTAGTTTTTTTTTTCATATTTATGTGTCATGCATTTATTTTATGTTGTGGATGCTTTAGATATTAAAAAAATTGAAAAAAAAAACGAATATTTTTGTATGTGCCGATTTTTTCCCGATTTTTACCGATTTTTTGAATTTTCCGATTTTTTCCCCTCGCCGATTTAATCCCGATTGCAATGTTCGCAACACTGCTACAGAGTCCAGACACTGTATTCCATGAACTAGATCAAAACAGCAGGCAGATAAGGTTAAATCTGAATAAGACAGAATTCAGACACTCAAGACAGCAAGCTAAATCTGCAGCAATCAATCATATCTCTCTATGAGTTAAATACAAAATGACGCCAACTAACAGTCAGTACAATGTGGCATTGATTTTGGGTGAGATAAAGGTGACAGAAGTTTAACTCCAAGACTAAATAGAAGATGGGGTTGGCTTACAATCATCCATGTGATAGTATCAAAGAAGGTCACAGGCATACTTAGGTTTGGAAAAAAAATGCCTTCCTTGGTTAACAAGATTTGAAACTGAGAAATTACTCAAGTGCCCTAACTCTATCATGTCAAATTTCTCCTTGACACTTGATTTTGGGTTAGAAGTTTGGGTCACTACCAGTGATCAAAATAAAAGCACCAAGTATGAGAAGATTGTCACCTAATCACTTGGGTCAGAGTGGCATCTAGAAAAGCCAAATTCAAGTAAAATCATGCAGATTTTTTCCACTTCCCTTGCTTTACAGATCAAACATAGGTTCCCAATATAGAAGATCCTTCTCTAAACATTGTGCATACCCTTCAGAAGAAAATATTATGAGAAAAACTGCACCTGAGAGTGGTTATAAGATCCATCGAAGATTGTCCAGAAGGTGCAGAGGTACTCTTGGGAAAGATGACAATTGGAATATTGTTTTCCCTCGCATAATCACAAGCTCTACATCCTGCAAAACTGAGAGGCAAGAATTACTCCAGAATGGAAAACCATGACACCAGTTAAGAAAACAGAAATCAGGTTATACCAGCTGTGGAAAATTAAGGTTACTACTAGTATCCCATTAATACAATGTTATAAATACAATTTCCTGTGACATTCCCATCCAATGGAAGGGTGTCATATCAATTCACTGAAAACAAAATAATTGTAACCAACGGAGAAATCAAGTAATATTTCAGATGATACAATTTCGTTATATGTACAGAACAAAAGTTGCTGCCCAAACATGGAGCTGATTGATATAGTATATAACCTCACACTCCTTAAGGACCATAAAAATACAATTTTATCAGATAAACTGATCCCACATGCATCACTTTATATACAAATTCATACAATTTTATCTTGATAAATTGATCCAATACACATTGCTTTATATACCAATACATTACCTTAGAGAGGACAGTTGGAGAATGAATATCTATAAAACAAGACAACTATATTTATCAACTAGACTCATCTGAAAATTGTGAAGCATTTAATCCACCAGTGCCCAGCTTCCTATGAGATTAGAAACCAACAGAACTACCTGCTTTAAGGAAGCAAACGGATCCTTCTGAACCATTCCTTCATATGCAGATCAGTGATGTGGAATCCACTTAAGGATGTGTTCCTTCGTAGGAAGCAACTGTAGAGAGAAAGCACTCGGCAGAAAAGAAGGAACTTATCACATCTTTCTTTTTGTTGGACACCTAATGAGTTGTATTAGAATGATTATGCATTAAACATTCACCGTTGTGCGAACTGTGAAATGTATTGCATAGGTATGCATTGAAGCATTGATACATTCATGCAAGTGCTATTTTATCAGTTTGGTTATATGCTGATTCATAGCATTAAATGGAGCATTAAGTCTGAGCGTAACTCCTGAGGGTATTACTGCATTAATTTAAATATTTCATGAATTATTGTTAAGAGAGTGCGGTGGATGTTTCTGAGAGCAAGGGAAGTGCAGGCTAAATTTTTGCTGAGCACTAGCGCTTTTCTGGTTTGTAACCGTGCATGTCAGGTCTGTTGAACGTTATGTTATTTCCTCAGCTCTATTCTCGCGATTTTTGTGCTTGGCACTGTTTCATATGCTCTTCAGGCCATTTCTTGCTCCATTTATAAGCTTGTCAGTTCTGCTCACCAAACCTATGTACAGAAACGACTCTAGACTACTCTGAAATCTACTGAGCCAGTCAAACATGTGTGTTGGTGTTACCCTATCATAGTCCAATTGTGGTTTACGATTTTGTTAAGCACTCATACGCTCAAGATTTTGCATAATAATTACAATTTTATTTCTTCAAAGATCTTGTGCAAGTTGCCTCGCTTTGTCCACACCATTACTTCTTACTGTGTCGTTCTTGGAGAGATGCCCTCCTCTGCTCTTCAATGTTTTCTCGCACACCATCCGGTTGTTGAAATTCGGTTACCGGAGGACAAGTGGTTCCCTAAGGTTTTGATCTTTGGCGTAGGGAAAAGTATCCAAAAGAATTTAATTTTCCTCCTAAAGTGACTTTATAAAGTCAAATCTAATTTAAAAGTGACTTTAAGTGATAAAGTTACTAAAGTCTAATTTTAAAGTGACTTTAATAAAGTCAATGTAAAATTAGCAAAAGACAAGTGACTTTGAAAATAAATGACTAAGTGGGTCTTTATTAAAGTGAGATGAATTAAAAAATAGAAAGTGAGATTTAAATGAGCATTTAATCTCAGCCCTAGATCTAAAGCTTTTTCAGCCATTGGATTTAGGGATTCCCCAAAAGTCACTTAGGGTTATGTTAAAGGAGGAAAAGGTCATTCATTCTTTCATGAGCAGATTGGGAGAAGGAGAGAAGGAGAGCTAGAGATTTTTCTGAGCAGTGAGAAGAAGGAGGGCAGCAACACTAACATTCAGTAAATCCGTACAGCAAGGGCAGAGCATGAAGTTCGAGGCAAGAGGGCACGAATTTCGAGGGAGGAAAGACAACATTTATTGCTGCGCGTTTTTCGAAGACCATATAGCAATTTGGAGGCACGGAAATCGAGGTCCGTATAGCAGGAGGGAGAGGGTTGTTTTCTAAAATCCGTACAGTAGAAAATCAGTGCTGAAATCAAGGTCGTACAGCAGATTTAAGGCAGTTGTACAACATGGTTTTCGAGGCAACTGTATAGCAGCTTTCAGCAGGCCGTACAACATGTTTTTCGAGGAGGTCGTACAGCCATACAACACAAATTTCAATGATGTCCATACAGCATTTAATGCTGGACTATTTTCTGTAATTTCTGTTTTTGTGGGCACGAAAACCGAGGTGGAGTTTGGCACGATTTCTGAGATAAGTATTGTTATGAAGTTGCTGTAATTTTTTTTCGCTGTGTAAATTTTTGTCTCACTGTAAAAGCAATATTCAGAAAATAAGAAAGAGCTTTCAAACTGGTTTTCCCCAAGAGTTGTAGGGGGTTTTTCCAGGGTCACCTTGACCAAAAATCACTGTGTTAAAATGTGTTGAATGGCTGTTTGTATCTGCTGATTTTTATTTCTGCATTTTCCAGCATTGTGAAAAATTACCAAAATTTGTGTTTTCAGCAAATATTTATTTTCCAGCTTGTTGAATGTAAGGTTATGGGAAAGGGCATTTAATTAATTGGAGAAATAAGGTGAAACTGAAAACCGGGGTGGGAAAACAGAAATTTCTACATGGTATCAGAGCTTAGGTGCTGAAAGTGCAGTTTGGGAGAGCAAAGGAAAAAAATACAGTCTGCTGATTTTTCACTCAGAAAATTCCAGCAAGCTGATTTTTCACACACAGGTCTGGAAAGAGGCCATGCAGGAGGAGTATTCTTCTATCATGAAGAATGATGTTTGGGAGGTGGTGCCGAGGCCTGAGGACAAATTCGTGGTTACTTCCAGATGGCTTTACAAGGTAAAGCACGCTGCAGATGGCAGCATTGAGAAATTCAAGGCAAGGTTTGTGGCTAGAGGGTTCTCCCAGGTAGAGGGAGTAGATTACGAGGAGACCTTCGCTCCCGTGGCTCGATATACTTTGATTCGCTCTATCATATCGATAGCAGCAGAGATGGGTTGGAAGATCCACCAGATGGATGTGCAGACCGCATTTCTCAATGGCTTCATACAGGAGGAGGCGTACATTGAGCAGCCACAGGGCTTTGAGGTGCATGGGAAGGAGTCCCATGTGTGCAGACTGAAGAAGGCCCTTTATTCTCTGAAGCAAACTCCCAGAGCTTGGTACTCCAGGATAGATACATACTTGCAGGAGATGGGTTTCACAAAGGGTGAGGCAGATCCGAACCTTTACTATATTGTGATAGGTGAGGAGCCTCTCATTCTGGTGTTGTATGTGGATGACTTGGTCATTACGGGTTCAGAGAGACTCATAGAGCACTACAAGAGAGATCTTGCGGCGGAGTTTGAGATGAAGGACATCGGCTTGATAAATTACTTTTTGGGTTTGGAGGTGTGACAAGAGGAGGGGCATTTCTTCCTGGCGCAGGGGAAGTATATTGTGGACATCCTTGGTAGATTCCACATGGAGGATTGTAGACCCATGTCGACACTAATGATCACCAACTAGAAAAAGCTTCATGCTTTGGATTCCGAGTTGGTGGATCCCACACTGTATAGACAGTTGATTGGTTCCTTGATGTATTTGGTCAACACCAGACCAGATATATGTTTTGCAATCAACACGATGAGCCAGTTTATGTCTGAGCCTAGGAAGGTTCATTGGGTGGCTGCAAATCACATTTTGCGATACTTGCAGGGGACAGTGGAGTATGGTCTGGACTACAGGCAGGGGGGATGGAGTGAGACTGCCAGGTTACACTGATTCTGATTGAGCAGGTTGTGCTTCTGATAGGAAGAGCACTTTCGGGTGTTGTTTTGGGTTGGGTTCGGCAGTGGTGTCATGGTTCAGCCGGAAGCAGCAGTCAATAGCATTGAGTTCAGCGGAAGCAGAGTATATGGCAGTCAGTCTAGCTAGTTGTGAGACCATTTGGCTTCGCAAGATGTTGTTTGGCTTATTTGATCAGCGATTGAGACCTTCAGTGATATAATGTGATAATCAGAGTTGCATTAAACTCACGGAGAATCCAGTGTTTCATGACAGGTCAAAGCATATTGGCATCAGATATCACTTCATCAGAGACTATGTTCAGAAGGGAGCTGTGAAGCTTGAGTATATTCTCACTGACGAGCAGGTGGCAGATATTCTTACCAAAGCCTTACCACGGGGCAAGCATGTCTACTTCAAAGACAAGATGGGTGTGGTGAGGAACACCTTCCTCGGTAAGAGGGAGTGTTGAAATTTGGTTACCGGAGGACAGGTGGTTCCCTAAAGCTTTGATCTTTGGCCTAGGGAAAAGTGTCCAAAAGAATTTAATTTTTCTCCTAAAGTGACTTTATAAAGTTATAAAGTCAAATCTAATTTAAAAGTGACTTTAAGTGATAAAGTTACCAAAGTCTAATTTTAAAGTGACTTTAATAAAGTCAATGTAAAATTAGAAAGGAAAAGTGACTTTGGAAATAAATGACTAAGTGGGTCTTTATTAAAGTGGGGTGAATTAAAAAATAAAAAGTGAGATTTAAATGAGCATTCAATCTCAGCCCTAGATCTAAAGCTTTTTCAGCCATTGGATTTAGGGATTCCCCAAAAGTCACTTAGGGTTAGGTTAAAGGAGGAAAAGGAGGAAAAGGAGGAAAAATTGATTCATTTTTTCATGAGCAAATTGGGAGAAGGAGAGCTGGAGATTTTTCTAAGCAGTGAGAAGAAGGAGGGCAGCAGCACTAACATTCAGCAAATCCGTACAGCAAGGGCAGAGCACGAAGTTCAAGGCAAGAGGGCACAAATTTCGAGGGAGGAAAGACAGCATTTATTGCTGCACATTTTTCGAGAACCATACAGCACTTTGGAGGCACGGAAATCAAAGTTCGTACAGCAGGAGAGAGAGGGTTGTTTTCTGAAATCCGTACAGCAGAATATCAGCGCTGAACTCGAGGTCGTACAGCAGATTTAAGGTAGTCGTACAACCTAAGTCACCGGATTCGCCTAAAAGGGCCACGAATCCCGAATCCCCGTATCAGGTACGTATACGTACGGGATTCTGCCCCAATTCAACGGATACGGCGTATCCAAACGGGAAATGGCGTATCCTGACCGTACCCCATTCAAATACGCCGTATCCCGTAAAACCGGATACGGCCAAGCCCGCGGGTTCAAAAAAGCGTTGTTGCTTTTGCTCATTGTTTTTCACCAATTGAGGAGGATTTTTCAAGAGAGGGCATTAAGCCTATGGCCCTAGTATTTATATGTGATTCATGGTAATGTTAAATTCTTAAAGTAAAAGTGACATTCTCCTTAATCTTCATTTTCATCCTTTTACTTAAATTTTTAACATTACCATGAAATGACTCAAGATGTTTGAGAGTGGTTCCAACCTCATTGGATTTCATATGGAGAAAGTAGAATTTTAGATTTCATTCAAAATCCAGCAGACTTATCAGTTTTTCAGGATTTCAGGATTGGGTTATTGCAATGTTTCCATCGAATTTTGTCATGTATTAGGGTATGGAACTCGTATTTAATCAAGAGCAATGAGCACCAATCCCTCTATGTACCTTGATGTTAGTGACATTGGTTGTCAAACTCCTCTATCATGACCCGACTAAAAATGTACCCATCACTCAAACAAAACCTTGACTATCTAAGATGATAGATAAATCTATGTTTAAATCAATGAATTAAGTATGAATTTGTGTAAAAAATATCTAATTTTTAATATATATATATATATATATATATATATATATATATATATAAAATAATATATAACATATCGTATCCCAAAAGTATCCTGTTCCGGGGTCACCATACCCATATCCGATTCTTCGAATCCCCATATCCCTGTATCCCCGTATCAGGTGACTTAGCATACAACACAGTTTTCGAGGCAGTCGTACAACAGCTTTCAGCAGGTCGTACAGCACGTTTTTTGAGGCAGTGGTACAGTCGTACAGCACAGATTTCAATGTTGCCCGTACAGCATTTAATGCTGGACTGTTTTCTGTAATTTCTGTTTTTGTGGGCACGAAAACCGAGGTGGAGTTTGGCACGGTTTATGAGATAAGTACTGTTATGAAGTTGCTGTAATTTTTTTTTGCTGTGTAAATTTCTGTCTCACTGTAAAAGCAATATTCAGAAAATAAGAAAGAGCTTTCAAACTGGTTTTCCCCAACAGTTGTAGGGGGTTTTTCCAGGGTCACCTTGACCAAAAATCACTGTGTTAAAATGTGTTGAATGGCTGTTCGTATCTGCTGATTTTTATTTCTGCATTTTCAAGCATTGTGAAAAATTTCCAGAATTTGTGTTTTCAGCAAATATTTATTTTCCAACTTGTTGAATGTAAGGTTATGGGAAAAGGCATTTAACTAACTCGAGAAATAAAGTGAAACTGAAAATCGGGATGGGAAAATAGAAATTTCTACACCGGTCACAATGTCGGAATTGGGAATTTTCCATCTAGCATAGCCAACCTTTAATACTCTGAGCATAGCCAGCCTTGAATACTCGGGTTTCGAGCTCTTTGAGAGAGTTGTGTGGCAATTTCTTAAGCATTCTCTGCTATGGACTTTTCTACATCGGCATGAACAGTCTCCATTTTGTCAAATGGATTATTAACTGTGTATTTACAGAGAACATTGTAGAGAACAATGCGTCGAGCTATGCATCGAAGAGGCTGGTGTACCGGAGCCCAGTGTTACAAGAGCAAAAATGAAGGTGTCTAGAGAGGCCTTGTCCCTGGGCGGAGTCCCAGAGTTGGAGAGGACATGCTTGGCGAGGTTTCCATTGTAGGCCACAGCGTTGTCAAGGCTAGCACCAGTTTCGTCCTCGTAGCCCTGCACACACTGAGCCCACTGCTCCTTGGCCTCCACAATACTGCTCCCCATTCCTGCGCTCTCAACATCGCGCTCCTCCTCCCACAGTCGGTGAAGGCTTTTTTTTTTCTCTAAATGTAGAATTGAGAGAAGGGGTTAAGGAGCAGGTTTCTCCATTGGGAATTGGCGACTCTCATTGGAAAGGTGGTATGAGGCAGCAGATGACTAAGTCGTTTGGGAACCCCGGGATTAAGATGTTACCTGCTTCCATCGTTTTCTGATAGTAGCTGCCAAACAACTCTTGGCGTTCTCCTTCAGCTTTGAGGACGAGTTCATCGGTTCCTTTCTCGTGCATTTCAACTTTGAGGATGAGTTCATACGTTTATTTCTCATACATTGAACAGTGCGATGTATAGGCCAATACATATACATGTAGGTTGTTATATTTAATATACGATGAATTGTTGTGTGTTTTGTATTATGATTGCTTCGTACTCTTTATATCTAAGTTGAAGCCCAAAGAAATGAGTTGAAGCAGTCCTGTTATGTATGTTAACTCCAGCATTAGCATTGATGCGTTAATCTATTCTCTACGCAGTTTCATGCATATGTGCTAGTCATTATACACTGGTATGCATTGGTACATTATTCAAGAGGGTCATTCTACTAGAAAGATTGGGTTATTGCTTTTTTTAATATTAAAGTTGTCATGTGCAGTGAATAATTTGTAGCAACCGCAAAGGTTCATAGAGTAGAGCAATTCTTTATAGAGGGCCCAGCTCCACCTCCACTTCCGAATCATAGTATTTCTATAAAAGAAGCTTTTGGAACCGATAGTGGTGCATTTCTAGTTGAAAACCTTTTAAGGCCTTTATTTTCCAACTAAGACAATGGCGAGACTCAATGCTTTGTTAGAGTTATTAAGAACTCTAATCATGTCTATTGCTGAAAGCATAGTTAAAGTCAACAAAGACACTATCACAGATATTCAAATCTCTCTCCAAGATGCACAAGAAGGGATTGATTTTTTGCAGCTTGAGTCACAGCTACAACGAGATGAACTTCGGCACAAGAGTTTTCATTCTAAATTGTTTTATGTTTAGCAACAAGAATATGAAGTTATAGTGCCCAATGAACAAGCAGATTTGCATGAAGATACAGAAATCCAATCTGCACTTCCCAAGCCCATCATCAGACCTTGGGAAGAGCTTGTCCATATTTAGCACAGAACTGGTCTTGGATATGACAAGGATGTGTCCTTTCATATTCCAAACTATTGCAAGCCCATCACAGTTCAAAGTGCAGGATTTCTTTATGACAGTTCACCTTTAGCTGTTCCAGTTTCTGCTCCTCCACAACAACAAATTGTGAAATGCCAAACTGTGATAGAGTTGGTTATATGAAAGATCACTGTATTATTTTTTATGTATACACGTAAGAAAAGGGCACAAGAGATAGTGCTTCCAACTTGTGCAAGAGAATGCTTCCATTTCTGGGCAGAAAACAACTTTGAAATAATCTTGTGAACCCTTCAAAAGAAAATACTTTTCATAGCAGCATCTACACACAGTGCTTCCAAAATTATGTTCATAGTGCTCCCTTATAAGTGAACTTCAATTTAGTGATGAATGAATAACTTGTCTTTCGATAATAAGGAGATTCTTATCTTCATGCGACACATTCAGCCAATATAACAGCAACCATCCACCCACTAAAGATTGCACTCGGTCACACAGGAAAGCTGCTTCAGATCTACTGTAATTTTGGATAAATCTGAGTGACAGGTTGAAAGCCTCCACAGGTTTTACAATGCGGTTTAAATTATCTTTCAAGCCCAAACAAAATTGTTCTCCTCGTTAACCTTTAGGTTCACGAGATGTGAACCTAATCTTTTATGTTTTGTGGATGTGTGACTGAAATTGATGCCCATTAATGAATTTCGGACTGTTTATATATAGCCTTCTTTGAAATAACAAATGAAAAGACATGTCCCTGTTTGGAGGCCGACTTGTGTCCTTGAGCATAGGTCGGCTCAATATCAGAAATATAATTTTCTAAGTTGAAAATTCACGTTCTCCTTCACCATTTGGAGTTTTTGGCCAAGTAAGTGCTTGTTGGAAAGCTAAAATTATGCTCTTAAGGATGGTAAATGTTTCATAGAGAAATTCTGCCTCCAAGATAGAGAAAAATCATTCTTAAAGTGACTGGTCATTTATTTGTGCAAAAGGTGAATAGGGCAGCATGCCTTTTCCACTGTTAGGCTTCTCCTTTGTTTGGCTTATCAATTATAGGATCATAGTGTCATCATGTAGGACATCTATGTCATCATGATAGTACCCAGCAAAGTCATGAAGGTATAGCATCATGTATTCAATAATAGTGCAGTAATATGTCATAGTGCAGCATCATTAGGAGAACTTCAAATGATATGTTATCATCTAGTCTTTCAACCTTCATCAAGTGTGTTCATTCATTCAACCTGTTGCCATCAATGACAACTTGGATTAACAATCGCCCCCTTTGTCATTGGATGGCAATATTTTTCTTCTCTCCCCCTTTGACATCAATGGAAATGGGGTGCCAATGTGCTCCCCCTGTCATGCTGCTCCCCCTAACATACTGTACCCTGCCATGCTACTTGATTTAATGTGATGCAAGAGCAATGACCCCCATCTTTTGGCGAAGATACTCAAATGCTTCGCGTGGAAGGGGTTTTATAAAGATATCCACAATTTGTTCTTTTGTATTGACGTATTCCAACCTGATATTATGTTCAGCAACTTGTTCACGAAGAAAGTGGTATTTGATTGGAATATGTTTGGTCCTTGAGTGCATCACCGGATTCTTTGACAGACTAATAGTGCTAGTATTGTCACAAAAAATAGTAATTGGTTGCTTAGTTTCTATGTTGACATCCTTCAGGGCTTCCTTCATCCATAGAATTTGTGTACAACAATCAGCAGCAGCTATATATTCGGCTTCCTTTTTGCTGAGCCAAGATATAAGACAATCTCCCATAAAGAATGCATTTCCACTGGTACTTTTTCGATCATCCATGCTTCCAGCCCAATCAGCATCAGAGTACGCTGTCACAATAAGAGTTGAACTCTTAGGATACTAAAGACTGAAATCAGTCATTCCTTTCAAATATCTGAGATTTCTCTTCACAGCTTCTAGATGGGATTGTTTAGGACTTGACTGAAATCTTCTTACCATTCCTACTGCTTGCATAATATCTGGTCTTGTAGCAGTTAAGTATAGGAGACCTCCAATTATTGACATGTAAAGAGTTGCATCTATGAGAGGGGTATCATCATCTTTGCTTAATTTACAATCTGTGGTCATCGGTGTGCTCATAGGTGCACAATCTTCCATCCCATATCTTTTGAGCATGTCTTTAAGATATTTTGTTTGAGATATAAACATGCCTACAGAGGTTTGAGATATTTGTAGCCCAAGAAAGTAAGACAACTCACCAATCATTGACATCTCAAATTTTTTGGACATATTTAGAGCAAATTCATGGCTCATTTCTTCATCATTGCAAGCAAAGATTAGATCATCAACATAAACAAGAGTGATAAGAAGTTTTTCCTTGTCCATCTTCATGTAGAGATTGCTACCTGCCACTCCCTTTTTGAAACCTTCTTGTTGCAGATAGTTATCCAACTTTGCATACCATGCTCTAGGGGCTTGTTTTAATCCATACAAGGCCTCTTTTAGTTTGCATACAAATTATTTTCCTTTAGCAAGATCAAATCCTTCTAGTTGCTCCATGTAAACTTCTTCTTTGAGATCTCCATTTAGCAATGTTGATTTTACATCCATTTGATAAACCTTGAATCCTTTTGAGCAAGTAAATGCTAAAAACATTCTTATGGCTTCCAATCGAGCTACTGGTGCAAATGTTTCTTCGAAGTCAATTCCTTCAATTTGCGAGTATCCTTTGCAGACAAGTCTGGCTTTATTTCTTACGATTTGTCCATCTTCATTCATCTTGTTTTTGAATATCCATTTTGTTCCAATTATATTTTTATCTTTTAGGCGAGGTACCAGTGTCCAAGTCTCATTTTTTTCGATTTGAGACATTTCTTCTTCCATGGCCTTTATCATATAAGGATCTTTGCTTGCTTGAGAAAAAACTTCAGGTTCTATTAAAGATAATAGAGCCACATCATCTTTTCTTGGGGTGCTTATCATCCTTCTTCGAGTTTGAATTCCTTCATCTATATTTCCGATGACCTGTTCTTCCGGATGATGTCTTTGAATAAACTTGATCTTAGAGGGAGTTTGTGAAGATTCACTTTGAGGTGCTTCATTCTCCTCTTCTTTTTCAGGTTCTTCTTCTTCACTTTGTTCAAAGAAAGGCTCAACTTCATGATCTTCAATTCTCTTTTCTGGAAGGCCTTCATCCATCTTCACATCAATGCTTTCCACTATTCTTCGTAGACAATTGTTGTAACATTTGTAAGCTTTGCTCCTAGTGGAGTATCCAAGAAATATTCCTTCATCAACTCTAGAATCAAATTTACCTGGTGAGTCATTAATTATTTTTATGAAGCATTTGCTTCCAAAAACCCGGAAATATTTTATTGAAGCAGGTCTTCCTTTCCATAATTCATAAGGAGTTTTTTCATTATTTGGTCTTAGTTGAGTTCGATTTAAGGTATAAACTATGGTTCCAACTGCTTCTCTCCAAAATTTTGGTTGCAAATCAACTGCTAGTAGCATTGTCCTTGCCATTTCTTGAATGGTTCGGTTCCTTCTTTCAACTACTCCATTTTGCTGAGGTGTCCTAGCAGTAGAGAGTTCTATTTCGATTCCATGCTCTTTACAGAATTCATCAAATTCTTTTGAGGTGAATTCTCCTCCTCTATCTGTTCTAAGACATTTAATCTTAGCATTTTTCTCATTCTCAATGAGAGCCTTATGCCATTTCTTGAATGGTTCGGTTCCTTCTTTCAACTACTCCATTTTGCTTCCTAGCAGTAGAGAGTTCTATTTCGATTCCATGCTCTTTACAGAATTCATCAAATTCTTTTGAGGTGAATTCTCCTCCTCTATCTGTTCTAAGACATTTAATCTTAGCATTTTTCTCATTCTCAATGAGAGCCTTAAGATTCTTAAAACATTCAAATGCTTCGGATTTATATTGTATGAAATATATCCACATCATTCTAGTATAGTCATTAACAAATAGAGCAAAGTACCTTTCACCTTGAAGAGTTGGAGTTCTAGTTGGCCCACACAAATCTGCATGAATGATTTCCAAAGGTTTTGATGTTGAGAACTCCTTAGTTTTGTGGCTAGTTCTGATTTGCTTTCCATGTTGGCATGGGCCACATACAACTTGATTTGGCTTGCACATTTTAGGAATGTCCCTTACTGCTTTAATTTTGTTGATGTTGACTAGGTTATAAAAACTTGTATGCCCCAATCGCTTGTGCCATAACCAACTTTCATCTATTTGACTTAAGTAACATTTATCTTCTTGGATTCTACTAAGAATGTAAACATTATCTAGCGTTCTTACTCCTTTCGCCACAAGTTCTCCTGAGGGTGAGTCTCTTATTTCACATTTTTTTGTACTAAAGACAACATTATGTCCTTGGTCACAAATTTGGCTAACACTTAAGAGATTGTGTATGATCCCTTCTACCAACAAGGTATTTTGAGCCTTTCCTTGTCCATTGACAAGGGTAGCAGTTCCTTTTCCAGTGATTTTAGCGGATCCACTTCCGAATGATACGTTTCCATTTTTTTTGTTCAATGAGATAAACTTCTTTTGGTCACCTGTCATATGTCTTAAGCATCCACTATCCACGAACCAATGATTTTCTTTGCTATGAGCACACAGAGCTAGGCCACATTTATCAGTTTTGAGATTTACGCTTTTAATTTTTTCCTTTTTGAGAGGGCAATTTTGTTCATTATGATCATAATTATCACATAATGAGCAAGATGGATCAAACTTCGCCAAAGGATCAAAGGAATTGTAAGTTTTGATTTGCCCTTGCTCTTTAGGACCACGTAGTTGGTTTGTTTGATCATTCAATCTTGGTGCTTCATTCTTATGAGCCTTGCAATGCTTAGCTTGATGCCCAAAGTTTTTACAATATTAACAATACCCAAGAAAAATAGTTTCATACCTGTTGTAGTATCCATAGCTTGAACCAACATTCTTCCTTGGAGTTGCTCTTTCTTCAATTCTTGGTTTTGAAATGGGACTTTGTTCCTGACGAGATGACTTTTCTTCTCTTGGATGGCAAGAGAGTACGTCAGCATAACTTCTAGCACTATTCTTTGTACTTGATGATTCTCCTTTGAAACCAATTCCAGACTTATCATGTTGAGGTTTTTGAGTATTAAGAATGTTGTCAAGAGCTAGAGAGCTTTGCCAACTCCTTTTGACTTGCTCTAATTCCTTTCTTAGAGATATTATTTCAGCTTCACGTTTTTCACAGATATCATCCTTCTCTTTTAGCTTAATGTTGAAGAAGTCTTCCCTTCTTTTTGCTTCCACTCTTTCTATTTTGAGGGAAATTATCTTCTTTTGTAGATTCTCATTTTCTTCAATGGCACTCATTAGCAAACTATCCATGTTTCTTTCATCTTCCAGTTCTGAGTCATCATCATTTGTAAATGCCATGAATAACGTTTCTTTGCTTCCAACATAATTACTTTCCTCATCTGATTCATCATCACTTTCTTTGTGATGACGCATATTTCTAGTTGATTTCTTTTTGATGACTACAAATTCATCTTCATCAGACTCATCTTGTTTGGAGAAGAAGTTCTTCTTATTAAACCCTTTCTTTTCGTACATCATCGTTTTAGAGTTCTTTTCATCATCACTATCATGTTTATGAGGACATTTTGCAGCATGTAGACCTATTCTTCCACAATTGAAACAAATAAGAGGGTACTTACCTTTTAGCTTAGATCCCCTTTTTAGTCTTCGTACAAATTGAGCTAAATTGTTTTCAATATCAGATTCATCGCTATTGTAATTCCATCCTTTTCCTTCTTTTGTAGATCTTGAGGCTTTGAACGTTGCTTCTTTGAAATTTGGACTCCTTTTCCTCATCTTCATTTCTTCTATGGCACTTACTTTGGAGTCAAATCTGTCAGGAAGTGATCTCAGGATTTTTTGAACAATCGTGTTTTCTTCAATATTTTCTCCTAGTCCTTTAAGAGAGTTAACCACTTCAGCTACTCGGAGGAAGTATGATGCAATATCTTCTTCATCATCCATTTTCAGACTCTCGAATTGTCTTCTATAGGTTTGAAGCTTTGCCTTCTTAACTTTGGAGTTCCCATCATACAGAGAAACCAATTTATCCCATACTTCTTTGGCTGAGTCACAATTCATGACTTTCGTAAATTCGGAATCAATAATTCCACTAGTGATGGAATTTAAAGCTTTGGCATTAGCAATGTAGGGTCTTCTTTCATCTAGATCAGTTGGAAGACCGGAGGGAGCTTTGTACCCATCCAAAACAGAGTGCCATACTTCACGGCCAAGAGACATTAGATAGTAGGACATCCTCTTTTTCCAAAAGCTAAAATTTGTTCCATCAAAGATAGGCAATTTCCCTGTTGCTTCCATGTTCTTCATTGTGCCTAAGAATCCTTCTTCCAGCTGTTAGGCTGATAATGAAGAAGTTGGCTCTGATACCAATTGTTGGAGATACTGAGTGGGGTGAATCAGTATTTCTTTTCAATTGTTAATAATTGCCAGTTAGATTCTTCACAATTAAAGACAAAGAGGTGTATAATAATAATATTAAGGATTAATAAGAACTTCAATCCTTTTTTTTAAATAATAGTATACAATAGATGAGTGCGGGCACCAACCCTTTTAATGAAACAGGCACCAACCTGTTGCCAAGCACCAACTTGGACTTAAGTGAGACTCCAACCTCTAGGGCTTCGACCCTATACTTCTCAAGGCTCCAACCTTGTGTTTAGAGGCACCAAGCCCTAGGACACCAATCCTTCAATCTTATTTTGATAGAAAATGTGTGATGTACTTACTTGAATGTCCTTAACATATTCCTTATTGTACAATTACTTCCAAAAATTCCTCACTGTGCTTCACTGTCAAGTTGTCTTCATCATTGGCCTTCAATTAATCCATCACTGTCGTTGTCTTCACTATCCAAGAGGGAAAATGTCACTACTCGAATCTACAAGAGATTTCACCAAAGGTACACCAGCAAATGCAATTGATTTCACAGCTGTCCCAGTGAATGTCCACCACTGAAATCAAATGTGAAAGAGCCAAAGTCTGAATAGGAATAGTATCCACAGTCCAATGAAGACAGTACCCACAGTCAACAAAAATATAGTCCAACGAAAATGATGATACACAGTCACCACACTGATTCAAGACCCTTTTTTTTTAACCACGGGAAGGAACTTTGACACAGATATTATTTTTGATGTATACTCATAAGAAAAGGGCACAAGAGATAGTGCTTTCAACTTGTACAAGAAAATGTTTCCATTTCTGGGCAGAAAACAACTTTGAAATAATCTTGTGAACCCTTCAAAAGAAAATACTTTTCATAGCAGCATCTACACACGGTGCTTCCAAAATTATGTTCATAGTGCTCCATTATAAGTGAACTTCAATTCAGTGATGAATGTTTTAACCTTTAGGTTCACGAGATGTGAACTTAATATTTTCTGTTCTGTGGATGTGTGACCGAAATTGATGCCCATAAATGAATTTCGGACTGTGTATATATAGCCTTCTTTGAAATAACAAATGAAAAGACACGTCCCTGTTCGGAGGCCAACTTGTGTCCTTGAGCATAGGTCGGCTCAATATCAGAAATATAATTGTATAACTTGAAAATTCACGTTCTCCCTCACTGTTTGGAGTTTTTGGCCAAGTAAGGGCTTGTTGGAAAGCTAAAATGATGTTCTTAAGGATGATGAATGTTTCATAGAGAAATTATGCCTCCAAGATAGAGAAAAATAGTTCTTAATGTGACTGGTCATTTATTTGTGCAGAAGGTGGTGAATAGGACAGCATGCCTTTTCCACTGTTAGGCTTCTCCTTTGTTTGGCTTATCAATTATAGGATCATAGTGTCATCATGTAGGACATCTATGTCATCATGATAGTACCTAGCAAAGTCATGAAGGTATAGCATCATGTATTCAATAATAGTGCAGCATCATTAGGAGAACTTCAAATGATATGTTATCATCTAGTCTTTCAACCTTCATCAAGTGTGTTCATTCATTCAACCTGTTGCCATCAATGACAATTTGGATTAACAGGTGGTGTCTCTGGTATCCTATACAACTTATTTCCCAAAGTAACAATAACAGCGCGAGGCTGAGACTCATACACAGCATGTCGCTTCCACAAGTATGGTTGGCCTAATAATACATCAAAAACATCAATAGGAGCAATGTCACGCAATACCTCATCCATGAAGGGCTTGATGCTATAGGGAAGGTGGCACTGCTGGCTGACGCGGAGATCCCATCCTTGGTGAAGCCACCCGATGGTGTATGGTCAGGTGCGCGTGGCTCCGCAAGTCCAACCGCTCACAACATCTCACAAATGAGGTTCTTTGCCCCATTGTCGACAATGAACCGTAGCAGTGGAACCCTTTACCCACATATGGGAGTGGAAGAGACACTCTGCCGTCTCTCGAAACTTCCTGCCTCCTTTTGGATTTGCGTTGTGGCAACAGTGGCCATTGGGATCATTCAACACCGTTTCCCTTTGTCATTCCCCTTGTCGTCTCTAATTCAGAGTCGGAGCATGCATCTGATTCAGAAGCCCTCATCTCGGCCACCAACGACTGCTTGGCCCGACACTCACTTGTGTTGTGAGTGGAGCTCTTATGGAACTCACACCACTTTCCTGTGTCCTTCTTTGGCTTCGCAGTGTTGTTCTTTGCTTGTGGCTTTGGCAAGTTGTCTGGGGCCGCCATGCCTTGGCTTTGTCCTTTATTCTACGGTTTGGGGGCACCTTTCCCTTGCTTTTGATTCGCAGATCCAAAGTCTCGCTTCTTCTGTTTGAATTTCTGCTCAATCTTGGCAGCATACCAGTATGCCGTACCAAGTGAGGAGATGTCGATGAACTCTATTTCCTCTTGAATGTATCTGTGCAGACAACTGCGATACTTTAGCACCAAATGTTTCTCCGAAACTTTGATCCCCAACTTTGTGCGCAGGGTATAGAACAGATTCGTCAGCTCATGCACATCTTGATCCCTTTGTTGCTGCAGCGTGGTCCATTCAATTGTATGTACTTGTCCTCATAGCTCTCCACGGGATAGTATTATTCCTTGATGGCGTCTCGGAAAAAATTCTAAGTGGGTACGGCTAAGAACAGAGAGGGTTCCGTGTCGTCCTTTTTCTCACAGTAGGTTTCCCACCAGTGCTTGACATGGGGAGTAGCTTTGAGGAGTGCAAAAATAATCTTCTCCCAGTCGGAAAAGTCATGAACCAAGAAATATCCTTCTAATAGATTCAACCATCTATCTACGACATCTGCATCTATTTGACCCTCAAATATGGGAATGTCAAAGTTTACGTGTACCTTAAAGGGAGTCGCGCCTCTAGAGTGGCTACTAGATGCAGATGCGCCACCAGTGGGCAGTCGTTGAAGGATCTGGGCAAAGTTATCAATCATCGCATTCCTTTGTTTTTCGAGGGCCTCCTCGAGCAATATTTTGATAGGATCTCCTGCTCCCTCATCTTTCTTTTTGTCCCCCATGGGCAGCCATCGAGGTTTGCGAGGCTAATCTTGCAAATGTTCAACCAAATCAAGCCCTAACTCCTTATACCTCGACCTTGTTGGGGACATGCAAAGAACGATCGAGAAAAAGCAGACCGCTCTGATACCACTGATCCGGATTTATGCAGGAATGCAACAAAATACACATGTAACCATAAATACAAAGATGCAGCGGAAATAACACTTCATTTCATTAGTATCAAAGAACTGAAATTTGCTTACAGACAGAATGGAAATAAACTAGCTAGGGCACTGGTAGCTTATCTCTGATAAGAGATGTGGCGGCTACAGGCCTCTGAACTACGTTACAATGAGGCTCGAGGGCCTATTTATAGTTTAGAAACAATGGAAAAACCTAAACACCCAAAACCCTAACCCTAGGAGATGAAGCGCCAAAACTATGGGCCCAGTTTGGGTAAATTGGTGTTTCAACTTCCTGAGGACGTAACTTTGGCATACGATCTCCGTTTGACGCAAACCATACCTCGTTAGAAAGATCTATCTGAGGACTACAACTTGATGTGAGCAACATCGGTTTGGACCATGGACCGATGTTGCTCCCAGTTTTCGCAAAAAACGTCATTTAGGGCCTCAAAACGGCTCTGGAAGTTCAAGACCTGAAAAAACTACTAAAAATAGTAAGTTGCGCCGAAACTGAAACACTAAAAGAGACAATGGTGGGGCCCCAAGTGGAATAGGCGGGTGGCCACCAATATCCACCTGAATCACGTGCAAAAGCAGCAGAAACCGAGTTTTAGTTGGCTTACTCCAGCAAGGAGTGGGTAGAGCCAGCTACGGAGAGGGTTAGAGGCAACAGTTCGACATTTGGTTGGGTAAGATGGCAGCCACAGGGTTGCGTGATCAGGATCGGTTGGATGGTGCCTCCAACTATGTAATCTGGAAGGCAAGGATCTCCTTCCTTCTGGATGAGAATGATCTCAACACCTTCATTGACAATGTGGTAGTTGTCCCCACAGATCTGGATCCATTGAAGGCCTACAAGAAATATATGGCAAAATTCAAGAGATTGATCCTCGACAGACTGAGGGATCATATTGTTTCGCATATTTCTAGCAAAGGGATTGTCAAGGATATGTGGACGCATTGGCTACGCTATACCAGGGGTCTTCTAAATAGCAGAAGATGTTCTTGGAGGAGAAGATGCAATCTACGCGAATGCAGAAGGGAGAACACATAGATTCGTTCCTATCGAAGCTTCAGGATGTTCGAGATTAGCTAGCAGTTGTATGGTCAGCACCTCAGGCCACAAAGATGGTTAGATTGGCCCTGAATTCTGTTTCCGAAGAGTGGCAAGTCTTTGTCCAGAGTATCCTGGGCAGAGAGAAGTTGTCGGATTGGGAAGGGATGTGGGCAGCTCTTCAGCAAGAAGAGATGAGGAGAGACTTAGTCTATAAGAAGAATTTCTCATGGGTTTTCCTCTCCAAGAGCGAGAGGTTTTTCCCTAGCTCGAAGAGCCTAACTTTGTGTCTTTTGTATTTTGGTAATTGACTTAATGAAAGACTAAATAAGCTAAGAAGAGAAGACATAAGAAAATCAAGTAAGCTCACAAGTAATTATCAAGAAGAGAATTTGAATTAATCATCGGCCCTCCAAATTTTCAAAAGAGAGCACTAGAGACTGAGCAGCACAGAGAAGAGTTGGCAGCACAGAGCAGAGTCAGCAACAACGTAGAGGCTTAAGAGGGTAAGCGTAGAGACTAGCAGCAGTCAAATCTTCAATATCAGATGCATCATGTTGAACACTTAGTTCAGTTTTGGATATCTTTCTGCTGCAGCGGCAGCAAAGTTGAAATGCAGATGCAGTTGGTAGCAGCACAGATGCAACACCGTAGTAGTTGGTGGGCAGCAATGTCAGACATCAGCAACGCAGAGGGAAATGTTACAGAGTCAGTGTGATGCTTCGGCAGGATGCATTACTAGAGCACATTCCTCGTTAAGAGGGAGTGTTGATTTATGCTAGCATCGGATGTGCTTTAAGTCTCAAATTTTGTAGGGAGGCTTGGACACATGTATTCCAGAATACCCATAACTCATTTTGGGAAATTCCACCCGAATGAGGCTTTATTAAAATAGTTAATTATTTTTAATGGATGCCTAAGTTTAAACTTAGAGAAATAAAATAATTAAAGTGTATTAATAGAACTGGTGTGAATCTTCTAGAAAAAGACAAAGATCAAGTCAATATGATCTGAGTCATTTATTATAATCTAATTTAGGTCGTTGATTTCTCAACGAGAAGATTATAAGGAGGACTTTGATGGGCATTTGGACGACACATCGAGACAGGATCTAGAGATCAATTTCTCAAGTTAGCAGCGCAGAGCAGCCGGAGAGATCATTGAGTTGATTCTTGTAATGAGGGGCAGAGATAATTTCCAATTGGAGAGATTTTTCTTGAGCCGGGAACACTGTTGAGAATTTGGGAGGGTGGAGATTAATTCAAATTCTCTTACTTGATAATTACTTGTGAGCTTACTTCTTTTACTTATGTCTTCACTTCTTAACTTATTATGTCTTTCATCAAGTCAATTACTGAAACACAAGAGACACAATTTTAGGCTCTTCAAGCCAGGGCCAAAACCTCTCCCTCTTGGAGAGGAAAACCCGTAAGGAATTCTTCTTATAGATCTTCAAATGACAAGTATCATGACCAAGACTCAAACCCTTAACCTAGGAATGCCTCCAAGACCTTGTCACTGCTTCTTTGTCTGCCTCCAACGTTGATCCTTCTTTTCTGCACCAACTTGCACTGACCTGCACCACCACTAGAGAACTCGGTCTCTAATTCTATCTTCCTTGATTTAGTCTTTGGTTATCAAAACACTTCTTCTTGCTTCGTATTCACTTGAGATATATTGCTTTCTTTTGTATACTGAAGATAGGAAGGTAAATCACAGATTTACCTTCCTTCTATTCTCACACTATTAAATCAAACTTCAATCTTTTCGTTGCTTCTTATCACTGTGAATCATCCGCACTTCTGCACCAGTAAGACACTACACTTATCACAATTTCTACAATCAGTATCACGTTGCATATATATATGCTCCCTTCAGACTAATCCGCAATCCTTTCTGCCTGTAATATAATCCGAATATATATATGACTTGACCCTAACCTGAAGTCCACACTGAACCACACACTTGTTCGTAACTTCTTCTCACTGATCCGCATTCACTCTATTAGCACAGTACCCAAAACAAATCTGCACCTTACTGTCTTTAACTCGCATATATTCCAGACTTTTGTTACGCTGTAGTATCTCAGAACTATCCGCAATTTTCTATGTTCAAATGCAGTACATCACTATATATAGTGCACATTACTTTTGATTTTAGGACAACCCTTCAACATGTTTGAGAGTCGACTTCATCACTGTATATAGGCCGACTAGGAGAGCTCATCTTCCAGCGTTAATGAGGTTTATATGAGGGATGTCTTGAGCCATTCCTTCACGGATTCATGACAAGGTCTTGGAGCATATTTGTTGACTAGACTCTTCATATTCATGACCTTTAATTATATTTATAACTAGAAGACAAATCCTAATAGACATCAAGAAGAAGTCTATTAACTTATAATAAAACCTTGCTCATGAAACCCATGAAACAAGCATAACAAAAATACATTTTATTATCTTTGACTTCTTCTTTACATAAATACATAATTACATAATCAATATGAAGACCGATCCTAGTCACACTTTTCAACACTCCCTCTTAACTAGGGAGGTATTCATATAGGTACATGGTCACTTTCAAACTGAAGAATCTCATAAGAAGAATCGGATTGGTAATCGCATTTGTATAGCATCATATCCACGAGCATTGTCCTAGTGCAAGGCCTTGACTAACAGCCCCATCTCTCAACGAGACAATGGGCTACAATGCTAGCAAGACACATGACTTAGACTGTTGATTTTTGTAGCATCCGGAAGTGTTCCAAGTCTCAAACTTTGCAGGGAGGCTTGGACAACAACATTCCAAAGAACCAAAAAACAGTTTGTGGAAATTCCACTCGGTTCATGACTTATTAAAATAATTAATTATTTTAATGAAGACCCTAAGTCTAAACTTAGGGAAATGAAATAATTAAAGGGTATTAATAAGTCAATGTGAATCTTCTAGAAAACATGGATCAAGTCAAGTTTTAATCTTAGCCATTGATTAATCTTTTACTCTGGGTCATTGGTTCTCCAACAAGAAGATTATAAAAGAAGGCTTGAGGGTCATTTGGAAAACAAGCCGAGCATACATCAGTACCCGAAGGAAATCGATTCTAAAGTAAGAGAATTCGATTTCAGTGGGAGAGTTGTAGGGTGAAGAGTTTGCAGAAGCATAAAGAGGAGGGAGTTGGTAGTGATCGAGATCAAGGACAGAGGGCAGCGGTGGGTCACTAGAGGCAGCTTCAGGCTACAACGTAGAGAACCCACGCAGACTTACGCAGTCTAGCACTGGGACTGCGCAGTGAATCACACAGACAGACACAGGGGTTTGCAGGGGCAGATCAAGGTGTCAAAGAATTGTTCGAGTAAGCTGGAAATTCAGTCTCAGGTGTTTCAGAATTTATCTGCCGTTATATTTCCGTATAAATTTATCATTTGCTGAAGAATTAATAAACCCTCATCTGCTGCATCGGTTTTCCCGCATTGGGTTTTCCGGGGACAATTGTCCAAAAATAACTGTGTACATGTGATTGATTCTTGTCCTTATGTTCCTTACTATTAATTTCTCTGCATATATATTTGTGAATGTTGCAGTAGTATTTATTTCGATATTTGCCAAAAAAATTCTAAATAATAACTTATTGAAATAATAAGTAGGAGAGATAAATCTATCACTGCAACTGTTTAGTTTTCAGTTTGAAAATTTCACATAGACACCATACTACATAGTCATTGCCTCTCCAAGGTACATACTCCACCGAGGTGTTCCCAGAGTATGACCTTCTTGGACTATTCCTCTCTTAGGTAGCTAGCCCTCAAAGAATATCAGTCCCTGACTACTCTTATGTTGAATGCCCTATCACATTCTCAAAGAGTATCGAATGCCAGATGATTACCCAAACCTCCATTCTATCTTCCCAAGTGAAGACCAGAATGATGTGTCTATCCATTCTCTCCACATGGCCTACACTGAGACTTAAGGTTGTTAGTCCTGGTCTAGTGCATAACACATGTATTAGAGAATCATATACGTCACTCCATCTTAACTCAGGAAGGACATACTTCAAGTTTCTTCCAAACAAGAAACTTATCACCAAGCTCCCTCTCAACTAAGGACCTGTAGTAGCAATGGTGAGACACCCAACTGCTCATGAAGAATTCCTCCCCTCGATCTCATGGATTTCAATATTGAGGAATCTTCAACCTTTGGCTTCATAGGACACAGATCATCCATCACTTTCATCCACGAGTCATGTCAGCTATCAGAAAGTGATATATCAGACTTCCTTATCTGGTCCACTTTTATGCCATGTCGCTTTCTTTCGAACCATCTCCAATGATCTTACATCCTTTCACATCATTGGCAGCCTTGCATGAATTCATCTAGATAAACATATACTTATGAACTTTTAAATCAAAAGTTACCTCGGTTATGATCTTTCACCGTGACATCTTCCTGTAGGCATCGGCATCCTCTATTTTTGAAAAAAATTTAATGTTACTTTTATGCAGAAATCTATTGTTAGATCTAGTTATGCTTCTCCTACTAAATTAAGTTATTAATCGAAGAATTCAAAATAATATTGAAGCAAAACACATAACAGACTTTCACCAATTCAAATCTAGAAAAAGTACATGCACACATAGACAAAGTGACACAGTGATTTCTGGACAATAGTCCCCGGAAAAACCCAATGCAGGAAAACCGGTCTCTGGCTACCGGAGGGTTTTATTATTAAGAGTATTTCTGAATACAGCAAATTCTGGGTTCCAAATCTGGAAAACCCGACAAAGAAAATATAGATCTGCAACTCACCGGTTGTTCTGAAGCCAAAATATTGACTGATCCACACCCTCAAACAGGATTTACAGGACTCAGCCAAAATTAGGCTCTAGAAACCCCAGCGCTGCCCCTGAAGCCCTTGCGTCAGCCTCTGTAACCTCTACGTCCCTCGGCGCTGGCCTGGAAAGGGTTACGTATCCCCAGACTGGGTGACGCAGTCCCTACCCTGCCCCTAAGGTCCTCTACGTAACCTCTAAGGGTTTCCAATTGCCTTACATTGCCCTGGAAGTGACTATGCAGCACCTGCGTAGCTGAAGTTGCCCCTGCGTTGCGCAGCTACTGATGCTCCTACTTCTCTGCGCTACCTTTCTGAAGCTTCTCTCTGTCTCTTGTTGATTCTAGACACTGGGATCAAATCATCCCCTTTGTCTAAACTCCCCTCTGCAGTTGAAACACTTATGAGAATTCTTAGCAAACCCTGCCCTAGAATCTCAACTTAGCTTCAGTGCTTTGCCACTGTGTGTCTTTACAAATGACCCCAAGCCTTTCCTTTATACTTTTCTTGTTGGGAAACCAACGGCCATGATTAGATCTTGAATCAATGGCTAAGATTAAAAGAAAGCTTGATCCGTGTGACTTAAGACAGTTTCATCACATGTTTAATTTAATTAACTTTAATTATTTAATTTTCCTAAGTTTAGACTTAGGAAATGCATTAAAATAATCAATTAATTAAATATCTCCTAAACCAAATGAAATTTCCCAAATCCCTTTATGGGTCTTGTAGATCATGTGTACTCTAGTCCTTCCACAAATTTTGGGAGCTAGAGCACATCCGATGCTACCCCCAATACACAAAATCTCAACACTCCCTCTTAGCACAGAGTGTGCTCTAGCAATACATCACACCATGTATCACAAGATTTTGGGCATTGGTTTATGTGTTGTTGATGCTTGGCCTGCTGCCACTCAACTCTGCACTGTTGCTGCCATTCTGTGTTGCTGCCCATGACGCTGTCACCGCCACTGCCATATCTGGATTGCAACTCCCTCTCAATCTACTGCATCTGTGCTGCCCATAGCACTGCCACTGCTAACTGTTGCACTACAACTTCAGTTGTTGATAGAAACAACTGAATCTCCTGCCCAATCTTCGACAGACAAGTCAGTTGGGTTGCTCATCAATGAAGCTCCATAAGCTGTTGATCTGTGCTGACATCTGAAGGATGATGCACAGCTACAGCGCTGCATTGCGTAAGCAGACTCCTGCTGCATTGCTGAAGTCACATCAGCCCCTTATGCTGAATCTCTCACGTTGTTGTTGTATTGTACTGTCCTCCTGAAGCCTCCACGCAGTTGCAACTCTTCTCTGCGTAAGCAACTTTGCTCTGCGTTGCTAAAGTCACATTAGCCCCTACGTTGTTTCTACATCCGCACTGCGTTGCCCCTTCCAACCTTCAGATTTGCCTCTGCTTCATTTGTGATCTATGCACCGACTGCTTCACTTGTCCCGCTACTGTCTTAAGGCTCCCGTAGCTCGGATGTGATCCAAGAGATGAGTTGCTCAAGGATCCGGCCATCATTCTGTAGCTCCTCTACAGATCCATGTCGCCCCACTTTAGTGGTTCATGAGCGCTCATGGCTGCATCACCTTCCGACCCATCATCCGCCACAGCAGCCTTGGAAGAAGAAGCTTCCTTGTCCTTTTTCTTTTGAGGACAATTGTTGGCGAAATGTCCTAATTCACCACACTGGAAGCACTTGATCTTCGATAGATCCTTCTTCTTCTTTCCCTGTTGCCTCTTTGATGCCAAGGTTGCATCTTCTTCATCTTCCTTCTTCACTTTGCTCGATCTCGAGCTGTACTGCTTCTTGGTGATTCTGCGGAGTTATTCTTGACGCATGATTGCCCACAAGTTTTCCCAGTCTCGGACGTCCGCTCTACCCAAGATACTTTGGACAAACGTTTCCCAATCATATGTGACTGCATTGAGAGCAGTCCTGACCATCAAATCATCTTCCACCTTAGCACCCATGGCAGTCAACTGGTATTTGATCGACTGTAATCTGAAGAGGAAATGTTCCATGCCTTCCCCCTCGGTCATCATGAATGACCGCATTTGAGTCTCCAACAACATCTTCCTTTGGACAGATATTCCCTCATATAGGGATGTTACGGACTGCCACATTTCATTAGTTGTTTTCTTCTCAGCTATATGTGGGATAATATGGTCCTTAATTCCATCCACTATCAGCTGCTTGGAATGTCCAGCAGCTTCATTATGCTTCCTCAGGAGATTTGCATCAGTCAGCGTGGCCAGAACCTGTTCTGCATGGTCTCTTAGATGATATGTCTCTAGGAATATCAAGATCCTAGCCTTCCAAACTGAAGAGTTGGAAAGGCCATCCAATCTATCCTAATCACGTAGTCCATGAGGAGCCATTTGCTTAGAAATTTGTCAAAGCTCCCTTTCTCCTTGCTAGAGATTTGGATCTAAGGTCCTTGGCGAAACAAGCACCTTTTGTTCCCTCTAACAATTGATTTCCCTTCTTGGAAATCTGTCAAATCAACAATGATTCAACTCTCTTCGATCCTCTGATCGATCTGCAAGTTTCTTTGGCTAGAAACTCTCTGAGAAGCTTATCTCCTCCCGCTCTTTGTCACTAGTGCTCAGGCTAAAAATATGAAAACTTCAGAAATTTAACCCCACCAACACCTTCTGAAGTTCTGCAACTCTGCTTCATGCACTTCTAGATCTGACAGCTTCAGATCTGCGTCACCTTGGTTGGCTTCAGACAATCCCAGCTCTGCCTCTGCACAATAAGTGCATGGGCGTGCTGGGATACAGTGTAAGACTGCGTCACTCTGCCCTCTACGTGAGTCTGCTTCCTCTGAAACTACGATGTCCCTTCAGATCTGGCCTTCTGCTGCTGCTGCTGCTCTTTTTGTTGCTTTCTGCAACAAGATATTTCAGTGTTCTGCTAGTGACCCTCCTAGATCTGCAATTGCTCTGATACCATGTGAAAATTTCTAAATGTTACTTTTACGCAGAAATCTACTGTTAGATCTGGTTATGCTCCTCCTACTTAATTAAGTTATTAACTGAAGAATTCAGATTAATATCGAAGCAAAACACATAACAGACTTTCACCAATTCAGATCTAGAAAAAACACATGCACACATTGACAAAGTGACACCATGATTTTCTGGACAATAGTCCCCGGAAAACCCAATGCGGGAATACTGAAATCTGGCTACTAGAGGGTTTTAATATTAAGAGTATTTCTAAATACAGCAAATTCTGGGTTCCAAATCTAGAAAACCCGACAGAGAAAATATAGATCTGCAACTCATTGGTAGTTCTGAAGCCAAAATATTGACTGATCCACACTCTCAAATGGGATTTACATGACTTAGCCAAAATTAGGCCCTTGAAACACCAGTGCTGCACCTGCGTCAGCCTCTGCAACCTCTGCGTCCCTCAGCGCTGGCCTGGAAAGGGCTACGTAACCCCAAACTGGGTGACGTAGTCCCTACGCTGCCCCTGCGTTGCGCAGCTGCTGCCCTCTTGCTATTGATGCTCTTGCTTCTCTGCGTTGCCTTTCTAAAGCTGCTCTCTGTCTCTTGCTGATTCTAGACACTAGGATCAGATCATCCCCTTTGTCTAAACTCCCCTCTTTATAGTTGAAACACTTCTGAGAATTCCTAGCAAACCCTGCCCTAGAATCTCAACTTAGCTTCCGTGCTCTACCACTGTGTGTCTTTATAAATGACCCCAAGCCTTTCCTTTATACTTTTCTCGTTGGGAAACCAATGGCCATGATCAGATCTTGAATCAATGGCTAAGATTGAAAGAAAGCTTGATGTGTGTGACTTAAGACAATTTCATCACACGTTTAATTTAATTAACTTTAATTATTTAATTTTCCTAAGTTTAGACTTAGGAAATACATTAAAATAATTAATTAATTAAATATCTCTTACACCAGATGAAATTTCCCAAATCCCTTTCTGGGTCTTGTAGATCATGTGTACTTTAGTCCCTCCACAAATTTTGGGAGCTAGAGCACATTCGATGCTACCCCCAATACACAAAATCTCAACACTATTCAGACGGACACATCACCTAAAGATATGTCTTGTCAAGGGCCTTCTTCCTTACCAGAATTCTATCAGAGTCTACATATCCTCCCAGGAGATCTTCTAGTCACATCTTCTTGGCTTGCGAATGATAACTGCCTCTTGACATGGTTGCACTTCATGATCTCTTCCTTTCTACACATCTTCATTCCCAGGAACTTCCAATTCCCAATTCCTTGTTTATCTACAACCACCTCATATTCCATATGAGGATATATTATGTTGATTTCATCTGTTAATGACAACTTGTGTAATGGAAGAGATCCTCTTTTCTCTGATCATACCTCTAAAGGTAGAAGTCTATTACCTGCAACCATATGACATGACTTCACAGCATCCAGTGTCAGTATATAAATATATATACCTCATACCTTTTTCCTTTGAGTCATCCTATAGCAATTTTACTAGAATGAAGAACTTCATTCCCTTGACTCGCTTCATCAAGATGTCACCACATCCTAATCCCAAAATTTTGTAGCATAGAATTCTTGATGAAACCTTTCTGCTTTCTTTCTAACCAGTGAATCCATAGAGAATTCCATTAGAGAGTGTCAGCACCTGTTTCCATGATGACCCTTGATCTTGATGATTGCCTTCCATCAGTATTGTTATTAGTGAGGTTTTCCAGGAGTTGTTTCACCAAGAGCTCCTACCATGCTTCTATCATGATGCTATTAATATACATTGCTTCCTATCATACTATTTTACAACCAACAGAAATCACTTAAAGAGGAAGATGATCTCAATCATAATAGAGATCTCTCGCTTCTTCTTTCTTAGATTTCTTTATATCAGGTTCTTCCCTTATATCTGTGACATGGGCTTCTTCTTTTTTCCTCTTGTCCTTTCCAGATTTAGGACAATCTCTTTTATAATGCCCAAGTTCATTACATCCAAAGCATCGCACTTTGTCCATATTCCTTCTTTTATTCTGAGGACCAAATTTTTTGAATCTTCCTTTCTTCTTGGATATGGCTACAAAGGCTTGATTCCCTTCACTTGATCCTGTATCAGCTTTGGCTTTTAATCTTGTTTCATCTATTTTACCTAGAGACCATAAATCGTGGAATGGTGTTGCTTCTTTCTTCCCGTATAAGCTTGAAGTGAAGTTTCCCCATTCTTCCGGTAGAGCATTCAGCACCATTGTAGTCATCTCAGTATCAGACATTACTTCTCCCAATTCCTGCAGTTGGTCTCTTATTTCAGAAATCCTCATAAAGTATGAAGTGATTCCTTCTTCTCTTGACGATTTCATTTTGTATATTTCTTGTCTCAGAGAGATTGCTTCTCCTGCAATACTCACATAGAATAGCTCCACCAGTTTCTCATATATTTCTTTTGCAAATTTCAGTTTTGACACATAGGGTATGAGTGAGTCCTTAATGGATTCTATGAGAATCCTTTGGGCTCTGATTTCTCCTTTCATGTACTTGGCATGAGCTGGAGCATCTTCTTTTGAGGGTTGAATTGTAGATCCTTCAATGTGGATAGCCAGATTTGGGCATCCAAATTGTATTCAGAAATCACTACATAATAATACAAACCCTCAGTTGCTGCACCGGTTTTCCCGCATTGGGTTTTTCCGGGGACATTAGTCCAAAAAATAACGGTGTCACTTGTGTGTGTTGTATTTCTTCTTGCTTAGTACTTGTCTTCCACATTTTATTTATTTAGTGATGGTTGCAGTTGTATTTGCTTTGATATTTACTTGTAAAACACAATAAATAACTTGTAGAATTTAACAAGTAGGAGAAGTGACATCAGTTTGCTATAGTAGGAATTCGGGTCATCGAATTTTCACAGGGATGAGAATTTTATGGAGGATAAAGTCTTCAAGAAGTCTCGTGAGATGCCTACAAGTGATCAGAGTGAGCCAAAATAAGCTCCATTAGTCCATCAGCAGAGACAGCCACAGGGGCCACCGCTAAGACAGCCGCAAGGACAGTCACAGGGATCTAGTATTGTTACCAGTACCAGCATATTATCAAGTGCAGGAGATCTAGTGAGTTCGCAGCAGACGGAGCAGCAAAGGCAAGATGAGGAGTTGGTTGAGCCTCCAACCACTAATGGTCGAACCAGCAGGGAAGTTCGTCAGACATTGAGAGATGCAGAGGAGTTCACTAGAGCTCATAGGACAAACTAGAGAGAGCGCAGATAGCCAGACAGGTACCAAGCTTTAGTGGCACGGGTTGAAGAACCTTCTAGCTATCTAGAGGTTGCACAGCATGAGGTGTGGATAGATTCCATGGTAGAAGAGTATGGTTCTATCATGACTAATGATGTTTGGGAGGTAGTGTCAAGCCCTGAGGGCAGGTCGGGTGTGGGCTCTCGATGGATCTACAAGATCAAGTACGTTGCAGACAACAGAGTGGAGAAGTAGAAGGCAAAGGGGTATGTGCAGAAGGAAGGTATAGATTATGAGGAGACCTTCACCCCAGTTGCCAAATACACTTCTATCCAGTCCGTTATATCCCTAGCAGCACAGATAGGATGGCAGATTCACCAAATGGATGTCAAGACAACATTCTTGAATGGGGTAATAGAGGAGGAGGTGTACATAGAATAGTCAGTGGGCTTCAAGACACATGAGAGGCGCACACATGTGTGCACGCTGAAGAAAGCTCTATTTGGGCTCAACGAAGCTCCCAAGGCATGGTATGGTCAAATTGATAGCTACTTGCAGCAGATGGGATTCATCAAGAGTCACGCATATCCCAACCTTTACTACTTGATGGTAGAGGATGAGCCACTCATCCTAGTGTTGTATGTGGATGATCTCTACTTGAAAAGGTCATCAGGGCTCATAGAGCACTGCAAGAAGAACCTAGCAGCAAAGTTTGACATGAAGGATTTGAAGTTGATGCACTATTTCCTAGGCTTGGAAGTGTGGAAAAAGGATGGAGAGATCTTCCTTGGTCAAGGAAGATATGTACAGAGATTCTGAAGAGATTCAGGATGCGGGATTGTAGACCCATGTCTACGCACATGATCACCATCTAGAGGAAGATAGACACATGACCCCACCTTGTATAGACAGCTCAGCAATTCTCTCATGTATCTGGTCAACACTAAGCCAGATATTTGCTTCACAATTAACACTCAATCAGTTTATGGTGGAGCTGAAAAGAGTGCATTGGACAGCAACGAGGCACATTTTGAGGTGTTTGCATGGCACAATAGAGTATGCGTTAAAATATACTCGAGGGGATTATGTCAGGCTATGTGGCATCATAGATGCAGATTGGCCAGGCAGTTCAGTGGACAAAAAAAGTACTTTCGGGTACTGCTTCAGTGTTGGATCAGGGATGGTTTCTTGGTGCACGAGGAAGTAGAAGTCATTAGCACTGAGCTCTGCAGAAGCAGAGTATATGGTGGTTAGCACAACCACGTGCGAAGCTATATGGCTTTGGAAGCTGTTAGTGGCTTGTTCAGGCAAAGGATGGAGGCGACCAGTGTCTACTACGATAATCAGAGTTGCATTAGGCTCTCTAAAAATCCCATGTTTCATGACAAGTCAAAACACAGATATTCGGTGTCATTTCATCAAAGATTGTGTGTAGCGAGGAGCATTCCAGCTATAGCATGTTCCCACAGAGGAACAGGTTGCAAATATAATCACTAAAGCTCTAGTGAGAGCTAAGTTCGTCTTTTTTAGAGAGCAGAAGGGTATAGTGGAGAACCCGTTTCAATAGCAAGGACTCAGTAATTTTTGGATCTCAGTTGCAGTCATTGCAACAGCAGCAGCTCAAGAGGGAGTGTTAGTCAGTTGCAGTGCAGTGGCAGAGTTAGCAGCAATACGGTTGTATAGTGCAGTGTCAATAGCAGCACAAATGCAGCATTTTTTAGAGTTGCGCAGTAGTTGGTGGGTAGTAGCAGAGTGTCACAGTCTACAGATATCAGACATCAACAGTGTGCACGGAGGATGTTATGGAGACAGTTGGAGAACACCTTCCTCGCTAAGAGGGAGTGTTAATTTTTGTAGCATCAGATGGTGTTCTAGCCTTGACAGTTGTCAGAGAGGATAAGAAACACTAGGACTCCGGAACCCAGAAAAAAGTTTCAGGAAAATCCACCTAGAAATGCCTTAATTAAGTTAATTAATCAGTAAATATTTTTTTCCTTAAGTCTAACTTAGGGAAAATTATTAATTAAAAACAATTAATTGAGGAAGGTGAGATTTCTCTAAAAACTCACACGGATCAACTCAGAAATGATCTCAGCCATCGATAAGGATTTAATCGTGGTCGTTGGTGATCCAACTGGAGATTATAAGTGGAGGTTGATGGGGTTGGACATTGATGCAAGACACTTGGTGAGCGAGTTTCCTTGGCAATTTGATTTTTGAAAGAGCAGCATTCAACCGAAAGAATTTGAGCTAGAGAGGGGATGCAGAGACAATGAGGGGCAGAGTTAGTGAGTCCAAAGGAAGTTTTCCAATTCCAAAGAGTCGGCTAAAGGAGGGTTGAGTTTCCTCGGCGGGGTTGCACAGGGACTGCGTAGGCAGCTTCAAATGCAGAGTTCGATTTAGTTGGATTGAGGGTCAATTCAGTTGCAAGAGGCCGGTAGAATTTCTGGAGGGGCTAG
Organism: Pinus albicaulis; assembly: GCA_034641835.2. Taxonomy (NCBI): domain Eukaryota; kingdom Viridiplantae; phylum Streptophyta; class Pinopsida; order Pinales; family Pinaceae; genus Pinus; species Pinus albicaulis. The sequence goes on from CM076575.1 coordinate 1,354,566,371, forward strand.
CGAGTCATTCTTAGAGGTTGAGTTGGGTTGGACGGCTTGATCGAAGCAGCTTCTAGGAAGTGTGTGTGAGGGCCTGCGCAGAGGTGACACAGAGGCTGACGCAGGGGCTTTCGTGTGGCTTGTTGGTGTCGGTTGTGGAGTTGGATCAGTGTCGGGTGAGACAAATTTTGTCTCACTAATTTTTGTAGCCAATTTATCTTCTAGAGGATTGACAGTTTTGGGCATCCAGTTGTACTCATAATTTCACTGTTGCGTGATAATAAAAGCCCTCAGTTTTTGCACCGGTTTTCCCACATTGGGTTTTTCCGAGGACATTTGTCCAAAAATAATTGTGTCAAAATTTTATTGTGTGCATATTATTTCTCAGTTTCCGGTTTATTTTCCACAGCGCTTTTATGGTGAAAATTGTTGTTGTGATTTTATTCGTTATTTGCCGTAATAAATAAAACTGCTTAATAATTAACCAGTTAGAAGAATAATTTCCAATTGCTGCAATATTTAAAATTTTCACAATGATGCATGATTAGGATTTGCTAATGTTCTTATGGGGAGAAGCATCATCAACAATTGTATACATTCAGAATAGAAGTCCTCATCTAATTCTGGAAGATACGACTCTTGAAGAAGCATTCACTACACGAAAGCCAAAGGTTGGGCATATGAGAATCATTGGTTGCCTTGTTTACATCCACATTCCTAAGGATAAAAGGAATAAGCTTAAACCTTTAGGAAAGAAAAGCATATTTGTTGGTTGCAACGAATCATCAAAGGCCCACAGAGTCTACATTCCAGAGCAACGACGGATTGAGGTTAGACGAGATGTCACCTTTGATGAGAAGATAGCATATTGGAAGTCTAAGGAAGTTTCCATGGACTCTTTCGATGAAGTAAAGCATGACGCTTCTAAGGAAGAATGTTCAGGTTCTACAAAATGTCCTAAAGAGCCAAAAGGGCCTTGTGAACCGGTAGAAACAGATGTTGTTCCTGAAATCATAAAGAGACTAGCATGGCTTAGACCCACCTTGGTTGAAGCAAAAGGGCATGTAGGTCCAAATGGCACATCCAGAGAAAGTAAGAAACCTCAAAGGTTTTCTAGTTATGCAACTCTTATGACTAAACTTATTGATGCAGAACCTTCCACTTATGAAGAAGCAGTTAGCCAACAAGTGTGGAAGGAGGCCATGAATGACGAATATCAATCCATCATGAAGAATGATGTCTGGGAGATTGTGTCGAGACCGAAAGGGAAGTCAACGGTGACTTCCAAGTGGATATACAGGATCAGGCATGCTACAGATGCAAGTATCGACAAATACAAGTCACAATTTGTGGCTAGAGGGTTCTCCTAAAAAGAGGGAGAAGACTATGATGAGACCTTTGCTCTAGTTTCCAAGTACACCTCCACTAGATCTGTTATTTCTCTTGATGCTTCATTGGGATGGCGTTTAAATCAAAAGGATGTAAAGACTTCTTTCCTTAATGGTGTAATTGAGGAAGAAGTGTACACAGAGCAGCCTCAAGGTTTTGAGGTGCATGCAAAGGAATCTCATGTTTGCAGGTTGAAGAAGGCCTTGTTTGGACTCAAGCAAGCTCCAAAAGCTTGGTATGCTCAAATTGATAGCTATCTGACAAGACTGGGATTTACCAAGAACAATGTTGATCCAAACCTTTATTTCAAGGTTGTGAAGAATGCACTTGTGATTCCATTGCTATATGTTGAGTTTTTTTTTTGACATGTGTATTGCTATGTGTTGATTATTTGTTTCTCATCATTTAGTGTAAGAGGCAGTTGGCCTTTGAGTTTGATATGAAGGATCTTGGCCAAAATTCTAATGCATTATTATCTGAGACTAGAAGTATGGTAGAAATCTAGCAAAGTCTTCATTGGTCAAGGAAAGTATGTTACTGAGATCCTTCAAAAATTTGGCAGGATGGATTGTAAATCCATGGCAACTCCCATGGTAACTAACTTAAAGAAGTTGAGAGGCTCTAAATTCAGCATGGTAGATCCATGTATGAACTGGCGGTTGATTGGCTCGTTGATGTATTTAGTTAACACTAGGTCGAACATTTGCTTTGCAATAAACACGTTGAGTCAGTTCCAAGTGGAACCAAAACATGAGTATTGGATTGCATCAAAGCACATTTTGAGATATCTACGTGGTATCGTGAACTATGGTTTGAGATATATGCAAACAATGATGTATATCTTCAAGGATATACAGATGTCGACTAGGCAAGGAGTGTTGATGACCGAAAGAGTACTCCAGGGGTATGCTTCAGTTTGGGCTCACCTATGATATCTTGGATGAGCAGGAAGCAAAGATTTGTCGCACTTAGCACTGTAAAAGAAGAATATATTGTAGCCAATGAAGCATGTACCGAAGCAGTGTGGCTTCAGAAACTGTTCGCAAAACTGTGCAACCAAGAGTTGGAACCGACAGAGATCTATTGTGACAACCAAAGTTGTGTGAAGCATTCAGAGAATCTCGTGTTCCATGACAAGTCGAAGCATTGAGATCAAGTACCACTACATCTAAGATATGGTGCAGAGGAGAGCAATAAGGCTCGAGTACATTTCCACTAACCAAGCAGACACCTAATATTTTGATGAAGCCATTCTCCAAAGAGAACATTCATGTACTTTAGGGACAAGCTCGAGCTTGTGGAGATTACCCCTCTCGTTGAGAGGGAGTGTTGATATGATAGCATCATGGACAGTTGTTCTCTCTATGTCAAAGATGTTGACCAATTGGGGAGAACAGTCCTAGAAGCCTAAAATCACTCAGTTGAGTGTGTGGCTTTCAGCATCAGGATGAGGAGCTCATTTAGCATCGGGCCCAATTGCTCAGTTGAGTGTGACCTTTGGAGTTTCACCAGGTTGGTGAACCAAGACTAGTCTAGGTCAAGAGTACCGACTAGTTGGGTCAGTGGTACCGACCAGAGTTATGATGACTAGTTAATGCTAAATGATATGCCATGCATCACGAGTACCGACCAGATGTGGCTACTAGTTGATGCTGACAATGTGTCAAAGATTCCAACAAATTGATGTTGATATTGATGATGATGTTGATGATTGATGTCAGAGATGCTAACGAGATGATGATGATTTTGTTATACCCTTTTTCTTAGAGAAATTTGTCAACTTGAGAACACCTATGACAGTCATTATGGATACCTCCCTAGTTAAGAGGGAGTGTTGAATTTTGTAACTATGGTTGGTCTTCATAATGTATATTCGGCCCTTGATGTATTTATATTGATTATTATAAAGCATATTTTAAATGCTAGAGTCAAAAGAAAAATAGATTTTAAGTCAAGTCCCATTTGGACTTTTAAAAGAAAGAAATTTGAATTTTTGAAATTGAAATTGTTGGGTCCGAGATTGTCAAGTCGGCCTCCCTCCAAGTCGAGTCGTCCCAAGCAAAGGACACACCCATTCGACCTAGCAGAACACTATATATAGATTCAACCTCCTCCACAAAGTAGCAATTCGATCTCTCTCATCAAGAATCATTTGGGCATCGAAGCAGAGGACAAGAAGGATAAGGAGGACGGATTTCATCTCTATCTCTCTCTCTCTCTCTCTCTCAAGCTCGCATGTGTGGATAGTCTCTCTCTCTCTCTCTCAAGCTCGATGTGGATAGTCTTCTCTCTCTCTGCTTCTACATGTGTGGATAGTCTCTCTCTCTCCTTTTAAGCCTCAAATTTTCTGTAAGAAGTGAGTTATAGTGGGCCAAAATGCAATTGTATGTTAGAATTTTTAGGTTTCATCAGATAAGGAGGTCAAATTGCCTAGAAGACTGGGATATTGGGTTGATTGATTAAAGGTTTGAATTTATGGGGAATAACTGAAATGACCATAGATTTGTTGAAGGTCAGTTTGACCTAGTTGTTGACTAGAGGTCTAGGTGTGTCTCTTGTTGAATTGAAGAATTTTTCTATTGAAAAGGGTTACTAGTTTTTTCCCATTAGTGGATTTTCCCAAGATAAATCTTGTGCTCTCTTTGTGCATTATGATTTCTATTCTTCTGCTATTTGTATGGTTGAATTTCTGAAGTATAATTACTTAATGATATACTAGAAAAATTAAAAGAAGACCAACATCATTAGAAGAAATTATTAGATTCAGAAATATTGTGCTCGTATTTATTGCACTTGAAAATCAACAAGCTAGGGTTTGAGGATTAAAATGATAAGATAGATATGTAGATTTGGAGGTTAACCGTAGAGTTGTCTTGCCATGTACTTGTGTGATGCAACATGGCTAGGGCTTGTAAACCCTAAGGAAGACAACCATGCTAGTGTAGAGAGCTTGTATGATACAAGCTTGTTGTTGAAGCCAAGGAGGACCTAATGAAGTTATTGTATTTTTTATGATCCATGGATATCTTAGTGCCTGTGATGATGCAAGCATGGAAGACCTAGGGTTTGAGGATTCAAACAATAAGATGGACATGTAGATTTGGAGGCTAGTACTAGAGTTGTCATGCAATGGGCTTATGTGATGCAACATGGCTAGGGCTTGCAAACCCTAAGGAAGACAACCATGCTAGTGTGGAAAGCTTGTGTGATACAAGCTTGTTGTTGAATCCAAGGAGGACTTGCCAGTGTCGATGCTTTGCTTGTTGGAGATCTTTGGTGGTGACAAGTTTTTCATGGTTTCCCTAGCTAAGGTTTTTGGAGAAATCAAAGATTGTACCAACTTTATGATACGGCTACCGTATGTACATGCACTCCATTTTTGTCTATATATGAGTTTCTAACTATCCAATACTTGCATAATTGTAGATTTGGTTTTTAGCTTGAATTGTCTTCTTGATTGGTAATTTCTAGCACTTAATGTTCATGTTTAAGGGTTAAAATTGTCTATGTTGAACATTAACACATAATTGGGAGATATGAGGGTAGATTTTTTGCTGTAAAAATTGTTGTATTAAAGTGATTTTTAGATCTAGAATATGCTTGTAAGTCGAAGAGGATCTTAACGGGTGTGATGTGCCAGTTTTAATGATTGACATTTATCCATGCCTAAGATAAGCACTTGGACCTATTAGTGGTTTGTAGATGAGATGCATGTGAGATTATAGTGATTGAAGTGTTATTTATCCCTGAGAGAGGTGATATGCTCGTGTGATAGGTTGTTGGTATAATGCATTTCCTAACATATTTGTTTGTTTGAAGTGTGTTCTAAGAGTTGCGAGAATGACTCATCTCAGTTGCAAAGAAGTGTGACCAATTGGAGGTTACACCCAACTTTACACCTTGAAAGTACAAATTGCAAATATTATTGGAGTAGGTTGAAGTTCAGCGTTTTGCAAAAGATTTGGTTACAACTAACATCTCCTATCGATCTAGCACATCTAGAGAAACACAACAAGAAGACAACAAAGTGAATAAATCATCCTTAATTTTATAAAGGACCATTTGATCCCTCACATTGTAAAGAGTAAGTCGGGTAAGGTTATGTATGATGCCTTACTAAAGTGAATAAAATCGTCCTTGATTCTGTGAAAGACTTGATCCCTCAAATTATGGTGAGAAAATCAACCAAGGAAAGGTACGATGATTGGATTGTTGAATTTGTGGCACGTCTAAACGTGCAGAAGTCACCCACATTCTCCTTAAAACACTTGCTCTAGTGTGAGCATGTTGCTAATGTAACTTAGCCTAAGTCTAACTTAGAAAAAAACACATATGTATATGTTGGCTTATTGAACTAAAAGAAACTTGACAAAAGTAAAGTAATTTACTTTAGTGAGTCAGTTTTAATCTTAGTCGTTGATCTCAAATGATGGGAGATCTAATCTCGATTATTAATCACTTTGAGATTAGGGTTAGGGTTAGAGATTTAACTCAATATAAAGTTATAAAAGCAAGGTTGAGGAGAAGAGAATGACACACTACAGTAGCACAAGATCGAGAGATGCATCTCAGAATGCAGTGTGTTGGGTCCAAGGGAGTGTGAAGAGACTGGAGATCTAAATTTGCAAGAGAGATCGAGCACCGATCTAGGGCAGATTTGCTAGATCAGATCCAGGTTATTTTATTATGTAATTTCTCAAGTGAGCCATTATCCTAGGACGGGAGCCCACGTAAGTTTCCATTCTTTTAATGAAAATTTTATTGGGAAAAAATATGTTTTTGTCATTGTGATCGAGATCGTTATATTTGCTTCTGTTGAATTTGATTAGAACCTGGTTGTGTGTTTATTCAATAAAGCAATTCTCTGCTAGGAATTAAATATTGGGTACTAGGTTCACAGGAAATCTAACAATGTATCAAAGCTTCACATTGAAAATCAATCTTGAAATCACAAAATCCAAGTTCATATAAGATCGTCAAGGCCAGGTTTGGTCGCGAGTGTACAAGGCATTTTTTTAAAGGAAGCCGAATGGTTGAAGAGAAATTTTTTAGGCAAGTTGGGGCTGATTTTATAATAAACTACAAAAGGGGGGGGGGAATCAACAGTTGTGGAGGCCAACAACCATAGCCCAGCCACCAACCCAACCAACAGATCTAACAACAGGCAACATGTGCATCATCTAACAAAGAAGTTGGGCACTATAGGGACGGACACAAGGGGACATCAAGGGTCTGAGTTGAGTGGGCCACGAAGAGCCCAGCCGAAGTGGCCAACAAAAGCAAGTTGTCAGACTTGTCGCCAAGGCCAACAAGTCAGAAGAGTATCAAACTTGGAGACGATGTAGGCGAACAGCGATCCAGCAACTAGCACGGGGGGCAAGTGAGCCAAGCCAACAAGTCAAAGGGCTCAAGGCTACGATAGGAGACATAGTTGAAATTACAGTCACTCAAGCCAAACAACTGCAAAAGAAGACAAGGACGGTAGTTATGGGTCGGGATGCACCGAGACGCTCAATCGATAGTCAAGCCTGACAGCAATAGTGACAGTTGAGGTTGGGCGAGGGGACTGCGAGCAAGCAAGGACGCACAGCCTGTAGGAATGCATAGGTGCAGAGAAAGTCGGTCGATATCAAAAAGGATCAATGTAGCAAGGAAACCAGTCGCGACCGATAAGGAGACAGCACCAAATTCACCACGAAGGTACTGACCGCCACAGGTAGCAGTGAAGACCAGATAACCCACAAAAAGAACCACACACAGCAGTGAGTCGACAACCTTGTGCAAGTAACACAAGTATTGACAATGGAGGTTGAGGGCAGCAAAAATGTGGAACAACGTCAATAGACACTAAGATGAGGCAGCAAAGGCTGTGGGGTTTGAGCAATTGTAGGCAATGTGAGGAGGAGCGTAATTTTCTTCTTCATCAAGGAAAATTGCTTTTGTTAGGGTTTGCTCAGCTGGATGGAGATGGCTACCGATCTCAGGTTTGAAGATCATTTAGATAGGTTGTCTAAATACAACATTTGGAAGGAGATAATTGCATTAGTGTTAGAGGAGAACAATAACTGGGAATTTGTAGCACAAACTCATATTCCTGCTACAAATGCAACACTTATGACCACCCATAAGCAAAAGGACGTGAAATCCAGGAGGATTATCTTGGACAGAGTGAAGGGCCACAATATTCCTCATATGTCTAAGAAGAAAACCACAAGAGAAATGTGGGAGGCGTTGAGTCTTGACCAAGTTATACCAAACCAACAACCAAAACCAAAAAATGGTGTTGAGAGCGAAACTCAAGGGCGCCAACATGTTCAAGACTAAGACAGTTTCTTCCTATCTCACTTGAATATCTCAAGTACAAGATGAACTTTTTGCAATAAGGGAGAAAGTGTGAAACTCATAAGTGAGTCATAACTGGTATGGACATATCTGAACACGTTCAAATAGCAATTGGGTACCTTTGTTAAAGGAGTCGAGGCACTGGAGAATCCCCCAACCTAGGATAGGTTGCGAGATGACTTCACCCAGGAGGACACTTGTGAGGAGGCTCTACATGGCAACCAGGTTAAAGGTGAAAGGGATGAGGAGAATGTTGCTCTTTCAGGTCATATAAGAAAGGGAAAGAGGATTTCCAAACTAAACAAGGGAGAGGAAGGATCCTCTCATGATGGGAAGAAGAAAAAATGAGCAAAGTGAAGTTCTTTGCATGTCACAAGCTAGGGCATTATGCAAGCCAGTGCCCAAATAGAAAGAAAGGCAAGGGAAATACAACCACGACAGCCACTACATAGATGGACAAGTTTGTTGAGGAGTTTGAGAGGAACTTCGAATTAGTGTCATGCCTTTTTGGAACCATCACAAAAGGTGTTTGGTTTGTGGATAGTGGAGCATCTCGCCATATGACGCAAATAAGGGAATTGTTCCTTAGTGTTTCAGAGACAAATTCAAATATGCATGTGAAATTTGGTATGAGTGCCCTACATGCAGTGAAAGGGGTTCAAACAATGGTATTCCAGCAAGAATTAAGAGGATCTTTGGAGGTGGCAGAGGTGTTATATGTCCCACTAGAGTTGAAGACAAGCTTGCTCTCAATCTCAGCTCTGGAGGACGAAGGGTATTATGTTATGTTCTAGAAAGGACAAGTATTCATATGTTCAAATTTCAACAAGAATTAAGAGGATATTTGGAGGTGGAAGAGATGTTATATGTCCCAGAACTGAAGACTTGCTCTCAGTCTCAACTCTAGAGGACGAAGGGTATGATGTTGTTTTCTAGAAAGGACAAGTATTCATATGTTCAAAGGGAGCTACCCAGTACACAACAGTAAGACTTGGAGTCAGGAAGGGTAAGTTGTCCAAATTGTAGGGCCATCCTGTGAGTAAATCCAAGAGGATCTTGGATTGGGGATCGATGTTAGTGATAGAGAATGAGTGGGAGGCTTTGAAGATTGAGTTGATAACGAAGGGTAAGTTGTCCAAATTGTAGGGCCATCCTGTGAGTAAATCCAAGAGGATCTTGGATTGGGGATCGATGTTAGTGATAGAGAATGAGTGGGAGGCTTTGAAGATTGAGTTGATAACGAGGAATCAGTTTTCTAATATGGAAGATGGGCAGGGGGGCTCTTCTCTATCAGGAGCAGTTGGTATGAGCTAACATTGATGGATGCTCAGGAGCAACCTCTTAGGAGCATGGTTGGGAGGAACAAGTATTTAGTGCAGATTCCAAAGCAAGAAGCAGGGAAGTCTTCCAATTTAGAGGGATTATCTATAGCAACAGATGATGTGGTGGGATTGGAGACAGATCCAGGCGAAGGAGGTTCTTCCAGAAGTACCTCCCTCACTAAGAGGGAGTGTTGATCTTTGTAGCTCGGGCAGGTACTTCTGCACAAGCCTTGTGTCTAGGCGTGCAGAGGTCACCCACGTCTCCTTAGAACACTTGCTCTAGTGTGAGAAAGTTGCTAATGTAACTTAGCCCAAGTCTAGCTTAGAAAAAATCACATATTAATATGTTGGCTTATTGAGCTAAGAGAGACTTAGGAAAAGTAAAGTAATTTACTTTAGTAAGTTTCATCTTAGTCATTGATCTCAAGTGAGGCGAGGTCTAATCTGGGTTGTTAGGTTTACGGATTTAGCTAAAAGCAAGGCTAAGGAGAGGAGAAAGACGCACTATAGCAACACAAGATTGAGAGATGCATCTCAGTGAGCGGTGTGTTGGGTTTGAGAGAGTGCAGAGAGGTTGGAGATCTGTATCTGTGGGAGAGATCGAGCAATAATCTAGGGCAGATCTACTAGATCAAATCCAGGCTATTTTATTCTCTATTTCTCAGGCAGGCCATTATCCCAAAAAGACAAGAGCCCACGTAATTTTGGATTCTTTTGAAGAAAAACTTATTAAGCAGAAATTTGCTTGTGTCATTGTGATTGAGATCATTATATTTGCTCCTGTTGAATTTGTTAGGAACCTAGTTGTGTGTTTATTTAGTAAATCACTTTTCTACTAGGAATTAAATACCAAGTGCTAGGTTCGCAAGAAATCTAACATGGATTACTTTATATTCCATTATGAATATTTCCCACGAGAGGCTTCTAAAGAACAAGCTTACTAACATGCACATGAGTGGAGAGACCAACTTATGGCTATTGAAATTATCGCTGTGAATGAGAAGTTGGTGCCCATAACACTAAATGGTTTCTTTTCACATTGGGGACACTTTGTACAAGGTGTTTGTGCTCACGAGACACTACCAACCTTTAGGAAGGAAGCTTTGGGATGTTTTCATCCAAGAGGAGACAAGGCTAGAGAGAGTCTATGCCAAAGTGGAGGAGATCCAAAACCTAGCCCTCAATGAGAATTTGAGGAAAGGAGGTAACTGAGGAAAGGGCGAGGAGGAAAAATCATATTCCTCAAATAAGGAGAAGAGAGACTTGAGTCAAATGAAATGCTTCAAGTGCAAGAAAGACACGAGTCAAGTGAAATGCTTCAAGTGCCACAAATGGAACAATACACATCTCATGGTGCTAAGAGGAAGAAAGACAAGCAACAACAAAAGCAATTTGCAAGGAGTGGATGAGTTAGCATCCAAAGTTGACATAGCTTTCTCCAGGGTATCATGCCTTTTCAATAACATTATTTCTGACAAGGTATGTGACAGTGGAGCATCCAAAAACATGATATTCAACAAGAAGGCTTTCTGCAAGCTTCAAAAACAAGATGATGGCATATAAGTGGAGTTGAGCAATGACAACCTTTATTCAATTACCAAAGTGGACTCTATCTCTTTCAACATGCCTTCGAGTGATGTTCTTGAGTACACTTATGTCTTGTATGTTCTCAGTTTGACTAAGAATCTCCTTTTAGTTTCTTGCATGACAAATCTATAGTGTGTGGCTTAGTTTGACAATCAGCAAGTGATCATTAGAAAATGCAGCACTGGCCCTATTCAAGTTTTGGGCAAGGAAGCATGTGAAGGCAGCCTTTTACAATCCACATGTAGATTTGAGGAAGCATGATGCTTCAGTGCATTACAATGACAACATGTGCAAGTTTTCACACGAGCGGTTTGATCAGCTGCATTATGGAGTACTTCCACTCTTAAAGGACATGATGCAAGGATTGCTGAACTTCAAGATCAAGGAAAATAGAGTCTGCAAGGGCTATTTTCAAGCAATGAGAACAAATCAAGGGAGATTCTTGATATGATTCATTAGAATGTGTGTGAATCCATGACTTCAGCTTCTTTAAAGAGTATTTGGTACCCTGTCTCTTTTATTGATGATTCCTCTTATAAAACTTAGGATTATTTTATGAAGACTAAGGATGAAATATTCAGTAAGTTCACAAAATTCAAAGCTTTGGTTGAGAATCAAACAAGGCAGGAAGATCAAAGTGTTCGAAATCTGAAAATGGAGGTGTGTACACCTGCAGGGCTTTGATGGATTTTGCAGAGAAGAGAGGAGAGATCTGGCACTACCTTACAACACTCAGCAGAATGGGGTTGAACAGATGAAAAACCAGTCCATCATACAGACAGCCAAAGCAATGATCCATAACATGGATTTGCTGATGTCTCTTTGGGCAGAGACATGAAATACAGCTGACTACAGTCTGAAAAGATGTCCTTATAACATATTAAAGGACAAAGTGTATCTTTCATTTCTACTTGAAATAGAAACATTTGATTTTACTTTAGGAGAAAACCATCCATCTTGGTGCCTGACATTGAAAATGAATACCTCTGGCATGTGCATCTTGGTGCTGAGAAGGTGACTAACGTCCCCTGTGAATTATGCTAGTAATGCCATTTCTACATATACCTCTATGTCAAAATAAGGACCAAACCTAGCTTACACAAACGCATCATGATAAACCGACTCAGAAACACCAAACCGGTTTTGATTAGTATCGAGTATAACAGTCCGTGCAAAGCAGCCATGAATTGCATTAAATATTTCTGTATAGATTAAAACGAAGAGGCCACCTGCAAAATCTTTCAAGTAAATCTCCGACTACTTTTTAAAAAGATACGAGGACAGAATCCAGTCAAATTTCTTACAGTGTTGTTTGACAGAATCATGTTCTAAGTGAGATGAAAATTATCTTCATTATAAAAGCAGCGGAAGGTGACCCTAAACTAAATCAAATTTCTGGAGACCAAACCTAATCTAACATTTATCCCCTTTGAAATGAGATAGAAACCCGCAGTTTTATCCATCTAACTAATGAACATATTAAACAAGCATTTCATGAACAAAGTTATTGGAAAAAGGGCTTACCAGGCTTATCAGTGACGAGAACAACAATATCGCCAGGGATGTCGTTTCTGAGAGTAGCTTGGTGCATAGCCTTGAAATTCGAACCACCACCAGAAACAAAAACGGCCACCTTCTTCCTTCCACTCCCAACATCTTTTCTCTGCGCGTTCTCGTTCTTAGGCTCCGCGTCCTTTGTGGATCCCAATGCTCTGCATTCAACGGCCCTGCCTATGGCTAGCCAAGGGCATTTCAAATATGATCTCTGGAAGAAAAGAAAAAAAGTTGATGGGAGGTTGCAGTTGAGGTCGCGGTTTCGAATCCCAGAATCAGCTCAGACCAATTATTTGAACTTCTAGAAGAGCCAAAAGTAAACGAGAAGAAAGAAACTTACGTTGGGTGGCGGTCGAAAGGTGGAGAGAGTAGGGGTTCCAATGCTCGTGAGTTGTGAACGAAGAGCATTTGATGGTGATGGTGGCAGTGTCACGCTCGAGTTTGTGGATTGTTGTGATGATAAAATCCCTGCAAATGACCAACAACAAGGAGTCCGGGAAAGCAACAAAGACGCCATTGAGAAACCGCCCATCCCAACCCCAACCATAAATGTGAGTGTCTACCTGGTTGCCATATTCGTACCTCTCTCGTGGATTGTGACGTGTTGTATGGACGTCTGAGAATCCGCCGAGTCATAGAAGAAAATATGTTATGCTATTTTTTTGGGTATGTTTTGTTGGTTGGATATGTGAGTTTTTTTGTCTAGTGGATTTCATTAAAAGTGCGTTTTCTAAAAAGAATTCACAAAATAACAATTCGGACAAGGACGTTATTAAAATCGTGTAGTTCAGACGTCTATAAAATAATTCAAAATTTTAGGTGCTTCAAAGGTTTTTGATAGTGTTGAATCTATTTTCACTATAGAAAAAACGATTCAAATACTAAAACTACTTGATTTTTTGAAAACAAATTACCGTATTCCAAGAAATTGTTTGGTATTTATTTTGTTAGGGTTTGAGCAGATAACTCCTATTAAAATTCAATTTCGTAATTCAATTCAATTCAGTGTGGTTTGAAATAAATTATTAGGGGGCATTTGCTAGTATAGTAGTGATCACTTAACGTAAATATGATACGAAAATTTGGAGTGTATTATAGGTTTGGGAGGTTTTGGTAGGATTTTGGCCCAATGAGGTTTTTTGTTATTAAAAATGTGTTTTTATTGTATTTAGGGATTAGAGTAGTCTTTAAGTGCGATTTTTTGGAGTTCTCAACAGATTTCTGGTCATAATCTGGTGAAACAATTGACTTATGTTATTTAAACAAGTTTTTTTTGTTGTATATGGATTCAACACCCTCAAAAACCAGTGAAGCACTTCGATTATGAAGGGTTCACTTGTCAAACTTGTGATTTCAAAGAATCTCTGTCGGATTCTAGACAAATTGTTGAACCCTTAGTTAAACTGAGAGGGGGGGTGAATCAGTTTAACACATTCATGGACTTTTAAAACTTTCCTTTAAAACTTAATTATACCTTCATTTCAGGATCAACTTAATATGAGAGCAATCTTAATATGTGAGCAGCAAATATTAAGATAACGTAACAGCAATCTAAATATGTGAGCAACAAGTATTAAGCAGATTAGATACACCATATCAACACATAAACATCATGCACATAGACAACAGATATAAGTGGAAACCCATAAGGGAGAAAACCACATCTTATTATTGTTGTGTTGCAAAGGCAAGCTCCAACTCCCTCTCACCACTGATTTTTTGTAGCCTCTAACCTACAGGAGGCTCCTACCTCAATTCTGCAAGCTACAACTTGTAAGGAAGCTCCAACTCCCAACTGTTTTCTGCAAGCTCCAACCTACAGGAGGCTCCTACCTCAGCCAGCTACAACTGACTTCTATCAAGCTACAACTTGATATGGAAGCACCAACTTCCTCTATTTTCTGCAGGCTACAACCTACAGGAGGCTCCTACCTCAGTCAGCTACAACTTGATAGGGAAGCTCCAACTTCCTCACTCTTTCATAAAAACACTTGCTGATTTACCTGGATATCAACTCTCTTCTGTACCATCTTCATTGCTGTGTACCAACCTTCATATCTACCCTCCATCATCTCTGCATTTTCTCAGATTCTCTATCAGCTCCTCCTTCTTCTCTGCCTCACTGCTTCATTTCTGCATTCTCTAACCTCTCTATGCATATCAATGTGATATCATTTATAGATTTCATCACATGATTGTTTGTATTCCACAGGGAATTCAAAGTGAACAGCCATGACTCTTTGACTTCTGCCTTCTCATTTCTTTTTCCAGCTCATTCAGGGGAATATAACAATATGTATACATTTCAGTTTTACAGTGGAGTTTTGTTTTCCTATTGGAGACTTTCCTTTGTATCACAAACAATATAAAAACAATTAAAACGTTTACATTCACATTTTCAGTTACATATATCAATTTCACTCAGCCCTTTTTATGGCCTTTGGCTTTGCTGGTTTTGTCTTTTCTGCTGCTGTTAAGTAACTGTTCTGCATACCTCTGTTGTTTTCTGCAATTGTGTGCACCTGTGCATGTACACCTGTCAAACCCACATTTTCATTCCTATGCATATTCACTTGTTCACTGCAATTGTGTATCTATTGTATATATATAACTACTTTTCCAAGTTTAGTCCCAAATAGTTCTCAAAGTCTTGTGCAAATTAAAATGCCTCTCCATTCATTTTCCCTACGCTGGCAATTAAATAAATGTATGCGGAGGCTTTTCTTTTCACATCTGATGGTTATCAAAACCACATTCCCCATATTTCAAATCTGAGTCAATTTAACTCACATTCTGGAAATTATAAAATTATGTGGAAGCTTTCTGTCTATAGGTATGGTGGTTATAAAACCCCACGAAGCATATAATATGCTCATTTAATAAAACCCAACCAATGGTTCTCTCCTTCATTTATTCCGAACAAATTAATCTCGGCCTTATATCTTTAATGTTCACCCTTATAAGCTATAACCCCAATGGTTAATCCAACCACCTCATCAATCTTAACTCTGTGGTTTAAACCCAATAACAATTTACCTTCCGTCTATTATATCGTAAGCCCGAGGTATAAACTTAGGTTAACACATAAAACCTTTTTACATGCTAATGCGTTATATGCGCATATATATTCACTCTCCACACTTATCAACCAAACTTCGTATCCGTTTATGCATATGGTCCAACCATAATACATATGTCCACATATATATATGTTCCCCAAATCAAATGTTAAGAAACAATTGATAAGCCTTAGACTTCATCGGCAAACATTAAACCTCGTATAGGAGGTCAAAGGTTGACTTGGTCCCACTAATACACAATGTATGGCATTCTATAACCATAATACATCAACATTTCAATTGGTATCCAACCCCGACTTTATATGATAACAATTGGGCCCACAGTGTTTGCTTACATTAACCTTATACATCGCGCACCCTTTGTGAAATTACATATTAACTATAATATATGAACATATGTTACATCCATCCGCCAATGTTAGAACGTTATAACAAAACCACGGCTTAATGCTATATTTAATTCCTGTATTAACCTCCGGATAGATCCAACGGATGATCTATTATCGCGCTTCAACCCCTGATCGAACGGTTATAAACAAATATCGCATTTTTAAAATGCTCGGGACTTAATTCTTAAGCCGCGCGATGAAAGTAGGTCCCGACAGTTAAACTGCCCTTCTCATCCGACGGTCGCAGCCTTATCCCTTCAACTCCGATGATCCAACGAACACAAACGCATATCGCATTTTTTTTCATCTGAACTTTAAAGCTAAAAAAAAAAAGCAAAACTCGCGGTTTTCAAAAACCGCCTTCTGCCACGTGTCACACAGAGACACATATCGCGTTCAAAAAGGAAAATCAGCTTACCACTTTTTAAAAAACGTGAATACCGTCGGTTTTGATTTCCGAACCGCCTTTATTGTTCCGTCTCCTCCTGCTCATGGTTTCGTTCTTTCTTTTGTTTACTCCGCCTTCCTTCTATTCTATTTCATTAACGAATTTCTCCACCCGATTCACTTTCGTTCACTACCAAATACAGTGGTATTGCCTGCGTTCTATAACAGGAAGATCAAAACATGTTCGACTTCAATCGAACCCTCCCTACGAGATAAACACGCAGGTAACTTATAGATAGAGGTAATGTGTGCGGATGCATTCAGTTCTGTATATAATACTACAGCCCCCTCTATTGTTGGGACCTACAAAAAACGATTGATGCAATCGATCTCCATCAACCAAGGAGCAGGATCAACGTTAGGCCTTTCCTTTTTAGAACTTAACAGAGTATCTCCCTTCGGCCTTCTTTGGAATTTCTACCCATAAATTAATTCCAACTGTTTCTCCACATAAATTAATCCCAATTGTTTGATGGCCCTTCTATCCTCCTACTTTGCCTCTATTCTCAAATCAACCTCTGCTCTCTAGCCCCTGGCCAGGTCTTCAACATCAATTGGTTTACAAGAACAAACCTTGTTTGTCCAGACTGAATCACTCACACACTCTGCAGCTCTCCAGTTCTGCTACTTCTGCCTCTGCTCCTTGTCTGTCTCCTTTGCCTTATTGCTGGTTCAGGTGCTATTCCTTTGCCATCTCCTTTGCCATCAATGACAATATTTCCAACAGTCTCCCCCTTTGGCATTGATGGCAACACATCCACCAATACTCCAATGCTTCCTCCAAGTCTTCCTTTGCCTATCTTCTTTTGCTTGCTTTTCCTCCCCCTTTGACATCAATGGCAAAGGGTTTCATATCTCTCAGTGTAGATTCTATCTTTGCATTTCTTTTCTCTGAATTGTGTTTAGGCCATCTTCTTTTGACTTTATACCATGCTGCTCCAAATTGGTGTACAAGGATTGTTGAGAGAACACTTTTGAGAATTATTGAACTTGTATATACACAGTATGTTGATACAATCCCAAAGCATAGACTTCTTGCACTTGTATAGAGTGTAGGTGATGATAGAACAACCATAGATAGTCATACTTATAGAATCAGAGATGCATCATTGGACCAAAGCTAAAATACTGAGAATGCTTCAAATATACTTCAGTTTCTCGTATTATCTTCATCAGAAATCCATATCTGTCGAGGAAGATTGTAGAAGGAATAAGTCTTCTTCTACAATGCACATCTACAGTACAACACCTGTTCAATTATGATGATGATGCCAATATATCTCTTATAGTTGTGGTTCACCTTTCCTGCCTGTTGGTGATTATATGAGCTAGGATGCTAATAATGATATTACACTTAATAGCTGAAAGGTCCTTGTTCCTGATGTGATCAATGAATCAAGCCGGAGTTTACAACTTATTGTGAGATTAGACAATATCTTTCAATCTTAGAGACCAAATGAATTTACTGCTTGGACAATGTACTTTCAAAACAAACCCTTGAGGCTAGATACATTCAGTGTATTAGTCAGTCTCACTAATCAACCATGCAATTTTCTTTATGACATAAGGGGGTATGTATGTCAGTGATCAATCTCTCTTTAAATGGTGAAATACCAGCAATTCCTTTTTGCTGAAGTATGCTTGTGATGAATCAATAACAGACTTTTGAGCTTCAACTGTTAGGTTAACACAGCTAGTCTTTCATACTTCCAATACTTTAACTATTATGTCATGGTGATTTCCAACAAAGACATCTTCAAGTTGTTTGATTGATATCTCATCCAACAAAATTCACACAGTTTATGAATAATCTTAAGAAAGAGGCCTTGAAGATATATATATATATATATATATATATATATATATATGTGCTGACTTCAGGAAGGCATTCAATTATACATAGAAAAAGATACCGCTTCAATGCTTAATATAATGCTTCAAGTGTAAACAAAATACTGCTCCTTTAGCACTGCTACTGACCTTTTCATGCTGAATGTAGATAACGCTGGGAATTTTACGTTGATGTACTTTTGCCATAATCCTTTGATCCTGAGGACCTGTACCATACTGCGCTCCACTGATAACACCTGGTATTCTGTTGATAGACATGTTGCTTGTACCTAAATACCAATTGATACTACTTTGATAAACCATGCAGAGATTTCACTTCAGCTTGCACATTAACCCATAAGTAAGACATCCTTCATAAATTCTACTATTGAGCTTTCCACTATTCCCACCAACAATCATCAATGTACTGATTCTGATCTTGTCATTATTAACCATTCTTCTTTTTCTATCATTATGTTCAAAGGAAAGCCATTGCATGTTCCTTTCTAGGACTGCTCCAGAATCATTGCTGCTTTATATTCAATTCAATTGTTCAAACATAAAGATCTTTGGGAAGACATCTTCAATTTATATACTAGGAGTCTTCATGGGAAAATCACTCAAAGATTTATCACTTACTTAACTGCACTACTCCAAGGGGACTTTTCATAGATGAATGACGTAATGACATAGTAATGATAGGCACTTTACTTACTCATCTTCTTAATATTATTCATTGTTAATTCTAGCAGTATGATGCACAATGTGATCATCACTTAATGTGCTAATGTTTTCTCTACCACCAAGGCTTCTTGTTGTATTCTCTTCTTCCATCAATCTGTTAGCTATTTAATACTTCAGGTGATCTTCTTCCTCTATAGTTCTCTATTAGAGGAATTTCCTTTCCCTTCCTGATCTCATAGCTGTTCTCATTTCATGGAGCTCTTCTTAGACTACTTTTGTGGTAACTATTTATGAACTGCTCTCCCCTGGGATGTTGCTTCATATTTATCACTGGTTGGATATTTGCTTTGCTTCCTAGAGCAGCTCCCCCTGAGACTATGATGTATTCATTATGTTATTGAGGTAACAGGCTCCCCCTTTCTCTTTTCCTTCCACACTTTATTGGGGTTCTTCGTAATGTCTGCACTTCTTTTTGAATCATAGTTTTGTTTGATTTTTTTAGGTTCCATCATCTATCTAGAGTTCTTTAAAGTATATGGCAGTTTACAGTCCTTTGCTTTGTGACCAAGCTTGAGGCATACATAACATCTTATTTTACCATGGTACGTTTGAGCTAATGTATAATAATTTTTTCCTCTTTTTGAACATAATCTACATTCAACATATTTATGTCGAAAATTATTGCATGCATAACAGTAGCCATGGAAATGATTTGTGTACCTGGTGAGTGGTTGTCCTTTCCATTTGTTTGCTTGAGGCAGTCTTTTCGTTTGCTGCATCTTTTGCTGGTTAAAGTTGATATGCCTTGTCTTACAATGTGCTGCAATATGTCCTGGTTTATGACATGAGAAACATGTGATATTTTTCATAGGAGGAAAGAACCAACTCTGACATCTCCTGAATTTGTTCAATTCATCCTTAGGAGCATATGAGCCTTTAGCAGTTGATTGTTTCCTCCTCTCATTCTCTGTTCTTTCATGTTGCTGCTGGTTTCTGTTTGTTTCTTTACAACTCATATTATTGCTGGCTTCTTCTTCTATAGGAATCTTATGAGCTGCTTCATATCCTTTACACCTTTTACAAAGATGATATTCCTGTTATCTTCTACTTTGGACTTACTTGTTTCTCCTTCATAGCCTATCCCAGTCTTTAGGAGAGGGGACCTTTGAGCATTTATAATTTGGTCCAACTGTCCAAAGCTTTTCATTTGAGGAGTATTCATTAATAATTCTCTTTGGGCTTTTCCTAATTTCTTCCTTAGGCTCACTACTTCTTCTTCCAATCTCTCACATTCCAGACTTTTCTCTCTCATTTGTTGCAGCAGAGTGTCTTCTACTTTCTTTGCTTCTTCAAGTTGTGTCTTCAGGCCAACAATTTATTTCTTATCTTCATATTCTTTCTCATCACATATTTGCACCAGTGTCTTAAGGTCTTTGTTTTCATTCTTCAATCTTTCTATTTCAGTCAAGGCTGTGTCAAGTTTGGCTTTTTCCTCAGCTGCAATTTCTTCATGGTTTTTACTTCCATTCACACTAGTAGGTACCTCATTTGATTGAACATTTTCCTTTTGACATGAAGTTTTCTTCTTCTTGATTCTCTTCTCCTTCTTGACAGTGCAGCCACTAGTGTCTCCTTCATGCATGAAATGAAATCTATCCCAGATTTCTTTTGCAGAGGTTAGGTCCATTGTTAAATCAAGATCCTTGTTATGAAGATTGATATATATCACACAATTAGCCTTGGCATTCCGCTGTTGTTCTTGCAAAGAGGGAGAGTCTGTGCAGTAACCATCACATACAAGTTTCCATACCTCAGGTTCATAAGCCAATAATTCCTTTTTAACCTTATCTCTCCATTCAGGAAAGTTTGTTGTATTTAGCACAGGTACATTTTGATAGTCCATGACTCAACCAAATATCCTTCAAGCTATTAAGCTTACACCAAAGGAACTAGCTCTGATACCAATTGTTGAACCCTTAATTAAACTGAAAGGGGGGGTGAATCAGTTTAACACATTCATGGACTTTTAAAACTTTCCTTTAAAACTTAATTATACCTTCATTTCAGGATCAACTTAATATGAGAGCAATCTTAATATGTGAGCAGAAAATATTAAGATAATGTAACAACAATCTAAATATGTGAGCAGCAAGTATTAAGCATATTAGATACACCATCTCAACACATAAACATCATGCACATAGACAACAGATATAAGTGGAAACCCATAAGGGAGAAAACCACATCTTATTATTGTTGTGATGCAAAGGCAAGCTCAAACTCCCTCTCACCATTGATTTTCTGTAGGCTCCAACCTACAGGAGGCTCCTACCTCAATTCTGCAAGCTACAACTTGCAAGGAAGCTCCAACTCCCAACTGTTTTCTGCAGGCTCCAACCTATAGGAGGCTCCTACCTCAGCCAACTACAACTAACTTCTATCAAGCTACAACTTGATATGGAAGCACCAAATTCCTCTATTTTCTGCAGGTTACAACCTATAAAAGGCTCCTACCTCAGTCAACTACAACTGACATCTATCAAGCTACAACTTGATAGGGAAGCTCCAACTTCCTCACTCTTTCATAAAAACACTTGCTGATTTACCTGGATATCAGATATGTTCTGCACCATCTTCATTGTTATGCACCAGCCTTCATATTTGCCCTACATCATCTCTGCATTTTCTCATATTCTCTATCAGCTCCTCCTTCTTCTCTGCCTCACTGCTTCATTTTTGCATTCTCTAACCTCTCTATGCATATCAACGTGATATCATTTATAGATTTCATCACATGACTGTTTGTATTCCACAGGGAATTCAAAGTGAATAGCCATGACTCTTTGACTTCTACCTTCTCATTTCTTTTTCCAGCTCATTCAGGGGAATATAACAATATGTATACATTTCAGTTTTACAGTGGAGTTTTGTTTTCCTATCGGAGACTTGCCTTTGCATCACAAACAATATAAAAACAATTAAAACATTTACATTCACATTTTCAGTTACATATATCAATTTCACTCAGCCCTTCTTCTGGCCTTTGGCTTTGCTGGTTTCATCTTTTCTGTTGCTATCAAGTAACTGTTCTGCATACCTCTGTTGTTTTATATAATTGTGTGCACCTATGCATGTACACCTGTCAAACCCACATTTTCATTCCTATGCATATTCACCTGTTCACTGCAATTGTGTATCTGTTGTATATATATAACTGCTTTTCCAAGTTTAGTCCCAAATAGTTCTCAAAGTCTTGTGCAAATTAAAATGCCTCTCCATTCATTTTCCCTTCACTGGCAATTAAATAAATGTATGCAGAGGCTTTTCTTTTCACATCTAATGGTTATCAAAACCACATTCCCAAATTTCAAATATGAGTCAATTTAAATCACATTCTGGAAATTATAAAACTATGCGGAAGCTTTCTGTCTATAGGTACGGTGGTTATAAAACCCCACGAAGCATATATTATGCTCATTTAATAAAACCCAACCAATGGTTCTCTCCTTCATTTATTCCAAACAAATTAATCTCGGCCTCATATCTTTAATGTTCGCCCTTATAAGCTATAACCCCAATGGTTAATCCAATCGCCTCATCAATCTTAACTCAGTGGTTTAAACCCAATAACAATTTACCTTCCGTGTATTATATCGTAAGCCCGAGGTATAAACTTAGGTTAACACATAAAACCTTTTTACATGCTAATGCGTTATATGCACATATATATTCACTCTCCACACTCATCAACCAAACTTTGTATCTGTTTATGCATATGGTCCAACCATAATACATATGTCCACATATATATGTGTTCCCCAAATCAAATGTTAAGAAACAATTGATAAGCCATAGACTTCATCGACAAACATTAAACTTCGTATGGGAGGTCAAAGGTTGACTTGGTCCCACTAATACATAATGTATGGCATTCTATAACCGTAATACATCAACATTTCAATTGATATCCAACCCCGACTTTTTATGATAACACTTGGGCCCACAGTATTTGCTTACGTTAACCTTATACATCGCGCACCCTTTGTGACATTGCATATTAACTATAATATATGAACACATGTTACATCCATTCGCTAATGTTAGAACGTTATAACAAAACGATGCCTTAATGCTATATTTAATTCCTGTTTTAACCTCCAGATAGATCCAACGGATGATCCATTATCGCGCTTCAACCCCTGATCAAACGGTTATAAAAAAATATCGCATTTTTAAAACGCTCATGACTTAATTCTTAAGCCGCGCGATGAAAGTGTGTCCCGGCAGTTAAACTGCCCTTCTCATCCGACATTCGCAGCCTTATTGCTTCAACTCCGATGATCCTGTTGTCGCTCCTAGAGACAGCCTAGAGTTGTGATAGACCAGTGCCTAGGACATCTTATATAGCAAGGAGCATAAGGTATAACAAAGTAAGTTATCAATAAAAAGCTCTCATGCTATCTCTTGTAAAACAAGGAATATTAATCTGAATGGGACCAAGACCTTCAGAAACTGACACAGGGAAAAGAATACTGCAGAGACAACATGCAAAACTCCAATACAAAAGCAACAGACAATTCAGAGACAACTTACTGCAAAGAGGGCCAATTTAGAAATACCTCACAGAAATAAATTATCAGAAGGGGTATGTAGTGAAAGAAATATTGAGAGAATATTAGTTGTCATTGAGTTGATATCTAGATACACAATACCACCATGCATGGGCTTACCAATCTAAGAATCCATACATGACGATAGCGTTTTAAAAACACCCTCCCAAAGAAACTAATATAGCAGAAATACGGTTTAGATGAATAGTGGAACAGAATATCATGCATGAGCCATATTTAAAGCGCTTGACTAATCCAAGCATGGGTATCAACTAGGATAAATCCATACCAAAAATGAGTGAGCCACTCGCATTCCAAAACATGATACAGGAAAGATGGATGAAATGAAATTATCTATTTAAATAACACATAAGAGAAAGTTACAGACTGTGAAATACCAAAGATCAGAATCCTCTTTAACAGATGGAACTCCTCCTCACTGAGACCCTATGGGCTCTGAGCCTTCATACAAGAGTTCTACAAAATGTATACAAAAAGCCTTTCACTGCATAATTTTCTGATAAAATCTGGAACCCCAAATCATCTGTTCGTCTAGAGCTTTATAGGAGAAAAAGAAAGCTCGAAAGGGAGTAGGTGATGAACATTTAATTTGCTTCATAAAGACAGGATGGCTAAAACGTGCACGCCCATACTGCTCGATGACTTTGTAATGCTGTTTGTACTCTGTGGCCTGCTAACTGAAATAAATTCACTGGGTGAAAGTCTCTTCAAGAACACGGTATAGAAGTAAAATCACATAAACATTCCGTCTTTTCCTGAAAGAAATTTTGCTGAAATGAAACCCTGTGGGTATTGTTTTCTGTGCGTTGTACCCTCTGCCTTCTAAACCTTGAATTACGGCTAAAAATCTTCAATGCTGAACGTTGAATTCCTTGATCATTCCCTGGTATTTCTCTGCTTCTCTATTAATGTCTCCATCTGTGCGATCTATGCTTTGAATGAATCTTTGGGGGGGGGGGGGGTTTGACAGGTTTTAACCCTGTTTTTTTAATTGAAGTCCTATCGACATATCTTCCCAGGCCTTCCCCCATAATTACAGCTTCTGAAAAATAGTCCTTTGATGTTTTCTCTGTTACTGTAATAAAGGTTGTAAATCATGGCAGATTTCCGCTGTTGTAGCCCTGCAAAACCCGCAAACTCGTTAGGAAAACCAATGCATGGGGACGACGATGTAGTGGGGATGACTGTGTAGCAACGCAGCATGATGAAATGGTGGAAGTATGCAGGGTGGCGATGAAAAATGCAGTGGAACAATGGTGGATGGAATGGCCAAAGTTATAACGTAAAACATTAAAATATGACATATGAATGGAATATATAAATGGCAGAGGAAAAATGTGATAAACATGTGGGACGGTGACGTGGAGGAAGACCGGGTTAAGGCAGGGGCGATCAAATCTGGACCATCCGATCTCAGGAGGAGATCGACGGCTGTGAATGCATCGGAGGTGATGGGCAGTGGGCCAAGGGCACTGTATACTTGGATTAACACTCGTGCATCTTCGTAGTGCGATGACCGTTGGATGGAGACCCCCAGATCGGACGGATATAATGCATATCGTTCTGTATCCTCAGTCGAATGATAACGTGCAATGAGGTAGCGGTTTTGGAATAGTGATGGAGCCACGTGTCGCGCGATGTATGGAATCGCCCCGAATTGAGAAATACTGCCCGCCTACGAAAGGCGGTGCGATAGATACCGTGTAGTTTTGAACAGTGGACGCGGGGCGAGGACCACCGGGACAGATAGACTCCGAGCCGTTGATTTTACGGTTTGATTAGACAGTAGGCAGGCAGGCCACGGGCGCAGCATAGATGAATGAACGACGTCCGATCTGTACAGATCGACAGTTATGAACGCGCCCAATATTCATTTGATAAGCGCCTTTCGGGCTGCGGCTTGGTCTAACACCCAGGTTATGTGGAGAAAAAGACTGAGGGGCCAGGGCCGAAAGGTGCCAGACCATATATATTTTCAAGTGTGGGTTTTTGCCATTTTTAATGCCATTTTGAGTTTATAAAAGGGGAACGCTAAGCGGAAAAATGATTTTTTTTTAAGGCCAAACAAAGGGGGTTTAAAGGGGATTGTTTGTCAAAATTTAACAGAATTTAACAGAATGCTGACATGATCAATAGATCCAACAGACACAAACGCATATCGCATTTTTTTTTTCATCCGAACTTTAAAGCTCATAAAAAATGTGAAACTCAAGGTTTTCAAAAACCGCCTTCTGCCACGTGTCACATAGAGACACATATCGCGTTCGAAAAGGAAAATCAGCTTACCACTTTTAAAAAACGCGAATACCGTCAGTTTTGATTTCCGGACCGCCTTTACTATTCCATCACGGTTCTGTCTCCTCCTGCTCATGGTTCCGTTCTTTCTTTTGTTTACTCCGCCTTCCTTCTATTCTCTTTCATTAACAAATTTCTCCACCTGATTCACTTTCGTTCACTACCAAAGACAGTGGTATTGCCTGCGTTCTATAACAGGAAGATCAAAACGTGTTCGACTTCAATCGAACCCTCCCTATGAGATAAACACGTAGGTAACTTATATATAGAGGTCATGTGTGCAGATGCGTTCAGTTCTGTATATAATACTACAAACCCCTCTATTATTGGGACCTACAAAAAACGATTGATTCAATCGATCTCCATCAACCAAGGAGCAGGATCAAATCTAGGCCTTTCCTTTTCAGAACTTAACAGAGTATCCCCCTTCGGTGTTCTTTGGAATTTCTACCCAGAAATTAATTCCAATTGTTTCTCCATAGAAATTAATTCCAATTATTTGATGGCCCTTCTATCCTCCTACTATGCCTCTATTCTCAAATCAACCTCTGCTCTCTAGCCCCTGGCTAGGTCTTCAACATCAATTGGTTTACAGGAACAAACCCTGTTTGTCCAGACTAAATCACTCACACACTCTGCAGCTCTCCAGTTCTGCTACTTCTGCCTCTGCTCCTTGTCTGTCTCCTTTGCCTTATTGTTGGTTCATGTGCTATTCCTTTGCCATCAATGACAATATTTCCAACACTAATTAGATTATAAAATAAACTGGGAAACTTTCCAAAAAGTCGCACTTAAAGACTACTCGTTTATGGATTTAGCACTTTGAAAAAATCCTAGGGCATTCAAATTATAAAGAATTCACAACTCAAATTTGTGATTACAAAAAATCTATGTTGGATTTTATGCAATTTGGACCTGAAAACATAGTAAAAAAACTCCAAAATATATAAAAGGTAGACTATGGCATTATTTAGGGTAGAGAGAGTGTGATGCAAATCTCACGTGTTCCACCATTATCTAAGAGTGGGTTTTGATCTATTTATCTCTATATGATGAGTGCGATGCAAATCTCACATCTTCCATTATTACATTTGAAAGCCCTAATGACAACCTTAGACGGTTAGACCAAATCCAACCCCTTTACATTGTCACCCTTGAGACTAAACATTGACATGGTCAACGAAAGAAATTGGACCAAATGGTAAGGCTAACATTCATTGAGGATCACGCTTTACTAATGATTTTGTTAAATTGCCATTTTGTCATCTCTTTGACCATTCAAAACATTTGTTTTTGATCATTTTATCTTATCACTTCACTCGTTCATTGTCATTTATATTGTCTTTCTTTATGAATATACCACAACAAGCCTACAAGCATTTAAAGTAGTTAATTGCCATTAATTTCATTTATTTGATTGAATTAAAGAGGATTATGGTTGGTTTTACTAGTGACGATTATGCCTAGTTTTTGTAGTTCTCAGGGAGTTATTGTAACTGACCTCTAAGATTGGCATATATATGCAACTCAAGGGGGGATTTTAGAACATGGGTCTTGTTCTTAGAGTTGATGACATGGTTTCATGTTACCTAAATTGTACCTAGATCGATTCCACACACCTCCATCTCGTGATCTATGTTTCAGTCGACTTGTGTCAAACAAAAATGAGTGATTAACTAACTTTAGACATTAATTTTGAATCCATGAAGAAGATTATAGAAATTTCATGACATAGGTTTTGTGCATAACATCTTCAATTAGGTAGCCCACAAGTAGTTTCCCCTAAAGGTGTGTGATTTGGTAGTTAGATGTGGTTCTTCCAAGAGGTATTTTTTGTTGCACTTTTTCCTAAACGACATCCCAAATTTGGAGTGTTTGCACAACAATTTGCCAAATCTTCTTGGGTTCAACTATTTGTAGTTTGTATGGTCAGAATCTCTGCCTAAAAGTGTCAAGGAATCCATATTCTAGTTGTTCTCAGTTGGTTGATGGTGTCTATGCATGAGACAGGGGATTCATTGAATCACATGCTCATTACATTTTAAAATGTAGTCATTATATAATTCAATGGGGGTGCACTGTAAAGGTTCATCAATGAGGAGGGGGGAAATAGGATAGTCTAAACATTCTTGAATTATTTCATAGATCAACTCATGATGGGGTCTATAGATGCTTTGTTGACGTGTAAAAGTTGGGGATCAAAGTTGAATATGTTAGTGTGATTGGTGTTGTTTTATCTATGGTCTCTGAATGCGATTTAGTCTTGTATCATAGATGACATGGCTGGTTGGGAGGGCCCATTAACCTAGCCACATCCACCTTGCATCTATTGTGCATTATTTTTTGTAGAATGTGTGTGGTAATACGTTGTTTTATGTACCTTGTTTCAACTTGACTACATATATAACAATATAGAGATACATGTTTGTTGTGCAGTGTCTTTGGATTGGAAATTTATATTAAGATGTTGCATATATTGTCTTTTATATTACTCTCGTTGTGTATATGTAGGGCATATTTTTTAACACCGATATTGTTATATGCTTGTTATGTCTTGTTGTTGAACATTGTCGTTAATATTGATGTTATCATGTATCCTATGCATATTATTGTTAAGCATTGTTGACATTGATCACATATGCATGTTGTGTATCATTGATAAGCATTGTGAACATTTGTGGTAGCATTATATGCCCGATGCATATTAATTGATATTGATATTGTTGTATGCTTGCCACATATTGATACATTTGTCCTAACACTGGTTGTGTTGCAAGTGAGGAACATCACTCATATCACTGATATTTTACATGAATATGAGTGCTAACCTCGTTGTGTCTGCAAGTGAACAAGATAAACCCATGTATCTTTCCAAAACAAAGTATGAAACTCATATGAGAAAACAATGTAAGAATTCATGAGACCAAGCCTAGGCCAAGACATACTTTCCATGCAAACGTATACGGGTTTCATTCCCTTGCATATGGTGTGTTTACCACAAAGTTCATTTATCTTGTCAGTCTACTTTCGAATTGTAGAGTGTGAAGACTAAGCGTTGGAGGGCAATGTCAAGCATTAGAACCCTCATGGTTGTTTAACCATTTGGTTTAGACAATGTGACAAGCATATGACATGTCAATCAGGGGCTTTGTAGACAACCTCGATGACCATAATATATTTTGGTATTCTTTCTTTTTATTTTCCTTTCTTGCATTTAAAATATTGTTCAGTAGAAGTGGGATTGCTTTCTGAAGGGAAATGATATGCATTGTAACTCTTCCTTGGTCGCATGAACACAATATTAGGTCATAGTGAAAGATTGCAACCTATGGTGAAGGGACCTTACATTGATGCCTCAGATAGTGGACATCTCCTAGATTAATTTCCATATGAATTCCTTTATGCTTTCATCATGTAGTATAGGTTAGAAAGCCTATTGATGCCCTGAACTCTGCATATATAGTGTAGCATCTCTAAGTCTACAACCTCCAGCTGATAATTTATGTTGGAATTATTGAGCAATTAGCTTGCCAACAACCTTAAGTTTGTTATGAGGGCACATGGAAATGTTGGTAAAACATGTGAAGATTGCATTGCACTCCTGACACACACATAGTGGACCAATGCAAGGTTCCTTCTCTCCTTAAGATCAAATCTTTTATGTTAATTGTGATCAATGATTGTTTAGAATAACTAGCTCAAATTCAATTTTTGGCTTTTGTTGTCGAGGTTCTACCTAAGAATCCCCAAAGTGACATGTCCCAAAAGTGATATCTCAATTAACTTGAGCCCCAATTTACCTCAATGTTGATAGATAATAGATTTATGTAAGGGGTGTTAGAGGAATTTAGAAGAAGTTACGTGTGCATCTCCAATAAATAAAACAAGGGATAATGTCGTGAAAAAACAAAGTTTCGTTTTTTATGGTTCATTGATGTCTTGCAAACATAAGGGATTTATTCAAACCTTGCACTTATCATATCCAGTAAGAATCATTTTACAACACATCTTCAATAATTACCTATACCCACTTACATGTCTTAAATTTTTAGTGAATGTTTTCATAACTTTTACAAGCCCAATTCTTATTTACTAATTGTAGTTGAAGTGAGTTAAAAACCAAAGAATGCCCTCGTGACATAGGTACTTTTTATGGAAAACTCCCCCTTTGGCATTGTGTCAACATCTCATTATCAAATGTGTTTGTTATTTAACTTTGCCCCTCCCTCTTATTTTCGTATGTGTGTTACCTAGTTGATGATTGCATCATACATCGCACTTTGGTGAACCCTCTTAGTGGCTCAGCTCCACCCCATATTGAATTCATCAAGTTAGGCCACATATCCCTTCCACCATCACTGTACATCTTCATTCAAGCATGTGTTATAAAGTTGATGACAAATAATACTTCTCCCACATGCCTATCATCGCTAAGATGGTCAAAATGACTCGTTTCAATGGACTTCGTGCTATGAGATTCTTTCTAGACTTGTTGAGGAATATAGAGTCTTTATTGGCTCTAGGATTATCCCTAGAGGAAAAGTCATAACATCTCCAAGGGGAAAAGCAAGTGAAATTATTAGGCAAGCTACCCATTGTCACCTTGAGAATCTTGCCCCTCACTTCTTGGGTTCAAAAGATGGTCTCCCACCTAAGGGGGATTCCATATATGTAATCCCAAGCCTATTGTTCAAGCACATGTGAGTGAAGGTGGTTAGGATTATATTATATAAATGAGGTTAATCAAAGGATACTTGGAAGGCTTCTTCGATGATTAATGATTTAAATATCAAAATACCAAATGGTGAAGTATTTCAAAAAAATATGTTTATAATGATTTTTATATGCATAAAAGATTAATTCATTGAGAGTCATGCAAGTGTTTATTAAACATAAAGTATTTTTGGGCATGAGAAATAAAGTAAATATGATTTTCCATCAAATGTGTGCCTTATGCTATAACTCTCCAATATACTGACAAGCTCATACAATAGTACTCGCCCTAATACTTTAGAGTACCAACCAAGAAGGATAGATTGTACCCTTGGAAATATTACCTAATCACCACGGTACAAAAGAGTACTCTGCTTGAGTGTTGTTCCTAGTGCACTATAACAATCTGACAATGAAATGGTTGGTTTAAGTATACCTATGGGACCTTTGATATACTCGAGGGTACATGCAAGAAATGTCCATGTTTAGGTTCCTTGCATGGGATAATAAGTGGGAATACATAGGGAGAAGAGACAGGGTTGTCATCACTACAGCCAATAAGTGGAGGAGACGTGCCACACATCCCCCTCCCATCATCCCTATACATGTCATATAATGTCATATCATTCTTCATCAATGACCATGAATGTGCTAAAAAACCAGGAAGTCCCATTAAATATGTTGTGTTGTGGCCTGCCTAGGCCTATTTACTCTTGGATGCTTGTAATCATGATTCCACTCCTTGCCATGATGGACCCTGTAACAACCCTCGTGAAAATTCCATGTAATAAAAGTAACAAAGGAAAAATAATAACCTTGGTTGATGGGACATGTACTCCAAGCTGAATGTTGGGCAAAACATCCTAGTGGGTGTTCATTCAATTTATTATGGCTAAGGAAATTGGCAAAGGCAAAGGCTTTGGAAAGGACAAATGGCAATTTTGACACGTTTATTTATGAAAATGATGGAAATTAGGAGAAAAGGGAGATGAAAGGTCGCAAATTGCATGTGAGGAGGAAAATGAAGGAAAATAATGGAAAATGAAGAAAATAGAGGCCTCATTGATAAAAAGGCTTATGAGGATCAGTTAGCAAGTTATTGCAAAAACATTTTTTCAGTTCATTTTTGGAGCTCTCTCATTATTCTCTCTCTCTCTCTCTCTCTCTCGCTCTTGGACACTTAGAGTTTCTTGGAGCACGTTGGCATTGGATGTAATATTCCAAATTAGTGGTCAGCTAATTGGAATATTAATTTTGGTTAATTTTTGCTATTTATAATGTTGAGTAGGAATAAAGTCGGTAAGGGGACCCACAAATAATAAATAAGTAGCTAAAATCACTTCCCTATAGTCCCTAAGGACATATTGCGGCATTAGTGGGGTCCATGTGGCCACCCATCGAATGGAGGAAACGTCTTAGGTGGCTGTGTGGGAGTGGCATGAGGTAGGCAGCGTAGTGGTAGGCCAAAGAAGGGGCAGTGTAGTCCTTGTGGGCCTAAGGGAACGTTAGAGGTTCAATTTTTACAAAAGGGAATGAGTGCAACTCATTACTCATTAATTCATCTATCTAATTTTCTTTCTTCATTGACTGAGCATGCTTGAATTGTTTATCCAAGTTTGCAGTGTTGTTTAGCACAGATATTTCCAAGCGGATATCTCAACCTCTGCCTCGGGGGACTTCGAGTGCCCGCTCAGGAGAGGAATTTCATCCATTTTGTGAGGAACTTGTAGAGAGATATCACAGCAGCACACAGTCCCTTCGGGACAGCGTAGAGGTAGCGTAGATTGCGTAGTCTAGCCTAGAGGAAGTGTCGAGAAGTGGAAGAGCAGTGCAAATTCAGCCAAAGGATTTGGAAGGGAGGCTAGCCACCTCCTACTAGGGATTTGGGCAGATTTTTGGAGGCACTTTCCAGCAGTTCCAACCAGGAGACTGATTTCCCTAGCAGAGTAACGTGCCAAGCCTGAGGGGGTCATTTTTTGGGGTCGGGATTTCTGGAAACCCTTCGCGAGTTTTTGCAGGTATTTTGAGTAGATTCCGGGGTTAAAAGGCCAAAATTTTATGAGCACGAGAGCATGCCTAAATTACAATCGGAAGTCTGCTAGCAGCAGTAGTTTCCAAGACTGTTAGCGCAGAGGGAGAGCCACGTGGAGCCTTGTTTCAACAGAGATATTGGCCAGGTTTAGAGCTTATCTTCAACCTGCTTACATGCTCCAGGTAAAAGGAAATAAAAGATGATGGAGCTTAGTGAAATGAAGTCGCTTTCACTAAGTGGGCCCGCAGGCAAATTCTGGCGCAAAATCTATTTTTAGACTATGTCTATTTTTAGACATATGGAGCATGGTTCGGGGATTCCAGTTTGAGATTCTTGAAGTATGTGTCATGCTGGTAAAAATAGATGAGACTCTATTTTTGAGGTCAAAGAGGTCGAAGTCTATTTTTAGACTGCCTCTCCTTAAAACATGGAAGTCAAATATTATTTACCCTTAATAATATTTAGACTATAAACAACAGCTTACTTCTCCTCTTGGAGCACTTCAAACAGCTACGTATGGCTCATGCATCCGATTAAGAGGAATCACGTGGTCTCTAAGGCCACAGATTACATGTTGATCTTGGCTGGACTCTGGCTGCGTAAGTTTAAGGGTTAATTATACCATGAGTTAGTGTTCGTTTATTTAGCTTAACCCAATGATTAGTTTAACTATCTGATCAATTAGTTATGAGTGGAGTGAATTAAATATTATTTAATTCATTAATTAGTAACTCATTATTCAACTCAAGAACACATCAGTTCACTACAGTGTATGATCAGTTCAGTGGAGACCAGTGAAAGAGGTAGATGAAAGGGTGGAGTTAGCTATCAGTTGTGACTATATTGTTGCTATTTTCAACACACAGATAGGTGGAGTAAGCCCATGAGGATTGCGCAGTTCAGGCTGGTGGTTTATCTATATAAAGAGGCCATCCCATAGCATTTAAACACGCAATAGAGGCAAGGCAATTGGCGGTGAGTTTTGAACCAGTAACCTGTTCAAAACTAAGCTAGATTGTGAGTAACTGTATGAGAAAGTACTGAGTACTTGTGAGGAGTATTGTACTGAGTTAGTTACTTGATTTCTCCATTATAAATCCCGGTTGAGGGACAAGATATTGCATGCAACACATGACTCTCCATTGTCAGGGCACCACAGGTTCACAAAGACATATAGAGCTATCAGAGAGAGATTCTCCTGGAAGGGGCTCAAGGAGGACGTACTTCGGCATGCTAGGGAGTGTGTGGTTTGCCATAGGAATAAGGAGGAGCTAAACCATCCTACAGGGTTGTTGCAGTCGCTTCCCATTCCATAGGGGAAGAAGAAAGCATCTCTATGTATTTCATCGCGGGGTTGCCCATGGCACAGGGAAAATATTGCATCTTCGTCATTGTTGATCGGTTGATGAAGTATGCCCACTTCTTCGCCATTTCAACTCAGTACACAGCCTCATAGGTGGTCGAGTTTTTTATCAGGGACATCTTCCGACTGCATGGTCTTCTAAAGACCATAGTCAATGACCGGGACAACAGGTTTATGGGGGGATTCTGGCAGGAGTTGTTTCGACTGGTGGGCACAGAGCTCACACCGAGCATGAGCTACCATCCACAAACAGATGGGCATACAAAGATAGTGAATAAGTGGCTAGAAGGCTACTTGTGAAACTATGTCACACGACAGTAGAAGGCCTGGATGCGTTGGCTGCAGTTGGGGGAGTACTGCTACAACACCACCTTCCACATGTCTATTGGTCTATTCCATTTTCATGATTTATATGGTTACGGTGCGTTAACTTTTGCTGATGTTATGTTTTGGGCAAGCAAGGCCCTAGGGCCAAAGACTAGATCTAAGAGAGCCATGATATTCTCAAGGCTCTTAAGGATAACTTGACGACGACACAAAATCAACAAAAAATATATGTAGACATGGGTCGGGTAAAGAGGTAGTTTGAGGTGGGAGACTTGGTGTATCTTCGGCTTCAATCATACAAGCAGTCTACGCTAAAGCATACGGGAGTTGAAAAGATCAAGCCTCGCTTCTATGGGCCATATAGAGTTTTCTGACGGGTTGGAGTTGCCAGAGGGGAGCCTGATCCACAACATTTTCCACGTGTCATGTCTGAAGAAGGCTTTGGGACAACAGGCGACAAGATCTACTGAGATCCCTCCTACAGATGATGAGGAACATTTAGTGCTACAGCTTGAAGCCATCTTGGACACCAGGGAGAGACACTTGAGGAGTAGGGTGGTGAAGGAGTACCTGATCAGATGGAAGAATATCTTAGATGAGGATGCTACTTGGGAAGGGGAGAAGATACTTCAACACCCATCTTTGCAGTTGCTTGAGGACAAGCAAAATTTTGGCGGGGAGGACTGTAATATTCAAAATGAGCAGTCAGCCAATTGTAATATTAATTTTGGCTAATTTTTTCTATTTCTAATGTTGAGCAGGAATAAAGTGGGTAAGGGGACCCACAAATAATAACTTAGCAGCTAAAAGCACTTCCCTATAGTCCCTAAGGAAATATTGCAGCATTAGTGGGGTCCATGTGGCCACCCATCGAATGGAGTGGCACGAAGTAGGCAACACAGTGTTAGGCCAGAGAAGGGGAAACGTAGTCCTTGTGGGCCCAAGGGAATGTTGGAGGCTCAAATTTGACAAAAGGGAATGAGAGCAACACATTCCTCATTCATTCATCTATCTAATTTTATGTCTTCATTGACTGAGCACACTTGAGTTGTTTAGCCAAGTCTGCAGTGTTGTTTAGCACATATATTTCCAAGTGGAGATCTCAACCTCTGCCTCCGGGGACTTCGAGTGCCCGCTCAGGAGAGGAATTTCATCCAATTTGTGAGGATCTTGTAGAGAGATATCACAGCAGCACGCAGTCCCTTGAGGACAATGCAAAGGCAGCCTGAACTGCACAGTCCAACATAGAGGAAGTGTTGGGAAGTGGAAGAGCAGTGTAGATTTAGCCAAAGGATTTGGAGTGGAGGCTAGCCACCTCCTACCAGGGATTTTGGCAGAGTTTTGGAGGCACTTTCCAGAGTCTGGGGTTAAAAGCCCTGAAATTTTTTAGCACAGGAGCAGGCCTAAATTTTAGTTTGAAGTACACCAGCAACAGTAGTTTCCAGGATTGGCAGCGCAAAGGGAGAGCCACAGAGAGCCTTGTTGCAACAGAGATATTGGTTGGGTTTAGAGATCATCTTCAGCCTGCCTAGAGCAGGTCGAGGTGATACCTTCCTTGGCACCTCTATTTTACTACTTCCGATCAATTAATAAAATGGCTTGGCAATTATTTCTGGCTCCAAATTATGTGTTCTGATGTTATTTTTATTCTTTTGTAGTTTTTAGTCTACTGTGCTTTGCATTACTATTTTTCCCAATTTTGGATATTAAAATGGAGCAAGAAGAAGGAGGAAGCATGAAAGGAAGAGAAGGATCAAGCAACTACAACATGATTCTTTGCAGGTATTTATTTGCATGTGTGATTTCCTTGCTAGATCTGGCATACATGATATTGCATGTGGTTCTTTTATGTCTTGGCATGGGTTTTTTCTAGGTGTGATAATGTTTTCAACCTAGCCTTGCCATTTCTGGATAACCTTGATGAGATGGGTTATCATGCTTTGGTTGAGTTGGATTTTCGGATTGGATTCGAAGCCAAGCGAGTTGGATCTCTGAATTGATATAACACATGGCCTAGTAACCCCTGAACCGGAATGTGGGTTGCGGTAAAGGCAGATAGTGTGTTGCCTTGGTAGGCCTAGGAATCCTTGCTTGTGAATGGCAGGGTACCCAGTAAAGCCTAGAGGTGATTTTCCTTGGTTTAGGGCCTAGTGATCGAGGATAGATTGTGGTAAAGCCTGAGAGGTGGGTGCTCTCCATTTTGATCTTGTGGTCTTAGGATGGGATGTACGATAATCCTAGAGAGTATGTCTCGGTTTAGGGCCTAATGATCCTTAATCCAGAGTGTGGATTACGGTAAAGCCTGAGATACTAGGAGACAAGAAAATTCCTCACGGTGTAGGCAGAGAACTCTTGTAGCATTCATATTTGTTTGGTTCTTTTTGGTTGGTTATGAGTCCCATATTCATGCTTGTTGAGTGTAAAAACTCTGGTAAACTTTATAATTATATATTATTATTGATAAAAGATGAGATGATTACAATGGGGAATCACCGAGGCTTTAAATATAGCCTCATGGTGTCCCTTGGTGAAGAGGCATGATCTTTGATCATGCCCTTTCACTTAATAAAACTTAAGATAACTATATCTAATTAATAACTAATAAAATATATATAACATTGCCCCTCTCTTAAAGATGCTTTTTCCTCAAAGCATACGTAATGATGGACAATGTTGACGAATGCTTGAGTTTCTTGAGAGACGAGCTCTTGCTTCCCACATTTTAAAAATATTGTGGAGCATCTTCTCGAGTTCAATCTTTAGTTGATGTGGATAGTGACAAGATTTGATATTGACAGGGTCAAATCCTGTCTTGACTTCAATGGGATGTTTGATTTTCCTATCGGGAGGCACTTTTATGGGTAGATCTTGGAATACTTTTTCGTGTTTCTGAACTACTCCTTGTTCTTCTGGTGTTTCTTCGTATTTCCTTTTTAGATTTAGAGGTAGGTTACCAACAAGTATCATTCGATGCAACTTCTCACCATCATCAAATGATTCCTTCTTAACAACCATATCTGCTTCATCATTGAAGGCCTCAACAGCTTCTGGCGCTGCATTAGTGGCTTCGGATTTGTTTGTCTCTTCACATTTTTCTTTCAATTATGGGGATGAAACATTTTGTTGTTTATAAGCATCTGTATTTTCATGGTTTCTTTCATTTTTGACTATGTCTATTGTTGCATCTGTGATAGCAGTCACATTGAATTCTTTTTCTGCCATCGGATTTTCATTTATATAAAAGTTCTTAATAACTTTTGTTGTTGCATTACTGGCATTATTAGTGGACTGAGTTTCATTTTATTCTCTTGGTTTCTCAGCTCTATAACTTTCATCGTTGATTTAAGAGTCTTTACTTCTAGGTATTTCAACACTATAGTTTTCATGTGAGCTGATTTTCAATTCAACCTCATTCAATTGCTCTTTTTCAAACATGTTATAGTCATGATTATGATCTGAATTTTCTGAATCATTTGAGTTGTTCTATTGACTATGTTCAATATTTGGGACTATTGGTTTTTGCGTCAGATTAAACTTGTTCAACATGGCGTTTATTTTCTGCATTGCTTTATTCTGATTATCTGTGGCCTCTCTATGGTTTAGCCAAATTTGTCTTTCGATCTGATTTGTCGTATCTTGAAGCTTTTTAATGTTGTTGGAGTGTCCTGCAACTGTACCTTCAAGATCGACTAATCTTTTTCCAAATTCATATGAATGATTATTGATTTTCTACTCAAGATCCAACATTTTTTTTTGGAAATCGGCCATCGACATTGATGACATCATTGAGCGCGTTTGTTAGCTTTGAAAAGTCACGTTGTTTTGAAAAGGGGGAATGGGTTTTAATACCATGGGAAATTACCATAGGCTTCCAAAACCACGAGCTTGTAAACCACGAGCAATTACTCTTCCTTATTTATTTTTCCTTTTTAATTTTAATTTGTCTTGGTATGTACGTATATGTACTTCTTTATATATATCTCTTTTCTTTTTTTTTGGGAACTATTTTCTTTTAAATATATATACATATATTTTTTTTCCTTTTAATTTATTTCCCCCTTTGTGTTAACTTTCCTTCTCTCTTAAAGAGGGAAAGTGTGGGAAAAATTTGCAATTTTTTTTTTTAAAACAATGTTGCTGCCCACAAGCACTTGGTTTAAAAAAAAATCTGCAATTTTGGAATTTTCTTGTAATTCCTTAATTCTTAGTGATCACACAGATCCTGAAGAGCGACTACTTCGATACCAATGGAGTGTAAAAACTCTGGTAAACTTTATAATTATATATTATTATTGATAAAAGATGAGATGATTACAATGGGGAATCACCGAGGCTTTAAATACAGCCTCATGGTGTCCCTTGGTGAAGAGGCATGATCTTTGATCATGCCCTTTCACTTAATAA
The DNA here is from genome assembly GCA_034641835.2 of Pinus albicaulis. Taxonomy (NCBI): domain Eukaryota; kingdom Viridiplantae; phylum Streptophyta; class Pinopsida; order Pinales; family Pinaceae; genus Pinus; species Pinus albicaulis. The sequence continues at coordinate 1,354,604,739 of CM076575.1, forward strand.
AACCTAAGATAACTATATCTAATTAATAACTAATAAAATGTACATAACAGCTTGGAATATGGCACAGGGGTGATTGACTATAGAGATATTTGGCTCATCCAATCTATGGTCGGCTGGAACGTGGAAGTCCCATCTCCGGTTGGTTTTTACATTTAGTAATTAAGAGTTCATTCCTTTGGTATTTGGTATGCAAATGTATTGATTTATATGTGGATTATGTTGTTGTTGTATCCATTGTATTTCTGTTGACTCATTATGTTGGTTATAAGCATGTATTTTATCAGTGATGATGTATGGCTCTCTCCATGTTTTTTTCTTGTAAATTAATGCACCATGTATCTATTGTCAAATATATTGTATTACAGCGAATGATGTAGGGGAGTAATGATTCTTAGCTATTCTCAAATAAGTATGAGACCCCTTTGCTCTGTTTTTTTGTTTACACCCGTAGATTCAATGTTTGTGACATGTTTGACAAATGTATGTCATGGCTAGTATGGGTCCAGATGAGTTCTCAATTATGTGATTGATTCCTTATCATTGTCTTGTTTTTTTTTATTTATCATCTTTTAAGTTTTCATGAAGTTCTGGACAGTGACCTAGGCTCAAGGCCTGAAAAAGTGGCTCAAATCTCAGAGCCGTAGGCACAGAACTGAGCATTTGGGGCCCTAGCTGCTGGCATGCAGTGTTATGCCTGCGACTATAGCTTCCTAGCCCCTAGAATGTAGTGTTATGCATGTGCCTATGGCTCAAAGGGGGTCAAAATGTCAGTGTGACCCAAGGGTAAGAGGCATGTTCAACTTATGGCATCACACAAGCATATTCATACATCACCAATGACCAATGCATGTTCAACAATAATACAATGCATTTTCAACATATGTGAGATCTTCCTCTCCTGTCAAGGGAATATCTAGTGCTTGAGAGAGATAGTTTGGGTTTAATGGTATGGAGAGCTCACCCACTCTTGTTTGCCCATGTTCATAATGATTTATAAATTCCTATGTGATTATGTGATTATGTCCATTAAAATTTTGAAGAAATTCTAACAATCCTGCTTCATATAATCTTTCTATTGTTTCCTTTCCCCGGTTTTCTAACTTGAATTCTTTTGGCTCAATTTTGGTTCCCATTTGTCTCTGATCTGTATACCAATTGATGTATCCTTGTACAGTCAAAATCCTCATTATGAATAAACAAAAATATATAGGTACACTTGTCCTTTTTATTCATGCAATTTTTAAGATAAATATCATGGTAGATAGACTTACTTGATCTCTGAAGCTCTTTGAAAAAGAATGAGATTATTCCTCTACTTGAAGCTTCTTCAATTTCCTTTGCTCTGCTACAAATGATACCCAAAAGGAGTCCTCTATTTTTAAATAAATAAATAAAAATTACTGTGTGAAAGACCATAAAAATATCTCGAAAATATTTTACTGCTCTACAAAATCGTGCCTCAATCTCTGTTTGCAAATTTTGTTTATGGAAATCCCTCTCTCTTCAAAAATTGCACACTATGTCTATGCAATAGGACTCTCTGCATTTTCACATGCAAACTTTTTGACAAATATGCATGGAGAAAATTGAGTTGGAATACCTGAACTTTGATTAACTGGAAGAAAAATTATAGAGGTTTTTGATTAATGGCTTGTTTTCCTATGTTAAACAATACCATTTCGATTAAAACTCCTCTCAACATCTCGAAGATTCATAAATAATACAGGTGGCAAGGTATGTTTACGGTGACAAAGTTTTACAAATCCACAACTGAAGTCTTGTTTTCTCATATGATGACACATCTTAACCAAATTATTGAGTTTAACTATCCTTGAAATTGTTTAACTGCTGATAGAAATTCGGGATTGATTCTTACCTTTCACTTGCGAAATGTTTGGAATTTTTTGGGGAAAAACGGTCAACTTGGCGCAGAAAAAATCTCGGTTTCAATCTCTTTGTTAAAACCGATGTGTCTCTCCTTATTTATCCACGCAAACTTTTCATTTTCTTTGCCTAATTCTACACAATATCTTCACAGCTCAGGGCTCTCCTGACCTACGCAGTCCTCTCTTTAATTTATGCATCTCTCCTGCATATTTCTCTTTCCCGAGGGTTCTTCTATGTTGTGTGAATTCGTAGTGTTGCTCTCAACTTTGAGCTTGGTTTTTCTATGACAATTGAAGAGAGCATTAAGCAGAGCAAGTTTTGCTTGTTTAAAAAGGTTTTGACCGCTTATCTCTGCGCTCCCAGCTCATGCTCTGACCTCTATACTCGTGGATGCCTATGTGTCATAGTTTGATTGCCTTCTATGGTTTATGATTATCCTTTCTATGACGAGTTTGCATGCTTGGTCTTGTCACCATTATATTTGTTTTACCCATGCTCTGTCTTTGGTACAATCTTCATCATGGCTTTTTCATCTTTACTCTTATTTCTTGTATGCCTACTGTTGCAGGTGTTTGCAATCATGCATTGTCATGTATTTGTCATTTCATTCCTTATTGCATGTTGCATCTTGTATGTTTGCCTTTTGAATCCCTTGTATTTCATTTTTTATATGCTTATTCATTAAATTGCTTTGAAATGACCATATCTAGGACATTTCAAATGAAATTCATTTTATAATGACACTAACTCCTTTGTTTTGGTTTTGTAGGCAAGTTAATCTTTCATATTTTTGCAGGCAATTCCTTATGAGGAAAAAAATTGAGCCACAATTTTGGTCAAAAATGCTTATGTAGGAGGATAAATGTAGGATTATATGATGTTAATATAGGGTTATGATGAAAACAATTTTTAATGTAGGATGTAGGATAATGTAATAGGATGTAGGATGTAGGGTGACAATGTAATAGGATGATGAATTCATGAAATGAGTATTGCATATCCAAGTTAAATTAGTTTAACAATCCTAGAAAAATTTTCAAAATCAAAGGTTTTAAGAACACTTTTTACGCTTACAATACTTTCCTTCCACTTAGTAGCTCAATGTCAATGCTCATTCTGTTGATGATGACCTTTTCTAGTTTGTCAACACTTGACCCTTTTTTAATGATGATAGTTCTTTTGACTTCAAAGATGAATTTTGATGGAATGGAGACGCTTGTATCTACTTATCAAATTCCCTTGATGTAGATTATGATGTTTCATGTTCTTTATGCATATGATATTGATTTCATTGAGGTCCCTTATGATGAATATTGATGTCTCAGGCCCCTTCTGCAATCATATGATATTTGATTTAGTTCAGGTCCCTTCTACAATGATATTTGAATGATGTCTCATGTCCCTTCTGTAATACAACTTCTTTTAATTAAACTATTTGCATAGTTTTTATTGGTTATCTTCCCCCTTGCTTATTTTACGATTTGTCCTCGAGTCTTTGAATTCTGGAGGATGATTTCCTGCAAAATGAAATTAAAGAAAAAGTAAAACAAAATAGGGAATTCATATTATCCAAACAAGTTGGTTTTCCGACATGAATTCAAGTTTGTATTGTGCCAATTTCCTTGATTTTCACAACCAAACTCCTTATATATATATATATATATATATATATATATATATATATATATATATATATATATATATATATATATATATATACATATCTGTTAATAGGTCCAATCCCAATTCTGATGCAAGTTTAAAAGTATGAATTTGAAATTCAATTAGTAACAAAACTTCCTTATCATATACCAACAAATATGGGTTGAATCCAGTTGTATTATTCCATGTAATTTTTGTATGCCCATAATGCATCTCTTAACTAAATTTCTGTTCAATCCTTTCTGTTCATTTGTGTCGTCTTTGTCATGATGTTTTCCAGGACCTTATTAGTGGATTATACTTTTCCATTTGCTTGAGGGTGGTACAGAGTAGACTTTTTGTGTTTTATTTTATACTTTTCCATAAGATCCTGGACAAGTTTAGAGGTGAACTGTGCTCCCTGGTCTGTAACAATATGTCTTGGAACTCCAAATCTTACAAATATTTCTTCAAAGAGGAATGAAACCATTGTTTCTTCTGTTTCTCTTGCCACTGCTTTTTCTTCTACCCATTTTGTAACATAATCTGTACACACCAGAATATACTTCTTTCCATTTGAAGGTAGGTTAATATGTCCCACAAAGTCAAGAGCCCATTGTTTAAATGGCTCTATAAGTACTTGTGGTTTCAATGGCATTTCATCTAATATTATAGGTTTTCCAGTTCTTTGGCAACTATCACATCGTTTAACATAGGCTTTTGAGTCCTTTAAGATTGTTGGCCAATAGTAGCCAAGTTTGAGCACCTTGTATGTTGTCCGCTTGTTTGCAAAATGGCCACCACATGGCTCGTCGTGATATGCTTTTAAAATATCAAAAATTTCATCTTCTCTAACACATTTTTTTATCAAAAGATCAGAACTAGTATAAAATAGGTCACCATTGACCCAACTATATCTAGCACTTTCTCTTATTATTTTTCTTTTCTGCTTGTTAGTGAAATGAGATGGTAATATTTTGGATGATAAATAATTAGCTAGATCTGCAAACCATGGGGTTTTAGCTATTATAGAAAATAAATGTTCATATGGAAAGTTGTCTGAAACAGGAATAGGATCACCCCGTGAATGAAGTCTTGACAGGAAATCTGCTACTTGATTGTATTTACCTGGTTGATCTAGAACAGTGAGATTGAATTCTTGCATTAACATCAACCATCTAGTAATTTTGCCATTGGTAATTTCTTTGTTCATTAAGTATTTAATGGATGAATGTTTTTTATGAATAAACACTTGATAGCATGTTATATAATGCCTAAATTTATTGACTGCATGCACAACATCTAGCATTTCTTTTTCAGTTACTGTATAGTTAAATTATGCCGAAGTTAAATTTTTGTTTATGAAGTAAATGGCATAATGAAACTGATTTTATTTTTGTCCAAGTGATGCTCCTATAGTTGTATCAGATGCATCAATAGATATGTGAAATGGAAATGACCAGTTTGGCCCTCTAAGAATGGGTGTTATTGACAATTTTTCTTTCAGTATTTCAAATGCATTTTGGCAATTTGTTGTCCATTGAAACTCGATGTCTTTTGAAAATAACTTGAACAGGGGTAGAGCTATTTTACTAAAATTTTCAATGAATCTTCTATAATAGGCTGCATATCCCAATAAACTTCTTACTTCTTTTTGTGTTGTTGGTGCCATTAATTTTACAATGACTTGTATCTTTGTTGGGTCCACCTTGATTCCTGAAGAAGAAATGTGGTGTCCCAACACTATCCCTTCAGTTAACATCATAAAACATTTCTCATTGTTTAGGGATAAGTTTTTCTCTATGCATCTCTTTAGAACTTTTTCAAGGTTGTTCAAACAATCATCACATGTACTTCCATAGATAGTAAAATCATCCATGTAGACCTCTACACATTCATGAATTAAATCAGAAAAGATGGCTAGGAGTGCTCTTTGAAAAGTAGCAGGTGCATTTCATAATCCAAAGGACAAAACATTATATGCATATGTTCCCCAAGGACAAGTAAATGTAGTTTTATCTTGATACTCCAATGCTATCTTAATCTGATTGTATCCGCTAAATCCATCAAGAAAATAAAAGAATTTCTTTCCTGCTAGTGAATCTAGTACTTGGTCAATGAATGGTAATGAGAAATGATCTTTTAATGTGGGTTTATTCAGTTCCCTATATTCTACACATATTCTCCATTTTCCATTTTTCTCTGGTACCACTACTAAGGGAGAAACCCACTGACTATCTGAAATAGGGTAGATGAATCACACCTGTAACATTTTTTGTAGTTCTTCTTTAACTATTTCTTTCATCATAGGATGCATTCTTCTTTGTGGTTGTCTAACTGGTTTGATGTGATCATCAATATAGATATGGTGAATACATGTCTTTGGATGGATTCCTTGCATGTCATCAGTATAGTAACTTGAACATGGGTAGAACTATTTTACTAAAAATTTCAATGAATCTTCTGTAATAGCCTGCATATCCAAATAAACTTCTTACTTATTTTTGTGTTGTTAGCGCCATTAACTTTAAAATGACTTGTATCTTTGTTGGGTCCCCCTTGATTCCTGAAGAAGAAATGTGGTGTCCCAACACTATCCCTTCAGTTGACATCATAAAACATTTCTCATTGCTAAGGGATAACTTTGTCTCTATGCATCTCTTTAGAAAATTTTCAAGGTTGTTCAAACAATCATCAAATGTACCTCCATAAACAGTAAAATCATCCATGTAGACCTCTACACATTCATGAATTAAATCAGAAAATATGGCTAGGAGTGATATTTGAAAAGTAGCAGGTGCATTACATAATCCAAAAGGCAAAAAATTATATGCATATGTTCCCCAAGGATAAGTAAATGTAGTTTTATCATGATCCTCCAATGCTATCTTAATCTGATTGTATCTGCTAAATCCATCAAGAAAAGAAAATAATTTCTTTCATGCTAGTGAATTTAGTACTTGGTCAATGAATGGTAATGGGAAGTGATCTTTTAATGTGGCTTTATTCAGTTCCCTATAGTCTACACATATTCTCCATTTTACATTTTTCTTTGGTACCACAACTAAGGGAGAAACCCATTGAATATCTGAAATGGAGTAGATGAATCCCACCTGTAACATTTTTTGTAGTTCTTCTTCGACTATTTATTTCATCATAGGATTCATTCTTCTTTGTGGTCGTCTAACTGGTTTGATGTGATCATCAATATAGATATGGTGAATACATGTCTTTGGATGAATTCCTTGCATGTCTGTATAATCCCAGACAAAAGCTTTTGAATATTTTTGTAATAATGCAATTACATGTTGTTCTTGTGATGATTGTAGATTATTACCAATATTTAGACTCTTTCTAGGATTGATTTCAATTATTTTGATTTGTGAATTGAAAATTGAGCTAACAGTAAAAAATTCTTTCAAATGATTGAATAGTACAATTTTCCTAAAGACATTGATTCAAAAAATGATTTGGAGCTTCATATTGTGTTATTCATAGCTGCTCATAAATATCAGGTTCTTAGATGAAAAGGTCTATTAAATCCTCATTTTCTTCCTCCTCTCTAAAATTAAAGACTTGATTAATACTTAGAACAGATTGAGTTTCTTGTTGTTGTTGGTCATCAAGCCATGATAATAAAGAAGGAGATTGTCCTGGAGAATAGAGTATAACATGTTTCCTTTCATCTCCATGTGCCATTATGATGCTTCCTCATCTACATCTAATGAAGGCATATGTTGTGGCTAACCATGGTCTGCCTAGAATTAAAGGATGGCCTCCTAGATTTTTTTTTGGTTGCAAGATTAGAAAGTCTACATGATATTCCCATGAATCCAAAGAAACAAAGATGTCTTCTAATATACCCTCTGGTACAACTTTAGATCTATTTGCTAGCTCTAAAATTGTTTGAGGATAAATTTGTTTAGGTGGTTGGGTCCCATAACTATATCCTCGCCAACCTTGTCCAAGTTGGTTTTGGTATTGTTGTGGAGGCCAAGCCTGCCATGGCATCAGAGTATTCCATGAAGTTTGAGGAGGATATTGATAATTTTGAGGGATTTGTTGAGAAAATTGCCGAGGAATCCTTGGTTGCCAAGGTCTCCTTGGTGCCATATAATAAAGAGAATCAATCCCTTGTGTTAGTGTCAGAATATGCATTTTGCCATCAGTGATCAAAATTACTCTTTTTATACTAATTTTAGGGGCCCCACTCTGAATTTTTTTATCATTCCATTAGTTCATGTAAAAAATTGATTCACTAATGGCAGCCCTAGTCATAAAACCTCACTCTCCTTCAAAATTTCATTGGCCCACCTTCATGTCTTGCTGAGCATTAGAACACTTTTGAAAAGCTCATTTCACTATGTCTTATGTCAACCATGGAGTCAGGTCATTTAAGGTTTAGGTCATTAGATTTTATTGTTCAAGGTCCAAAAATGCACCATTTATTCTCAATAAGGACAACAAAAGGTGTGAGAGTGACTCAATCAACATTTCATTATCATTTGCAGAATATTATCAACATGTAAATATGATATTTTAAAAGTTGTAATATTGATTTTCATATCAAAATTGTAATTTTGATATGAAAATAGAGATGTAGATTATTTTTAATTTTTTATGTAATTTTATGCCTATAAGATGTAATAAGTTCTATCCCTAGATGCCAACTCAAATCACATATGCCAAACTGAAGATCACCAATTGAAAGTGAAAAGTGCCAAACTCCACCAACTTCATCCTGCAAAGAATAAAAGTCAAAAGAAAAGGGTAATTAGAAAATGTGTCAAAAAAGTGAAAGGAAACAATGGAAAAGTGGGTTTTTGATTTAAATCTAAATTCACTCAAGCATTAAAGACTCCTAGACATCAATTTGAAATTCATTTGCCTCCTATTCCAACAAGCAAATACTTGAAGAGAGCGATTTTTCGATTTTCTGGGCAAAATTGGAAAAAAATTGAGCAAAGGGCGCATATCCTTAAGGCATTGCACATAGTATGAAGAGAGGGTGCATATCATTAAGGCGATGTGCACATTTTGAAGAGAAGGTGCACAACCTTAAGGCGTTGCGCATTTGTCCAGCAAGCCAGAAAATCATCCAAAATTCACCAAATCACCTCCAGAAACTCCCGCAAAAGCTATTTGAGCCTCAAGCAAACAAGTAAAGGTGTCTTCCATCATAATTTACCTCCTTCAAGTTTATTTGTTTGGTGTTGTGTAATTTGCTTGATAATTTGCTGTTTTAACCACTCAAAACCCTAGTTTTCCTCCCTAATGCTCCCAAATCCAAAAATTCACTCCCTTACCCTTTTACATGCTTCCCATATTGTAAAACCTCATTCCCAAATATTTGTTAGTATAATCCTTGTCCCTCAGCTTTTAAACCTAAAACCCTAAGCCCTAGGTGGTTCTTTTTACCTAGGCTCCCAATTCCCCATCCCAATTTCCAATTCCATATCCCAATTCCAATCACACTATCACTCCTTTTCCCTTCCCCCATTTCTCATATCCCTAAAATTATTTCCAAAAATTTCCCTTTCCCCATTTCCTATACCCAAAAAAGTCACCTTACACATATTATCATTCCTAATCCCTAGGGTTTTGACAAAAAAACCATGGCAGAAGAGGAAGGAAACACAATATTCAGTGAAGGAGAGGAAATAGAGGAGAGGAGGCTACATAGAGGTGGAAGAGTGCTCAGACTTGAACCTGTTAATACTAGGGAACTTTTAGCCTCTCCAATGGAAATAACATGTTTTAAATATGTTGGTTGTTATGATTTTTGTGAACAAGTTCAGAGTGCTCAACACCATGCCAGGTTGAACAGGCTCTTCATATCCAACCTCCATAAAAACCAAGTCTCTTTAGCTGGAGTCACCTTTACTATCTCAACTGCTACCATTTCAGTTGCCACCGGGATCCCAAATGTTGGGGAGAAGTGGTTTAAAAAGAGTGATTTGGAGGAGAACTACTTTGAGCCTTTCCTGAAACCAAGTTATAAGAATGAGAGAAAGAGGTTCTTTCCTTTTTCCCACCTCCAGGACAGATATGCACCGATGATGAAGATAATCATGAAATATTTTTCATGTGAGGCTAGATTTTCAAGACTCTATACTTATCACATCTACCTCTTGATGCATTTCACTAGGGTAAAAATGTTGACCATACCCTACTACCTTTTCCAAAGCATAATTACGATGGCATTCATTTTCTAGAAAAGGCAATATGAACATCAAATGAAAATTCTATTTCATCATTCCCTCATTAAGATCATAGTCCTCCGCCAGCTTAATCAACTAAACATTGCATGGGACACCTCCATAGCCCATGATATATTCAGAGATCCTCCTACTCATCATGCACAAAATGTGCCTTCATCATCCCAACCATCCACTTCCATTCCTCCATCTCAGCCCATAGCTCATTCATCATCATTTGATCAGTCCACTTCACCTCCTTCGTCTCCATCTCATCATGACATTGGATCACCCTGCAGGATGGAGGTTATTGACCCTAAGTGGGCTAGTATGGTTGAGGTTGAGCCATTGCCAAAAACCTAACAGAGAGGATACAGGCATGTGTTTGTTCCACATGGAGTGGAAGGGGCCATGCATTCTACAACAACACAATAGGTGGACAAAGGCAAAGAGAAGGTCAATGAGGCAGTCATTCATGATGAGGAGGACACTCATGAAACATAGCATGAATTCTAGCTTGTTGACCTAGACGAGGATGACAATGACAAAATAACTAATGTTGCCATCAAAGGTAAGGATGTCAAGATTAAGGAGCTTCAAACTAATATTGACAAGGCAAGATATGTAATACACTTCTTTGAGCAATAAAATGAGCAATTGAAGACCAAACAGGTCATTGATGAGGTTAAGTATTTTACTGCTCAAAGGGCGGCTCAAAAGGCCAAATTCATGCTAGATGAAACACTTGAAAGGTATGGATTACTTGATGATGAAGAATAATAGGTACCAAGATAGAAACCTAGAACCAGAGGGCTGAAAAGAGCTCTAGCTCTAGAGAGGCAAAGGGAAGATGAGCTTGCTGATCAGCTAACCCTAAATGAGAAGCTTGCTATAGAGATCAGTGAGAACAGGGAGTCATGGCTTGATAGATCCAATCAACACTTGGAGAAGCTGCTAGCGAAGGCAAATAAAGATAATGACCTATTTAGGAGAAAGGTCAAACACTACGTCTTGAAGGAGAAAATTGCATTGGCCAAGCTCAAAAGTGCCAATGCAAAAATTGAAGAGTTGACCATGGAGGAAAAGAAAAAGTTGGAAATTCTTGTTGAGGCTTCCCTTCAAGCCTAGACACATCACCATCAGCTATTTTATAAATTTTGAGGCATTTTCAAACATTTTTGCAAATTCTGAGTTTGACTGTGTTTTTTTTAATAAGGATTTAGCAGAAAATTTGTCAAATGATAGGGACACTTTTTGGGAAAAATGTCACCACCATTAGGTTCATAATGATGAAGACATGCGCCTTGTACGTTTTCTAAGTTTTTTTAGTCAGAATGGTCAGTGAAAAGGGTAAAAAACACCCTAAAAATCATGTTTATGCCCATATTTTTGCCTAGGCACCGCACATAGCAGTCTTGGGAGATTGCAATTTTGAGGGGTCAAATCAGGATCATTTTCAGAACTTGAGGCATATTCATAAAGAGAATAGGCAAATCTTTCCAACAAGCCATATTGGGCCAGATTTGGACACCTGTAGGTCAGTAAAAAATCACCTTGAACATGGAGGGCGCACAACTTTAAGCGAGGGTGCATATCACAGTTTGTCGAGTTTTTTGGTTTTTCACTGTAAATTTTGATTTTATCTCAAGAAATGATCTTTTTACCTATGTGATTCATCATGGTAAATGTAATTATCTCAATTATAATTTACCTAGGGGTAGATTCATCAGGTAAAGTTATCCTTTAGTCAAGATGAATCAGTTTGAGTGTAATGAGGAGTGAGTCACTTAAACCATCCTACACTTCAGTTTTCAATTCATAAATTAGTGGATCTCTTCTTCACCTCATGGATTCGGCTCCCGAGGATGAGTGAAGCTTGTTTTGATGTCTATTTATCCCCTTTATTCATACTAAGCAAGGGTTGGACTAAATTTGTATGTTTGCTTATTGATCAAGGAACTATTGTACTTTTTTTTTTTTTTACCAGTTTCATATATTAGAATGTATTGTATTCATGTTCAATTCATTTCTATGGTATGATGTATTTTAAGTTTGATAATCATAACACATTCTTGCTCATGCTATGTTTTGGGGAATTGATCATAGTTTGTCCATTTTCCTCTATTTAGGAAGAATACATCTCCCATGCTCTTCCTAGCTTCTCTTTAGTCTCAAAACCATTACATCACAATCATCTTCAAGTGATAAGCCTTGTGCCTACCTTGCCCCATTGAATCCCTGCCACCCTATCTCATTTTCCCTGACCTAGCTCCCTTGACCTAATTTCTTCATCTAGTTTGAAACCCAACCAAATCAAATCAAAACAACCCCCGCACTCTATATCTAGCCTAAAAACCCTAATTTCTCCAGCCCTCCTGGTTGTGACCCTTTTGGAGAGAGCCATCTCCGACTTGATAGGACTAGCTATCAAGTTAAAAGCTTGGTCTGTAGTTACCACTGTTGGGATTCCTTCTTCAGCCTTAGGAATCTGGCGGAGTGCTAACATTCTGGCGCCTTTTTCGGGGAACAAAAAGACAATTTTTCCCTGGGTGTACAACAAACATTTATCGGAAACTGATCCTTTTGATGATAAGATCGAGTTTCATAAGGATTATTTCATATTTGCAGCGTGCCATAGCAGATCTAGCTTCTACAAGGTATACCAGAGCGAATCCAAACCCTGATCCAATTGATCTGGTTGATGATCCAGAGAAGTTCTTTCGAAGACATTGATATCAAACTGCACATATTCAATCAGGACCGGTTCCGTTGGTAAGATCGGTTTCTCTACTTGCTAAGTTAATTTCTGTAGAAGATATACCCTATGATATGAAGTTTGAATTATCTTTATTTAAATCCAAATCCGAAACTTCTTTGTCCGATATAGTATTTGATCCTCTAATATTATATGAGGTAAAATATTTGTCTGAATTAGACTTAAGTCCTTTTAAACATTGGTTTTTTGAAGAAATTAAACCCGAGTCTAAACTTGACCTTAAGGAGTGGATCCAATTGTACCATCCTTAGGAAGTTTTTGTCTCATATGAACCTCAAACTCAATCAATTATAGTATATTAATCTGCACCTTCAACTTCATCATACATACATGCCACTTCAGTACCAACAATTTCAGCTCCTTTACCTATTCAGCCCATCCCTCCTATTGTCAACCCTGTATTCCATTCAGTAGGAAATATGGCTTGTTTTGGACCTTTAGTTCCCCCTGGTCAGCTTGCTGATTTGCCACAAGGATATGGCCAAATACTTACCCTCTTCAATGAAAACTCTAAAATCACTGCCCATCAACATATGGTCAAAATCACAACCTTCATGGATCTTGAGGAGTTAGATGCAAATGATGCCAAGATGTGAATCATCGCACAAATTTTTTCTAGTGAAGTTAAAGTTTGGTTCCGTGCCCTAGCAGCAAATTCTATTAGGGCTCCTACTGAACTAACTGATGCTTTCTTAGCTAGGTGGGATGAGAAGAAAAAATCTTTACAAATCCTTGCTTAATATGATTCCCTGAAGCATAATCCTAATGAATCAATGCCTGATTATAATTCCCGATACCTCAGAATATATAACTCCATCCTAAATGAAATGAAACCACCTCTTGATTTGGCCCTTCTGCGTTATCCTGATGCTTTTGACCCAGATATGGCCTACTCATTGAGAGAAAGAAATCCCACTACTTTGGAAGAAATGATCAAAAACTCAGTAAGTGTTGAGGCCAACCTCTTGATTAAAAAGTAAAAACTTAAAACTGAATGCAAAGTGACCATTAAAGAATAACATCCACTTCATCTCATACTTAATTTGATGCTTTTCTTAGAACCATGGAAAGAATGGTCGATAAGATATCTATTTCAGATAGACAGACGAAGCCACAAATCAGAAATCCGAACTTTCGAGGCCAGCAACAGAGCCTCAGTTCCGGATAAAGTAGAGAAAGAAAAGAGCTCTCGAAACAGAACAAAAATAGCCAATTAGGACACCACTACATCATAATTATGCTCAGAGTGATGAAGAGGAAGAACCAACAGTGGAGGAGAACCTTCTTTTCACAGCTGATGGCCATCCCATCATTCTCATCGAGGATGAAAAATATGTGGAAAAAACAAGTTGACCTAGTGATAAAGAATTTATATTGGTGAATGATCATGAATTAGAAGTAGAATCTGATGACTATCAAAGAGGATACCTAAATGCATTGAGGTCCCAGCAAATGCAATATACCTTGAGAGGTCGTGATGTTCCAATCAATCCACCTCTGAAGAAGATAGTTCAGCAGAAAGAAGTACCACAGAAGCAAGTTTCTCAAGCTAATCAAAATAAGGGTAAAGAGATTGCAACTCCAAATCAAAACAGAAGTAATCAACCTTCTACAACTGCACTTATCAAAGAAAGAGACATTCAGAGAAAAGAAGTTGCACCGAGAGATAATGTTGAGAAAAGGGATATTGTAAGAAAAGAGGTAGACAAAACTATACCTTTCAATTTAGAGTCGTAAATTTCAAATTTAAAGGTGTCTATTCCTCTTACTAAATTGGTGAAAATTGATAAGTATATATTTCCCATGTAGTCACAACTTTGAAAGTTGACCCTTTATCCGACATGGTTAATATAGAAGATGATCAACTCGAGTTAATATTTGGTTCCACAATCGATGGTCAATTTAAATATAGTGAGGTCCCACCATTTTACTTGAGTTTGAAAGTTCACCAATTTATCCTTCATAACACTATGTTAAACTTCGGGGCTTCCCACAACCTCGTGCCTAAAGCCATCATGGAGAAGCTTGGCCTTGACATAACCCACCCATATCATGATTTACATTATTTTGACTATGGTTGTGTCCGTTGTTTGGGTCTAATCAAAGATCTTGTGTCTCCCTAGAGCAAATCCTAGCCAAAAATGTCCTTATGGACGTGGTAGTTACTGATATTCAACCATGTTTCGGTATGTTGTTATCAAGATCCTAGGGGGCTAAATTGAGAGGTACACTGCAGTTGGAATTTTCCTATGCAACAATTCTTGTCTTCGGTCAAATAAACTATACCATGAGACTAAAATGAAATACATGATCACAAACAAGGAAAGACCTAATAATCGTCCTATAAACGATGTACATACAGACTTAGAGTCCTTCATTTTGTACAATGATTCTGTATTAAACGATGTAGATTGTCAATTAGTAGAAATAGAGGATGTTATTGAAGTTTCAGATTACATTAGAACAGTGTTAGAAAAGGAGAAAGAGAATCTGCCTACTATATCTGAGCAGTCATCAGAGACGGCAGATGAAATCTCAGAACAACATAAAGAATCAAATCAGAAAATTGTGTCAAATCAGAGTCAAGAGTTTCAGAACCTTGAGGAAGAAGGTGGTCTTTGAAGCATGGAATTTTATGGTTCCGTTGGCAAAGACGGGGTTGGCATTGGTTTATGGATCCGCAACCCATTTCAATATAAAAATAAAGTCCCTAATAATGTTAGGTCGTGTTCCTACAAATTAGCATTCAATTGTATGAATAATGAGGTTGAATATTAGGCGCTCATTATCGGTCTAATTTTTTTGAAAAAATTGGGTGCTAGAAGAATTGCAATCTATGATGATTCAGAGCTGGTAATTAAACAAATCAAAGGTGAATATCAAGCTAATCACCCAAGGATGAGGCAATATAGGAATGCAGCACTTGACATTTTGAGAATGTTTTCAGAACATACACTTGAAGTAGTGCCAAGGTTGCAAAACTTGATGGCTGATTCATTAGCGACTACTACAAGTAATTTCAGATCTACAATGTTTGCAAATAAAAAGTTTGAGATTCATATAAAGCACAAATCCGCCATTTCGGATAACTTGAAATTTTGGCAAGTATTCTGGGATGATAAACAAGTGAACAATTTCCTTCAAAGTGAAGGTGAGTTTGAGAACTGTTCCATGGACGAAGTGTACGATAAGGATGACCAAGTCATTGAGACAAATCAGATTGACATACTTCAGCTCAAGGAAAATAACATTCCAAAAGGTCTCATACCTTTGGAAGAGTTATTTGATCAAGATGACGTGGCAAGAAAACCTACTTTGGTCCCCACAGAAAAAGGCGTAGAAGATGTTAATATTGGAACAACGGAGCAACCGAAGTTCATAAAGATTTCAAAGTCTTTGCCTCCAGAGGTAAAGCCTAAATATGTTGAATTTTTTACTGAGTTTTTTGACATGTTTTCTTGGGATTACTCAGATCTAAATTTGTATGATAAAGATATCATTCAACACACTATCCCGATAAAGCCAGACCAAAAGCCTTTTAGGCAAAATCTCAGGAGAATAAACCCAAAGTTGTTGTCGTCCATTGAGAAGGCGGTAAACAAGCTCTATAATGCAAGTATTATTGTTCTACTTAGACTTTCTGATTAGATCTCCAATTTGGTTCCAGTGCGAAAGAAGACTGGTGAAATCCGACTATGTATAGATTTGAGAAATCTGAACAAAGTGTCGCTGAAAGACAATTACCCGCTGCCCAAAATGGACCACATAATTCAACGAGTTGTAGGAGCCAGCAGGATGTCATTGTTGGATGGTTACTCAGGGTACAATCAGATCCTTGTGCATGAAGATGACCAGGATAAGACAACATTGACTACACCATGGGGTACCTTCAAATATGCCAAGATGTCATTCGGTGAAGAATGTCAGGGCCAATTTCCAGCGTGCCATGGAAATAGCTTTTGGTAACGAGAAAGATGTCTTCCTTATTTTTTATTTAGGTCATTTGATTGTTTATTCAAATTAAGATGATGAGCATTTACACCATTTCAGAGTTGTGTTCCAACGATGTAGAAAAAATTGGATATACCTAAATCTTAAAAAGTGCCTATTTGATATGGAAGAAGGAAAGCTGTTGGGTCACATTATTTCAAAAGATGGGATCTGGATAGATCCTTCTAGAGTTGAAGCGATACAACAAATTTATTTCCCTAATAACAAGAAGGAAGTCCAGGCATTCAACGGTAGGATGAGTTTCCTACGTATGTTCATTCCCAGCTTAGCAGAACATCTTAGAGAGCTAACTAACATGTTGAAGAAGGAGAATGACGTAAAATGGTCTGAAAACATTCGTAAGTCATTCAGCTTGGTGAAATTTTCTTTGACCACTGCTCCAGTTTTGACAAGTCCCGATTATTCACTAGATTTTGTTATATTTTCTTTTGAATCTGAGCGTACTTTGGCAGCGGTGCTTATGCAAAAAAAATATGGGATAGAGCTGCCAATAACATTCTTCAGTCGCACAATAAGGGATGCAGCCCTCTGATACAACAGAATCAAGAAACAACCCTTGGTTTTGGTTAAAGCACTCAAGGACTTCCATGTTTATATTCTGCACTCACATATTTTGGCATATGTTCCAATTGCAGTGGTTAAAGAAGTACTCATGCAAATAGATGCAGAAGGAAGAAGAGGTAGGTGGATAGCAACGCTCTTAGAGTATGATCTTGAGATTAAGCTGACCAAGCTGATCAAAGGGCAAGGCTTAGCCAAGCTCATGGCTGAGTCTAATCTACATGCACTTAACATCAATCTCATATCAGCATTGTCCAATGACGAAGAAGGTGTAAGTCTGATTCAGGTATAAGGTCTCTTTTCATCATCTCCACGATACATTGATATTATTTATGTTTTGCAACATTTGAACCCTTCTCTAGGCATGTCAAAGAGTAAGAGAAATTCTTTGAAGCTTAAGTCTTCAAAATATTGCATACTAGATAATGCACTCTACTGGAAGGATCCTGGAGGAGTGTTACTCAATTGCTTGGTTGAAGATGAGTCCAAAGAAGTGATGAAGGATTTCCACAAAGGAGATTGTGGAGGTCACTTATACTAGAAAACCATGGCCAACAAAGTGCTGAGAGCGGGTTACTATTGGTCAATATTGTTTGCAGATTTGTACAAGATGGTCATGAGTTGCCATGAATGCCAACTTTTCCAAAGTAAACGTAAGCTTCTTCCTTTACCATTACAGACCATTTCAGTTGAAGCTCCTTTCCAGCAGTGGGGCTTAGATTTTATTGGTGAAATATATCCACCTTCATCCGCTCAACATAGATAGATACTTACTGCCATAGACTATTTCACAAAGTGGATCGAAGTGATCCCAACCAGGCAAGCTACAAACTCAGTTATAATTTAGTTTCTAGAAACTAACATCTTGTCCCGGTTTGGTTGTCCTAGAAATATCATCACCGATAACACCGCAGATTTCAAATCAAAGAAGATGACAGAATTCTGTGACAGGTATAACATTAAGTTGGGTCATTCTACAACATATTATCCACAGGGCAACGAATTGGCGAAATCCTCTAATAAGTCTTTGATTAGCATAATAAAAAAGATGTTGGAGGCGAACAAGAAGAATTGGCACAAGAAGCTAATTAATGCACTGTGGACAGATCAGGTAAGCAACAAGAAATCCATTAGCATGTCTCCATTTCAGGTATTTTACGGCGTGGACACGGTTTTCCCTTCTTTATTGGCTGTCCCAATCATGAAACTTTTACATGAAGCGAGAAGTGAAGAAAATGACATACAATGCAGAATAAACCAAATGATTCACTTGCAGTAGATAAGAGAATAAGTGTTTCAAAACACTTCTAAGCTACATGATAATATCAAGCAAATATATGATAGAAAAACTAAGCAAGATTATTTCAAGATCGATGATGTAGTACTCCGTTGGGATGCCAGGAATGAAGACAAGGGTAAGCACGGGAAGTTCGATAATTTATGGAAAGGTCCTTTTAAGATCGCAACTTCTTGTGGAAAAAATGTATATCTCTTGGAAGAAATGAATCAGAAAAGGTTCTTAGGAGGGCCAGTGAATGGTAGGCTCCTGAAGCACTATCTTTTTTGATATGAAATTGTGAATTTTTTTTCATCCTAATTGTATATATCAGTTTGATATTTCGGAAAGTGTGAAGTGGAAAAGCATTGGAGTTCGGAGCCCGAAGTGAAGGCCATGGAGCTTCATTGAGTTTCTACCATTTCAAGTTAAGTTAAGTTAAGTAAGTTAAGTTTTGAGTCATTGTTCGAAGTCAATTTCAGTCAGTTTCAAAGTCAGTTTGTGTCATTAAGTTGTAAGTATTTAGTCATGCATTTCAGTTTTATGTTTTTTTTGAACGTATTGGCCCAATAGTTAGGCACTTGGTCTACGGTGTTCTTGACACCTCCAAGGAGTTGCAATCCCCAATAAGGCCGATGTTAGTGTCAGAATATGCATTCTGCCATCAGTGATCAAAATCACTCTTTTTATAGTCATTTTGGGGGTCCTACTCTGAATTTTTTTATCATTCCATTAGGTCATGTAAAAAATTGATTCACTAATGGTATCCCTAGTCATAAAACCTCACTCTCCTTCAAAATTTCACATTTTTTGGCCCACCTTCATGTCTTGCTGAGTATTAGAACACTTTTGAAAAGCTCATTTCAATATGTCTTATGTCAACCATGGAGTAAAGTCATTCAAGGTTCCATTAGGTCATTAGGTTTTATTGTTCAAGGTCCAAAAATGCACCATTTCTTCTCAATAAGGTCAGCAAAAGGTGCGAGAGTGACTCAATAAAAATTTCATTATCACCTGCAAAATATTATCAGCATGTAAATATGATATTTTTAAAGTTGTAATTTTGATATGAAAATAGAGATGTAAATTATTTTTGACTTTTTATGTAATTTTATGCTTATAATATGTAATAAGTTCTATCCCTAGATTCCAACTCAAATCACATATGCCAAACTGAATATCACCAACTGAAAGTGAAAAGTTCCAAATTCCACCAACTTCATCCTGCAAAGAAGAAAAGTCAAAAGAAAAAGGTAATTAGCAAATGTGTTAAAAAAGTGAAAGGAAACAATGGAAAAGTGGGTTTTTGATTTAAATCTAAATTCACTCAAGCATTAAAGACTCCTAGACATCAATTTGAAATTCATTTTCCTCCTATTCCATCAAGAAAACACTTGAAGAGAGCGATTTTTCGATTTTTTGGGCAAAATTGGAAAAAATTTCAGCAGAGGGCGCATATCCTTAAGACGTTGCGCACAATCTAAAGAGAGGGTGCACAGCCTTAAGGCGTTGCACATATGTCCAAAAAGCTAGCAAATCATCCAAACTTCACCAAATCACCTCCAAAAACTCCTGCAAAAGCTATTTGAGCCTTCAAAAAGCAAGTAAAGGTGTCTTCCATCATCATTTACCTCCTTCAAGTTTATTTGTTTGGTGTTGTGTAATTTTCTTGATAATTTGGTGTTTTAACCACTCAAAACCCTAGTTTTCCTCCCTAACACTCCCAACTCCCAAAATTCACTCCCTTACCCTTTTACATCCTTCCCATATTGCAAAAAATCATTCCTAAATATCTGTTAATATAATCCTTGTCCCTAAGCTTTTAAACCTAAAACCCTAATCCCTAGGTGCTTATTTTTACCTAGGCTCCCAATTCCCAATTTCCCATCCCAATTCCTATCACACTATCACTCATTTTCCCTTCCCCCATTTCTCATATCCCTAACATTATTTCCCACAAATTTCCTTTTCCCCATTTCCTATCCCCCCAAAAGTCACCTTACACATATTATCATTCCTAATACCTAGGGTTTTGAAAAAAACACCATGGAAGAAGAGGAAGGAAACATAATATTCAGTGAAGGAGAGGAAATAGAGGAGAGGAGGCCACATAGAGGTGGAAGAGTGCTTAGACTTGAACCTGTTAATACTAGGAAACTTTTAGCCTCTCCAGTGACAGTAACATGTTTCAAATATGCTGGTTGTTATGATATTTGTGAACAAGTTCAGAGGGTTCAACACCATGCCAGGTAGACCAGGATATTCATATCCAACCTCCACAAAAACCAAGTCACTTTAGCTGGAGTCACCTTTACTATCTCAACTACCACCATTTCAGCTGCCACCGGGATCCCAAATGTTGGGGAGAAGTGGTTCAAAAAGAGTTATTTGGAGGAAAACTACTTAGAGCCTTTCCTGAAACCAATGTATAAGAATGAGAGAAAGGGGTTCTTTCCTTTTACCCACCAACATGACATATATGCACCAATGATGAAGATAATCATGAAATACTTTTCATGTGAGGGTAGATTTTCAAGACTCTATACTTATCACATTCACCTCTTGATGCATTTCATTAGGGTAAAGATGATGAACATACCCTACTACCTTTTCAGAAGCATAGATAAGATGGCATTCACTGTCCAGAAAAGGAAATATGAACATCAAATGAAAAGTCTATTTCATCATTCCCTCATTAAGATCATAGTCCTCCACCAGCTTAATCAACTAAACATTGCATGGGACACCTTCATAACCCATGATATATTCAGAGATCCTCCTACTCAGCATGCACAAAATGTGCCTTCATCATCCTAGCCATCCACTTACATTCTCCATCTCAGCCCATAGCTCATCCTTCACCATCTGATCAGTCCACTTCACCTCCTTCATCTCCATCTCATCATGACATTGGATCATTTAGCAGGATGGAGGATATTGACCCTAAGTGGGCTAGTATGGTTGAGGTTGAGCCATTGCCAAAAACCTAACAGAGAGGCTACATGAATGTGTTTGATCCACATGGAGTGGAAGGGGCCATGCCTTCTACAACAACACAACAAGTGGACAAATGAAAAGAGAAGATGAGTGAGGTAGTCATTCATGATGAGGAGGACACTCATAAAACAGAGCATGAATTCCAGCTTGTTGACCTAGATGAGGATGATAATGAAAAAATCACTAATTCTACCATCAAAGGTAAGGATGTCAAGATCAAGGAGCTTCAAACTAATCTTGATAGGGCAAGATATGTAATACACTTCTTTGAGCAATAAAATGAGAAATTGAAGACCAAACAGGTCATTGATGAGGTTAAGTATTTTATTGCTCAAAGGGAGGCTCAAAAGGCCAAAGTAATACTAGATGAAACACTTGAAAGGTATGGCTTACTTGATGATGAAGAAGAATAGGTATCAAGACATAGACCTAAAACTAGAGGACTGAAAAGAGCTCTATCTATAGAGAAGCAAAGGGAAGCTGAGCTTACTGATTAGCTAACCCTAAATGAGCATCTTGCTATAGAGATCAGTGAGACTAGGGATCCATGGCTTGATAGAGAAAATCAAAACTTGGAGAAGCTGCTAGCCAAGGCAAAGAAGGATAATGACCTATTGAGGAGAAAGGTAAAACACTATGCCCTGAAGGAGAAAATTGTGTTGTCCAAGCTCAAAAGTGCCAATGAAAAAATTGAAGAGTTGACCATGGAGGAAAAGAAAAAGTTGGACATTCTTGTTGAGGCTTCCCTTCAAGCCTAAACACATCATCATCAACTATTTTACAAATTTTGAGGCATTTACAAACTTTTTTGTAAATTCTGAGTTCGACTGTGTTTTTCTGAATAAGGATTTAACAGAAAATTTGTCATATGCGCAGCGCCCTAGGTGCTGCACAAATGATAGGGACACTTTTTGGGCATAAGGTCACCACCATTGGGTTTAGAATGATGAAGAAATGCACCCTGTATATTTGCTAAGGTTTTTGAGTCAAACTAGTCAGTGAAAAGGGCAAAAAGCACCCTAAAAATAATTTTTTTGCCCATATTTTTGCCTAGGCGCCGCACACAGAGCAGTCTTGGGATATTGCAATTTTGAGGGGTCAAATCAACATCATTTAAGAACTTGAGGCATATTCAGAAATAGGACAGGTAGAGCTTTCCAACAATCCATATTGGGCCAGATTTATACACTTGTAGGTCAGCCAAAAGTCACCTTGAACATGGAGGGCGCACAACCTTAAGTGAGGGCGCATATGACAGTTTGCTGAGTTTTTTGGTTTTTCACTGTAAATTTTGATTTTATCTCAAGAAGTGATATTTTTACCTATGTAATTCATCATGGTAAATGTAATTATGTCAAGGATAAGTTACCTAGGGGTAGATTCATTAGGTAAAGTTATCCTTTAGTCAAGATGAATCGGTTTGAGTGTAATGAGGAGTGAGTCACTTGGACTATCATACACTTCAGTTTTCAGTTCATAAATTAGTGTATGTCTTCCTCACCTCATGGAATTGACCCCCGAGGATGAGTGAAGCTTGTTTTGATGTCTAGTTAACCCTTTCTTCATACTAAGTAAGGGTTGGATTTAGTTTGTTTGTTTGCTTATTGATCAAGGAACTATTGTACTTAGTTTGGCCAGCTAATAAAGAGGAGTTGCAGCTATTTTATGGGATACTTGTGGTACTGATGTTTATCATTGTCTTTTCTTCAGTTTCATATGTTAGAATGTATTGTATTGATGTTCACTTCATTTCTATGGTATGATCTCTTTTAATTTTGATAATCAGAACACATGCCTGCTCATGCTTTGTTTTGGGGAATTGATCATAGTTTGTCCATTTTCCTCTGTTTAGGAAGAATACATCTCCCATGCTCTTCCTAGCTTCTTTTCAGTATCAAAACCATTCCATCACAATCATATTCAAGTGATAAGCCTTGTGCCTACCTTGCCCCATTGAATCCCTGCAACCCTATCTCATTTGCCCTGACCTAGCTCCCTTGACCTAATTTCTTCATCTAGTTTGAAACCCAACCAAATCAAATCAAAACAATCCCTGCACTCTATATCTAGCCTAAAAACCCTATTTTCTCTAGACCTCTTGGTTGTGACCCTTTTGGAGAGAGCCCTCTCAGACTTGATAGGGCTAGCTATCAAGTCAAAAGCTTGGTTTGTGGTTACCTCTGTTAGGATTCCTTCTTCAGCCTTGGGAATCTGGCGGAGTGCTAACACCTTGTACCTCTTCCATTGAATTTACTTGCAATGATTTAAGCTTTGGACAATTTTCAGTTGAATTATTTTATGTACAAATTCCACACACCTGAATATTATCCAAAGGACATTCTCTTAGTGGATGCTTCTTTCTACACTTAGGACAAAAGATTGATAGGATCTCATCTTGTACATCTTTCTTTTTCTTGGCTTTCAAAACATCAACTTGTGTTTTGAAAGTGCTCAAAATATCAGTTTTAAAGTTTTCTAATAAACTCCCTATCTCTGCTCTTGTTACTCCTCTTGCTGCTAATTTATAATCTCTTGAATTAACATCTCTTTTTCCACTCTTTGCTCTTCCCCTAGAATATTTTTGGCATAGTTCAACAATCTAATCAAATGGAAAATTTGAGATGTCTCCTTTGCCCATTACATTGAGAATATCAAGGTATTCATCTCTCATACCTGTTGAAATTCAACAAGAAATGTGTGTCTATTTTAATTTTCCCTTAATTAAATTGGACAATAAATTGTAATCTTATCTCATAATCACTTGTAATAGTTAGATGAGCGTGATAGAATCAATTAGCTCATGAAATTTGAGTTGAGGGTGGTTTGTGAGGCATGTAGAGTGATTATATTTGTTTTAGAGTCCAATTTGCAGCTAGTGTATTAGTTTAATGCATGAGAAATCAATTAACTCAATTGAGTGAGTTAAAGTTAGTCTAACTAGTTGTAACTGATCATTGTACTAGTGAGAGGTCAAGTGAATTAAATTAGATTTAATTCACATGCAATGATATGTCAAGTGACTGATGATTTACTATTAATAGTTGCATGCATGTTAGTTCTGATGAAGACCCAGTTGAGACATAGGTTAAAGGGATGTTACCTATCAGTTGTATTATTAGTAAATTGTTGGCGCGCAATTAGACAACCATAGGATTGCCCATGATGTATTTTGCAGTTTTGGAAGGTTGAATTTTCCTAATTAATAGGGATAAATTTTCTTAGAATTGCGCAAGGCCGACGGGCTGAGCAAAGGCGGGAAATTGGCTAAGTGTTGGTTGATTTTGTCTGAATTAGTGTGAAACAGTTGGTATAGTGCATCAGACTCTTGTGAGAAGAGTGCGTTGTAATTTCATGATTCCTTGGTTTTATATAATACGGATAGAGGGGTTTTGAGAATATTTCTTTCCTTATAAAATTTCATGTGTTGTGGATTTGATTCTTTCTATTACTTGGTGTGATTGCGCGATCGTGTTTAATTTCCGCGAATTAATTGTAGAAGGATTCAGTATCTTTCTCCAGAATATTGAAGGATCAGATTGAATCCATTGGTATACATATTGTTTGTATAATTTCTACACGGTATCAGAGTGCCAAAAATCACAATAGTGGAGAAGAAATTGAGTTTGTGTTGAACAACATTCGAATTTGCAAAAATATTCTTTGGTGCGACAGGCGGATCAAGATGGCTTTCAATGGATTAAGATTGGAATATGCACTCGAGGGCAGTTCTAATTATATTGCAAAGAAATATAGAATGGAGGCAGTTTTGGAGGAAAACGTGTTGAAATAATTTATCAACATTGATCTTCCAAGGCCTGTAGCAGTAGACACTACTCTTCTTGATGCTTGGCAAAAGAATGTTTTTTTTTACAGAAACAGTCGACGCGCGGGGGGCGGCCACAGGCGGCCTAGCCAGCTCAAAGACGCGCGGGAAGAGAGCCGTCGGATCCAGGGCCTAGGAACATGGCACCACGGCCTGGCGGGGACGCATCCGAGAAGGGGTGTCGCCGAGACGCAGGCACACATCGGGGACCACAGCCGAACAGCGACGTGGGGCCACTGCGAGGGCGGGCGCGGCGAGGGGCTCCTTCAAGGGGAATGCCTTGAACGGATTGTGGTTTTCCGGAGTTTGTTGCGATGCCACAAAAGAATGTTGCAAAGGCGAGGAGGATATTATTAGAGGGAGTTTGAGATCACATTGTCTCGAGTCTCCATGGCAAGGTGAACCCATATGCAATGTGGAAGGCCTTGACAGATCTGTTTAAGAACAAAAATGACCACAAAAAATTGGCACTGAAGGACAAGCTCAGGAAAATAAAAATGGAGAAAGGCAACATTATTCCGAAATTCTTGACCAAGTTCATCCAATGTTGAGATGAGCTTGGAAGTGTCGGGATTACTGTAGCAGATGATGACTTGGTGAGCCTAGCACTTCTAGGCCTTCCCAAGAGATGGCATAGTTATCAGGACTCTGTCAATGGGAGGGAGAAGCGACTAGATTGGGAGCAACTTTGGTTGGATTTGGTACAAGAAGAATTCAGGCGAAATACTAAGGATGGATTCTCATCCAAGATAAATGATGATGAAAATTGCGCCTTGGCTGGTAAGGCAAAGAAGGGGAGGGGAAAGAAATCCTATTCCAAATCCAAGACTGGCAAAGTAGGCAAGAAGCGTGACATGTCCAGAGTGAAATGTTTTCACTGTCATGAGCATGGACATTATGCCACTAATTGTCCACAAAAGAAGAAGAACAACAAGAAGGCTTCAGGATCTGCAGCGGGTGATGCTTTGGCTTCACAGTTCGAGTTGGACTTCTCACTCATCGCATGCGTGGTGTCTAGTGCGATGGGATCAATGTGGTACTTGGATAGTGGTGCATCTTTCCACATGATAGGAGACAAAGAACTCTTTAGTAGCTTGGAGGAGAAGGATCTTCAGATGCACATCGAGATGGGTGATGACAGGAGGTATAGCGCTACCGGGATTGGTACAGTTACTTTCCAGAGACAGTTAAATAAACCTTTCTTATTAAAATATGTCATGCATGTACCAAGCTTTAAAAATAATTTAGTTTCAGTTGCTATGTTGGAGGATAGAGGATATGATGTGGTTTTTAGGGAAGGGAAAACATTCCTTTATCACAAAACCACATAACAGTTTAAGAAGATTGGGGTTCATGTGAAGAACCTCTACAAACTTGATGTATATGGCTGTGCAACATTAATGAGTAAAGAAGACAGAGTGGTGAGCCGGGATGAGGGTGAGTTATGGCACAGAAGATTGGGCCATCTACACCGCAATGCTTTGAAGGTCATGCAACAGGTTTATACGGGGCTTCCAAAGGATACTCTTGTGCAGATAGGAACATTCAAGGGATGTACCATGGGGAAGTATACAAAGGCCACTTTTCACGAGAAGGAGAACCGAGTAGCAGAAATCCTTGAGAGAGTTCACTCAGATGTGTGTGGACCATTCTCTATAGCTTCTATAACAAAGCACAGGTATTATGTGATTTTTGTTGATGATTTTTCTAGAAAGTGTTGGATCTACTTCATGCAAAAGAAAGATCAGACGTTCTCAAAATTTTGTGGGTTCAAAGCACTGGTCGAGAAAGATATAGGGAAGCATGTGAAGGCTTTAAGGAGCTACAATGGTGGTGAGTACATCTCCAATTAATTCAAGAAATTCTATGCCAAATAAGGAATTCAGAGAGAGTTGATTGCGCCTCATAACCCACAACATAATGGAGTTGCAAAAAGAAAGAACAAAACAATTGTGGGTGCAACACAAGCTATGTTACATGATCGGGGCCTACTGTTGCATCTGTGGGCAGAGGCATGCAACACATCGGTATTTGTGCATAACCGTAGTCCTTGTCAGATACTTGGCATGAGTACACCAGAGGAGGCTTTTTCTAGTAAGAAACCAGATGTTTCATATTTTAATTTTTTTTGCTCATATGTCTATTACCATATGACCAAAGATTCTAGAAAGAAGCTAGAACCAACAACAGAGATTGGGATATTTGTGGGGTACACTATTTTCTTCCCACAACTATCAGGTGTATTTGCCGAACAACGGGATGATAGTTGTCAGACGGGATTTAAAATTTGATGAGGAGAAAGCCATGTGGTTGTCCCTTGAGAGGGAGCTTGATTTGCATGTAGATGAGGAACTCTTGGTTCCAAAGGATGAACGTCAATATGTGGAGCATCCACATGAGGAGGATCATGGAGTGGCAGAAACCACTCATGTAGAGCCATCCACCAGACATGGTAGGAGGTGCACCACAGAGGCTGACATATTGAGACTTGATGCGACAAAACATGTAGGATCACCTACATCACAGCGCAGAGAGAGACAATCACCAGACATGTATACTAGATACATGGCTCTTATGAGAAAGTGTATTGTGACAGAACCATCCTCTTTTGAGGAAGCAGTGCAACAACCAACTTGGGTTGACGCCATGGTTGAGGAGTATGACTCCATCATCAGGAACAGTGCATGGGATGTTGTCCCAAGACGAGTTGGGAAGTCAGTGGTTGGATCTATAAGGTGAAGCAAGCAACAGATGGGAGTGCAGAGAAGTACAAGGCTAGATTTGTAGCCCGGGGATTATCACAGGTTGAGGGGATTGACTATGAGGAGACTTTTGCACCAGTTGCACAATTCTCATCGATTAGATTTATCCTTGCACTCTCAGCGTAGATGGGTTGGTAGATACATCAGATGGATGTGAATACTGCATTTCTCAATGGAGTTATTGAGGAAGAAGTGTACATTGAGCATCCATAAGGTGTTGAGACCTTTGACAGGGAGTCACATGTGTGTAGACTCAAGAGAGCACTGTATGGGCTGAAGCAAGCACCTCGTGCTTGGTACACCAGGATTGATAGCTATTTCATTGGGTTGGGCTTCACAAAGAGTGAAGCGGATGCGAACCTGTACCAGATTGTGGTTGAAGGTAAGCTTTTGATTATCGTACTTTATGTTGATGATCTTATTCTGATAGGTGATGAGCAACTCATAACTTATTGCAAAGAAGATCTTACAAGAGAGTTTGAGATGAAGGACATAGGACTCCTTCACTATTTTCTTGGTTTGGAGATATGGTAGCGGGATGGGGAGATATTTGTTTCTCAAGGCAAGTATTCCAAAGAGATTATGAGGACGTTCCACTTGGAGAGCTATAAACCCATGGAGACTCCTCTTGCAGGAAACTGGAGGAAGGAGGATGCTACTTCAGCTGAGGTAGTGGACGCTATTGTTTACAGGAAGCTTGTGGGTTCACTAATGTACTTGGTGAACACACGACCAGACATATGCTACACAGTTAACCAACTTAGTCAAGCTATGGATAAGCCAACCAAGATATTTTGGAAGGCGGGGAAGCATGTCTTGAGATATCTCAGGGGCACTACAAAGTATGGAATATGGTATAGACGGATAGAGGGAGTGAAGCTTCAAGGTTGCACCAATGCATATTGTGGAGGCATTCCATCAGACAGGAAGAGCACATCATGAGGGATCTCCAACATAGGATCGACAATAGTTTCTTGGTACAACAAGAAGCAGAGATCAGTTGCACTCAGTTCAGCCGAGGCAGAGTACATGGCAGCCAGTCAGGCAACATGTGAGGCCATCTGGATGAGGAAGATAATTGTTGGTTTGTTTGGTCATAAAATGGATCCAACGGTGATACATTGCGATAACCAAATTTGCATAAAACTCTTAGTTAATCCAGTATTCCATGATAGGTCCAAGCATATTGACATCAGGTACCACCATCTTAGAGATTAAGTTCAAAGACACAATATGTTACTTTAGTACATTCCCATGGAGGATTAGGATGCAGATATTCTGACAAAGGCACTCGCCAAGTGAAAATTCGAATACCACAGAGGCAGGATCGGGGTAGCTGATAATCCCTTTCTCGTTGAGAGAGAGTGTTGAAAAGTCAACAAGAAATGTGTGTTTAATTTAATTTCCCCTTAATTAAATTGGACAATAAATTGTAATATTATCTCATAATCACTTGTAATAGTTAACTGTGTGTGATAGACTTAGTTAGCTCATGAAATTCGAGTTGAGGGTGGTTGGTGAGGCATGTAGAGTGATTCTATTTGTTTTAGAGTCCAAGTTGCAGTTAATGTATTAGTTTAATGCATGAGAAATCAATTAACTCAATTAAGTGAGTTAAAGTTAGTCTAACTAGTTGTAACTAATTGTTGTACTAGTGATAGGTCAAGTGAATTAAATTAGATTTAATTCACATGTAGTGATATGTCAAGTCACTGATGATTTACTATTAATAGTTGCATGCATGTCAGTTCTGATGAAGACTTAGTTGAGACAAAGGTTAAAGGGATGTTATCTATCAATTGTATTATTAGTAAATTGCCGGCGCGCAATTAGACAACCATAGGATTTCCCATGATGCATTGCGCAGTTTTGGAAGGTTGAATTTTCCTAATGAATAGGGATTAATTGTTCTTCGAATTTCGCAAGGCAGGCAGGCTGAGAAGAGGCAGGAAATTGGCTAAGTGTTGGTCGATTTTGTCTGGATCAGTGTGAGATAGTTGGTAGAGTGAAGCAGACTCGTGTGAGATGAGTGCATTGTAATTGTTTCATGATTCCTTGGTTTTATACAATACAGATAGAGGGGTTTTAAGCAGATTGATTTCCCCATAAAATTTCATGTGTTGTGGATTTGATTCTTTCTCTTACTTGGTGTGATTGTTCAATCATGTTTAATTTCCTCAAATTAATTGTAGAAGGATTCAATATCTTGCTCTAGAATATTGCATGATCATATTGAAGCCATTGTCATACGTATGTTTGTATATTTTCTACAATACCTTTGAGAAAAATTGTGCGAATGGTATCGGGATTCGAGGAGTGTTGTTTGGATTTTTGTAGATTGTAAAGGAATCGTTCTAAGTATTCTTCCAAACTCTCATCTTCTTGTTGAGACATCTTGAAAATATATTCTTTTGAATCTCTAGGCTCGCAATAGGCTTGATACTTATTAAGAAAAATTATCTTCATGTCATCCCAAGAGGCAATAGTGTGTTCTCCTAATCCCATAAACCATTTTAGTGCAACTGCTTTAAGAGTAGCAGGAAAGAGACGAGGTTTGTGTGTGTCATCTATATATCCATAAGCACGACAAAAAATATCAAACTCAAACATAAATGAATTAGGATCTTCAGTAGACATTCCATAAAAATTGGGCAAAACAGAAGGTGAAATATTCTTCATTTTTACCTCCTCTTCAATAATTTCTCTTGTGTCTAGAATTGGGAAGCCAAAGGTAGGTTCCTGATCATTGTCTGGTTCTATATAATTACGTCTCTTATTGTCATAGTCTCTTTTTGCATGAGTCTTCTCTTTTTCTCTCTACTTCTACTCTCCTTTCTTCCTCTATTTTTCTCTGCCATTCTTTTTGTTGCCTCTAATACTTAATTCTTTGTTCTGAAGTCATTATTGGTATATTAGATCCTTCTCCTTCCTCTGTCATTTTATCTTCAGTTGTTTGTAATGTTTCAATAAGAGGTTGAATTGGTGTTTCCTCAACTTTCTCTATTTTTTTAAGAACTGGTTTCTCTAATTGTTTAACTACTGGTTTCCTTGTCTCCTTTTGTTTTTCTACGAAAGGTGTTTCTTTTGGTGTTTCTTTTCTTTTCACTTCATAGGCTAACAAGATTTGTCTTTCAATAAGAGTCAATCTTTGTCCTGATATTTGTTTTTCTTCCAATTCTTCTAAATTTGGTCTCCCAACAATTGGTGTAATTAGTCGTGATGGTCCTGCTCTTATGGGTGGTTGAGTTGTTGGGGGGTTTTGTTTAGCAAATCTACCTTTTTGATATCTTTCACTAGGCATACAAAAACTAAATTTTGTTGTTGTTTTTGTTGTGTTTTCCTTTGTTTTTTTGTTTTTGTTTTTAGAATCTTCCTAATTTACTATATTGAAATATGCTTCCCCGGAAACGACACCAAGAATGTTGGGTCAATTTATTAAGTAAACTAACACAGGCATTTTGTCAATCCGAGTTTGTATACTTGGAAGCATGTCCAAAATATATGGATTTCAGATGAAGTCAATTTTAGAAGACAAAGTGTAGAAGTTGAAAGAAATGCATATTACAATTATATTCTAAATTAAAGATTTATGGAGATGCATATTACAAATATAAAGTCTAACTAAGAAGTTTTTGATTCAAAATGTAGTAAGTAAAGGAAGAGGCTCCTAACTTAGGAGATCCTGGTTGTCCTTCCTTATAGTACTACCTTCATGAAGAGAAACTGAATAACAATAGTGTATGATGTATAGAAAGTAAGAGAAGAGGCTCCTAACTTAGGAGGTTCAGGTTGTCCTTCTTTACAGTTCTATTCCAACATTGTTACCACTACATTAAAACTGAAAATTCAAGAAATAATTAAAGAAAGGAAAATAGGATGAATTTTAGTTGTTGTTCATGATTTGATAGAAAGAGAATTTAACTTAAATTCTTGTTTTCCCTTTCATATGCAAAGTATATCTAAACCAACAATTATCCAACAATCATAACATATCAAAATGACTGAATCATATATTTGAAGCAAGAACTATTGCATTGAAAACTATGCTAATTTAACAAAAGTGTACTTATCTTGGTGTGGGGGCCCTCCACCCTTGCCTTGCACACTTGGAAGAACTTGTCAGCTACAAAAAAATTAATCAATCATCCACAACATGAACAAAAAACTGAAAGTGGAACTGGTTCTTCAAAGTATCTCAAAGTCTTCGAAAGTCTCAATACATAATTACACAAATATTACATGCTTGAATGGTCCATAAACTTGGTTTAAATAGAAAAAAAAAAAAAAATGAGCTATAATGTCTCTAATAGTCCTATCCATCCTAATCCCATCCATCTAGGTCGAACTCATCCATTATGTTTCACAAAATCATGAAAGATCCCACAAAATACTAATTATTCCCTTTTTCTTAGGGATTTCTAAAAAACATGTCAAGTTTGACCAGCGTTGACTGGGCCTATTTTAGCTCAGTTTGACCGAACCAATAGGTATTTTTCCATTTGTGATTCCCAATATTTCCAAATATATGCTCAACTCTCGCCCAGGTGTCTTGCACATATGATTTCCATGAAGCTATTATGGGAATTTTCAGTGCAGTCCAAAAATAGTCTTAATACCCAATTTTTACAAAAATCTTTAAAAATTGAAAAATTTAATTTAATTACCTAAATATGCATAATAATGCTAAAATGAGGCATATATGGATGAGGTAAGGTGGATTATGATGGTAAATAGTTGGATTTATGATAGGAAAAATTGACCAAAATTGAGGGCCAACACATGTCAAGTGGGTGCATATGGTCAAGTTTGCATTGGTTTGACTAAGGTTGTTGTGCATATGGTCATTGTATGAAATTAGGTCACCATGGTGATATTTTTATGTATGATGCTAATGTGTTGGATAAGATAGAGTAGGAGATGCAGAGCATTAAAGAGAAGTTGCAACAATGGACTGTGGGGTAAGAGCAAATCGTCATACAAGTGTGCAGGTTTGGCATGCAGGTATGTGATTCAAGATTGTTATATGCATTAGGGTTATATAAACATTTGTCATTTTATTGTTGTTGTGGGTACATGCATGGTAGATGCTAGTGAATCAGTGTGGTCATATGCACATGTGTCAAATTGTCACGAAAGATGGTAACTTATAGTTATATGCTAGTTAACTTGACGATTATGTTATATGTTGTTGATGAGTATGTTATATGTTAACTTGTAGTTGTTATATGCTAGTTTTTTGATGATTAGGGTTATTGCATTAAGAAATTGATGTTATATGTATCATGTTAATTTGGATTGACATATGCAGATTGTTAGGGTTATTACATTCATGTATGAGTTGATATATGTGTGATATTGTGTTGTATTGATTTAGACTGACTTTGCATATGTGATTGTTGACAATTGTTTATGAATTATGGTGTGAACATGCTAGCTAGTTATTGTTATGGATATCATTACCTTATTTATGTTGAGTTGAGGTGTTGTGAAGTTATATTGTGCCAATCTAGATTGATTATGTAGACAAGGTAGCCTCCCCTGAGATACATTAAGGTATGAGTTTGCTTATGTTGTGTACTTGATGCTTAAGTGTTTGATTATGTCGTCTATTTGGTGTTTGAGTGATTTGGTGTCTATTACGTCATCTAGTTGATTTATTTAACATGGTAGGTTTGCAATTTGTTAGAATTTTTGATTAATTGCATGATATTAGTATGTGTCTGTAAGATTACATGAAGGAATGATCGTGTTTTAAGACGGTTGTACTAACATGATGTGTGCTGAGATAACTGGTATATACTTGAGTATAAGTAGGTGGTAGTTGTAGCATTATGTATAATGATTGATGAATGTGAGTTGATGTTTGATTATGACATGGTTGTTAGACTTGGTAAATGTTTATTTCAAATTAATAGGTATGTTGTCTTGACCTTTGGAACATGTGTTTGACATGTGTGTTTAGTTACAGGGCAACAGGCTTGGCACAACAAGATAAGGTAACTAGCTTGTTGTTATGTTTATTTATGCACTGACAGTTATGTGTTTATGACAACATGATGCAAGGGATTGCATGGCAAGGAGACTGCCATGAAATATTTGAAAAGGCTTGGTTTTAGCTTTCCCTTGGAAGCTTTGGGAGCTCATGGGGGATTGGGTCATGGTATCTATTGCTAGTCTTGTGCTTTTAGTATTTTGTGATTTGTTGCACTTGATTTGTGGTCTTGATTGCGTCTAGTGCATATACATGCCACTTTGTTTGCGGTGTCATTTTGCTTTTGGCTTTCATGGTTTTCTTCTTGTTGTTTCTTGTTCTTTCCTTTTGTTTGAGAGTCTTGGGAATTGGTTCGAGAAAGAGGAAGTAATGGAGCTCAGGCAACGTTGTGTGGTACCCAACAGGTAATAAAAGACTTGGATGAAGCTCAGTGCATGTATAAGGGCAACTAAAGGTAAGAATATGACAATCAGTTGGATTGGTTAGGTCCATTGAGGTAAATGGACGTGGCAGAGCAGTCGCGAGAAAGGTAACATGAAAGGTAAAGTGAATGGATCTGAGGTGTTAGATGCCTTGGCTATGTTGGGAATTGTTGTTCTTAATGTTGTGCATGTTATGCATGAACAAAAAAAGTTCTCTTAACCCATACATTATGATATCTAGCAATTGTGTTGCGATCATGATTATGTCGATGTTTATATATGTATACATGTATGTATGTATGTATGTCGTGTTTAACGAGTGTTGTGGTAGATTTGGTGCACGGATGTACGAAATCGCACCAGTTTAAGGGGTGTGGTTTACCCCTTGAAACTATTGGTAACAGGCAGAAAGTGGTGGAGTTCAAAAGCATACAATCTAAAGGAAAACACATGCAAATGTATACTCAAATTAAACTAAAACTAAAACACAAATATACAGAAGCTATTGAAGAGAGTCAAATGATAATAATGCAAATAATGGCTCTAGGCCCCTTCTTATTAAGCGTTTGATACGAAGAAGAAATTTTACCCACTTGCCAAAGGGCCCCTAGACAATGGTTCTAGGTCCCGATGCAAGGATGTTGTTTTCGAAGCTCGCCTTGGTGCAAGCTCCCTCTCTCTCTGCTGTGATGGACTAAGATTGTTGGATGGCCAAAAATCGAGTCCCCTCTATCTCCAGCTCCGAGTCACATAATGCTAGTATTGCTTGGGCAATTCTGGCCAGCATAACAATGTGATCACCCATTCTTCATCTCATGGTGGCTTTATTTACGGGATTTCAAATCCTCCTTCCCTCCCTTGGTACATGGTGGATGGTGACCCAAGGGAGAGGTATGATTCCATTGTGTGCTCCAAATATTCCATTGTGTGCTCACATAGTGTCTAAGGAGGCATTGGTGGCTATCCTTAGGCTTCTTCATGTAAGGAGTAACTTGTCCTTTGATTTGTGGGGTCGAAGATAACGACATTTTGCCACTTTCAGGAACGTGCGCTTATCGGGCAAAAAGGCGTGCAGAAGGCGCTCTTCTTGAAGGATAATGCGCGCAAATAACATTCTATGACTAGTCCAAATTTGATTTTCTCAAAACCTTAGAGATTTTAAATACTTTATAGATTCCATAATGTCTTCCTGCCCTATAAATCCTTTGGCTTGACATTAATTAATGTCATCTTTTGCTATACGATTTTCTAGTGTTAACAGTTGTACCCTAATGTGTGAGGTCTAGGAAGGACTGTATAGCCAAAATACATTATAGTTTCTTTTATGTATCGTACATAGAGAGAGAGGGAGACCTGCATGAAGCTTTGGAGTTGACAACACCTTGCACCGGTTCCAATAATGACCACGTCTAAGGGATCCCTGCAAGAAAATACAATTTACAATATATATGCAAATTTTCAATGAGGCGGGCATGTCCCATGCTCGTGTTGCTATGGATAGTTAAAAAAAATTGACAGATACATGTTCTGTCTGTGTCACTACTATGGTAGTGATGCTGGCGGTTGTTGACAACGAATGCTGACGCCCTCAGGGGCGTTTTTTTCTTTGACGATAGGTGGAATGTGGTGCCCATATGCATAAACTTGGTATGGCATATAACTGTGTAATGTACGCATAGGTGCTGGTTGGGACCTTCCCATGTAAGCATTATTGACAGAGATGCTTATGGAGGCACGGGTCTTTGACGGATCTAATCAAAGTGCAATGGTTGTAAGGTACGATACCATCCTGACATGAAAGCTTTTGTCGTAGTTGAATGTCAGGAGGATCAATGACATTTGTGGACAATGATGTCTCCCATAGTGCCACCCGAGGATGCCCCTTTGCATGGGGAGGGGTAATCCAAGGTACCACTTCCTTTTTGGAATATGGGTGTTGAGGTTGACAAAAAGGAAGTCTCAACTGAACGAGGGGTCGCCTATGTGAGGGATTGGAGACCTGGATGTGGTGGGTTTAACATAGGAATGTTGGTGAGAAGTGACTGAAAATTGATGATGGGGATTCAGTGGCCTGAGGTCGGAGTATACTTAAGAAGCTTGGCTGCAATCATAATTATTTTTGAAGGGAAAATCCCTAGAGTCAGTAGGACTTCTAGGGCAGGTGTAAACCATCTATGAATGTCATGATGGTGCGTGCGTGGGGGTGAAATACTCCGACCAAGGGAGATCAGGGATTGCTTCCATGGGAGAAAATATGGAATATGAGGGTGAAGGGGCGAAGTGCACCGTTTACGGTCTTTGTACACTTACTGAAAGAATCAAAATAATGGGGTTTGGTTTGTACAAAACATAGAGACGGGTACCCCAAAACATGAAAATGTTCGCTCACTGATGTTGTGAGGAAGGTGTTTTGCCGAGGGTGGGGGTCCCATTGGTTGGTCTCATGTGCGGGGTTGAGGAAGTGGATGAAAAAAGTGTCGCAAATGGGATTATGCTGGTGGAGGTATGGTGGGCCAAATGCAATGTGCGGTGGTGCACGTTTTATCTGCTTGTACAACCTGGTCGTCCGAGAAGGGAGTTTCAGTTTGCATGGTAAACTTGACCCTATGCATGATGAATGGATGGGCATGAGGTGCTTCCCGGACTGAAGTGGTATGGCCATGGCGTCACTGTTGCTGTGATATATGGTCTAATTTGGGTGACGAGCGCCATGGAGGGGAGGCTCTACCGACCAACATGGATTTTTATCATGTACAGGGTGAGGTGATGATAAACACGATCGAATATGAGGACCCTATGGTTTATTTCTGATGGAGAAATGATGTCAGGATATGCAAAGTTTTATGGGACTCTATCATGTTGGGGGTAGAATGATACCTGCTCTGAAACTTTAAGTAGATGGTGCTGTGAATGGTTTGCGGGTTTTTTCTGCAAAAACAACTACCTCAAGTGAAAGCATCTTCTTTATCAAATATTATTGAAAGTCATGAGCTTTAAAAAAGAAGATGAGAGAGGGAAACCCTACCGGCGCCGAAAAATTAATTTTTTCGGGAGTGCGAATATGTGGCATCGCCTCTTTTTGCTTGGGAGTTATTACTTGGCTCCTAGTTTTGATTTCAGTTGGGGTTGCCCCCAGACTGAGATCATGGGGGGCGTTGCCAGTTACTGCCCCCTGTCTAGGATCTCCCCGACTACAGATTACTGCTGCCTAGGTGACCTTAGGTCAAAGACTCGACCAAGTTGTCTGCAACAATCAATGCGCCTGATAACTGAAGAGGATGAGGGAACCAGGTTCCCCTGTCCCTGGTTGGTGTATGGTGGCTTGGGGGGAGGAGGGAAAAATGGTTGTCTTTCTGGTGACTATCGTTCCTCCTGCAAGTACAGGGTGGTATGAGGTTCATCGCCGACACACTGGATGGAGGGATCCTCTTGATAGGATTGCTCGATCGCATGTAAGGTGTCCCTATATCATGGTATCTCTGGACAATGGTGGTATAGTGCCCATATTTTCTACAAAGAGTGCATGTGTGATTGGTAGTTTTCCTTTACCTTTGGTGGTAGTTTCCCTTTTACGGGAACACGGTGTCGAGATGTCTGTTTCAGAGCCAAGGAGTGGTTTTAATTCATCCAGCTCCGGACATATATGGGTAGGATGGACTATTATGTCGCATATGGCACAGACCGGTAATTCTCGTTGAATGGTGGGGGTCACCACCTTCTTTCTTCTCTTCTTGGTTTTCTTGGCTGTGATCACCAGTTTCGCAATGGGAACTTCTTTTGCGGGGTTGGTCTCGACCGTTTCTTGGATGGGTGGGGGCTCCTTGGGACTGAGGGGCTTCAATCTTGTTGCAGTAACATGGGTGGCTCCTGTTCTAGAAGGAGGAATGAGGTACCAAACTGGGAATGCCAACGATATGTTGGATAATACCAGTTTTTCCAAAACCTGCTGGGAGACGAAGCCAACTGGGGGGTAGAGGAAAGGGGTTTGGGAGGCGACGTATGCTAGAGAGGCTGCCGTGGTCGATGCCTTGGTGTTGTTACTGCTTGAGTTCGTGTCCTGACTAACCTCGGCGCTTGATGTGGAAATCATACTGGAGCCCTTGTGACATCGGGCGATGCCTTAGGGATAATGGGAGGATATCCTAGGAATGACCCTAGAACGGACGTCAATTTGAATTGGATAGGGCCATATTATTGGTACCATGAAAGACCATCCGAGGCTATATCTACACAGGGTAGAATTGCATCTGTGTTGGTTAGGGGACGCTTCTCACTGTGTGTTAGCTAGTCAACAGTAATGATGCGGTCCTCGTGGGGGAACATCATAATGTGGAAGATAGAGGAGGCTATGGTGGAAATGGCGTACATGTAACTCTGCCTGAGGAGTATATTATAATCCAAGTGCATGTCCAATACTTTAATGTCTATGTGGACCATCTTTCTGGCTAAACAGACCAGGACATTTTGGTAGAGGCCAACGGGGGTCGAGGGACGACCGTCGTATGCTCGAAGCGTTATGACTGAGGGTTTTAGTTCGGGAGAACCTAACTTCTGCCATACATTTTTTGACATGATGCATGTCGATGCACCCTCGTCTATGACACATCAGTGAATAATGATATTCTGGACCGACATTGGTATCTGGAAGGCGACCATGGAAGGAAGCCGGGGGGGGGGTGGCTTTGTCTAAGTCAAAAGCCATCAGGCGCGTATCGGAAGGGTTGATAGCGCTTAACGCGGAAAGTAGGGCTTTTCATTGTTTTGGGCATGACTGTAATACTTCCAGAGCTGACATGGCAGCAGGAGATAGAGCTAAATCGTCCACGATGCTATAATTATGGGCCACTTTGGAGTAGTTTACTACCCGCCTATTGGGTCCCTTTTCCATCTTTGGAAATGGTTCTATAGGAATCTTTGAAATGGTTAAAGGTGTAGTCAGCGCACTAGTACTAGCCCTTGACGTACTGGTGTCTGGTGGGTTGTCGTAGTTGCGATTCCGTGTTTGGAAAAACATCTCTTCCCCAGTCATGTAGATTCCATGGCTGATTTTCCCAGAATATTCTAGGTTTTTCTGTTGAGTGTTGATTGTCCCTTGGTGGGGGAACAAATCTTGCATCACGGTGGGTTGCTGGGAAGATCATGCTTGTCCTCGGTGATTTTAGCTCAGGGAGATCGAGATAGTGGTGAGTATAGTGCCCGTACTGTCCACATATCGAACATGAATGGTTTGTTTGAAGAGGTGGCCTTTTGCTCTGTCGTTGGGCATTACTTGGCTCCTGGTTCTAATTCCGGTTGGAGTTACCTCCAGCCTGGGATCGTGGTGGGTGCTGCTGGTTGCTGCCCCCTTGTCTAGGGTTCCCTTTTGGCTTGTTTTTGGATTTTTTCTTTACCACATTAAGAGGGTAGTTCTCCTGGTTATACTGATGTGGTTGGTTTTCAGATGGCTGCACAAAGTTCACTTGTGCGTTGGTTTGCGTAGGTGGGTCGTGTGCTGGGGACTGAGCATAACGCTGTCCCAGGTTTTCACTTGACCGTTGGAGGGTAGCTCTTATGTTAGTGTTTCTTTCTGTGTACTGAGTCCCCTCAGCCGGAGGATATGGTCCTCCCTAGTGATACGCTTGCGCCGTAGTAGTCAAATTTTGCTGAGGCATATGATGAATTTGAAATCCGGGTTGAGACATGTCACATGTTCTGGGTAGAACTATATGTGTAATATGGGTTTTGACTACTGTTGCCTAGGTAACCTTGGGTCATTGACCCAATTAGCCCGTCTGCAGAGTTCGACGTGCCTGGAAATTCTTGATAAGTTTGCAAGCGCGGGGCGTTAGGCAGGATGTTGTAAATGCATCTTGACTGCGTATAGATCAGTTCAAGCTTATGGGCTTTACTGATTGCATCCTCTTTGGATGTGGGGTTTTGCTGTGCCACATCCTTTGAAATATCAGCCATCAGAGTTTTCAAGGATAAATCTAAGAGGACCCGATTGTCGAGTTTAGCTTTACATAAAATGCGACGCCGCCTCCATTCATGGAGATGGTCCGAGATATGGACGACGGGGGTTTGTCTAAAATGAGTTAGTAATTCCATTCCTGAATCATGGTGAATGGGTAACTGAATATATGTGAGGAACGCGGTGGCAAGGGCACCAAAGGTTCCATGTGAAGCAGGAGGTTGCTCCACGTACCACTTCGCGGCTACTTCTGTAAGAGTGTGTTGAAATAGCCTTAATCGAACAATTTCCTCGATGATACTGTTCGATGAGCACCATAGGTGAAAGGTCATTACATGATTACCTGGGTCTTCTGCTTGCTTGCCTTCAAATTTTGGTATATCCGAAGGGAGCTTCGTGGGCATGGGAGGCCATGAAGGATCATGTGCGATGGGGTCATTCGTTAGCTTGGTTAAATCGAGTAGATTCAAGGAAGCTAAGAAAGGTGATTGGGAGGTTGACGCCATTACAATGTGTGAAGACACAAAGTTCTGGTTAGAACGAAGGTTAGTTTGCGACATACCCTGCTGCGTATTCAGCTGGCTTCCTGAATGGGACACACTCCTTTGCCCCCTAGGGGTCGAGGGGGGAGTGGTGTGTGGTGTGGTGTTGGGAGATAGACTAGGGTTCCCAACTATGGTTGCTCCAATGAAGGATGAACCAATGACGGTGGTAGTGTTTCGTCTTTGATGCCTAAATGGTGAAAGACCTGAAACCCCTCCCGGTAATGCAGGGAGGTCCATAAGACGCCTGGATTGACGAGGTTCCGTCGGGACCATTCGGGT
Organism: Pinus albicaulis; assembly: GCA_034641835.2. Classification (NCBI taxonomy): domain Eukaryota; kingdom Viridiplantae; phylum Streptophyta; class Pinopsida; order Pinales; family Pinaceae; genus Pinus; species Pinus albicaulis. Next base: position 1,354,645,858 of record CM076575.1, read on the forward strand.
GTCGACCAGGTTAGGTTTTGAAAAAATTTGAGAGGATAGAGTCTATGATCAAAGAAAAATTATGGCCACATACATAAAACAAAGAAAAAATAAAATAAATTTTCCCTTTAAATTAATCTGTGTGATTAATCAAGCAAAAAAGTGGTTTTTTTTTTTTTTTTTCCTCAAAGACCTATCGCGTCCTCACACACTCAAAAGTAATTGGGCCTTGAGATAATTTCTTGCGAGTGTTGGCACAACGTCCCGTAAGAGCTGGCGACACCCCCAGTCAGCCGAAGAGAATCCACCAAGGTAAGGGTAGAGGGTCTGTCACTTGCCTGCACCGTCACCTATAGGGTAAATAATGCCCTAGTTTTTGGACACTAAGAACCACCGTCCCACGTGAGCGTTCGAGTCTTGGGATTCTTGGTAGTCAGCTAACAATACCGAGTATCAGCCGGGTTAGGTAGCCCCAATTGATACTGCACGCACTGCGCCTAAGCCTAACCCCCTCTGAATCGGGTCTCTATCATGCTCAGGTTTTCTTTGCCATGGGTTGATAGGTGGATTTGAAGCTCCCTAAATACACAAATTCTATGTTTCAATATGAAGTATGATCAAGGCAGCTTATTGGATGCCTAACCCCTTGATCCTAACTTAAGCTGTAAATTCTTTTGTGACCCCTGTGGGGAGAATTTAGTGAGTTTGGTTAGGTTAGTTTTAGGTGTCTTGATTTGCTTAGTGGGTGAGTGTGTGTGAGCATAAGGTGAACAAGAACATAGTTTTAATGTGTGGATATCGTTGATCCTTTACAAAATCCCCTATTTAAACTATGTTATGTTGATCCTGGCTCAAATGGAAAACATGTGCGGATAATGGGCTGCTTTCAAATTTTCCTAGTTAATTTATGTGACTGACTATAGGGAGATGGAGAATTGTGAATATGGAGCATTCATATGCTTACCTAGGATCACCGGAGGGTGCAAAGGTAGTAGAGATTACTTGCTCTTCTATAAACAATTCAATCCTAGTCCCGCAATTCCTAATGCAAAAATTGAACTAAACTATAAAATTTCTACACTAGAAAAAAAAGAAAACTAGCTATGCATGCATGGTCTTGGGCCACTTACTTGGACTAGTTATCTAGGTGTGCATACCAAAATTTTTAAAACATAAATTGTTCGGAACACAAGTTAATTTTCCCCCTAATTAAACTATGTGGAAATTTTTGCAAAAATCAACTTGAATAAAAACTGAGTCTAAGCCTATAGAAAGTAGCTAAAAATGAGGTCTAACAAGCTGTGGGGTATCACAACAAGTGCTGGCAGATACATTAAGGGCTGCCAAGAACCTTACAATCAGAAAAAGACAGAATATTGGGAGAAATTTCTCATTCTGTGAATTGCGCACAAAAGGTCGTGACAGGTGCGCTTTCCTCCGCGCGAGTCAACACTGAACGTGTGCCCTGCGCTTCTGTGAGGAAAAAACGCACGCAAATTCCTGCAAGTAAAAAAGTTAGGAGCTGCTCTTCTTCATTTTGTCACTCAAAGTGAATCTAGGGACTGCAAGATAGATCAGAGGACTATCAAGTTCACTCTTCAGCATAGACAAAGGTCTCATGCAAAAGAAGGCACAATCACATAAACTTGGTAAAATGTTAGTGGAGTCACCAATCCTGTCGTGGTGGATTTGGTTCACGGATGTACGAAATCACACCAGTTTAAGGGGCGTGGTTTACCCCTTCAAACTATTGGTAACAGGAAGAAAGTGGTGGAGTTCAAAAGCATACAATCTAGAGGAAAAAGCGTGCAAATGTATACTCAAATTAAACTAAAACTAAAACATAAATATACAGAAGCTATTGAAGAGAGTCAAACGATAATAATGCAAATAATGGTTCTAGGCCCCTTCTTATTAAGCGTTTGATACGAAAAATAAATTTTACCCACTTGCTAAAGGCCCCCCAGACAATGGTTCTAGGTCCCGATGCAAGGATGTTGTTTTCCAAGCTCGCCTTGGTGCAAGCTCCCTCTCTCTCTGCTCTGATGGACTAAGATTGTTGGATGGCCAACAATCGAGTCCCCTCTATCTCCATCTCCGGGTCACACACTGCTGGTATTGCTTGGGAAATTCTGGCTAGCGTAACAATGTGATCACCCATTCTTCATCTCATGGTGGCTTTATATAGGGGATTTCAAATCCTCCTTCCCTCCCTTGGTACATGGTGGATGGTGACCCAAGGGAGAATTATGATTCCATTGTGTGCTCCAAATATTCCATTTTTTGCTCACAAAGTGTCTAAGGAGGTGCTAGTGGCTATCCTTAGGTGGATTCATGTAAGGAGTAACTTGTCCTTTGCTTTGTGTGGTTCAAGATAGTGACATTTTGCCACTTTTAGGAATGTATGCTTATCGGGCAAAAAGGCACGCAGAAGGAGCTCTTCTCGAAGGATAATGCAGGAAAATAGCATTCTATGACTAGTTCAAATTTGTTTTTCTCAAAACCTTAGATATTTTAAATACTTTCAAGATTCCATAATGTCTTCTTGCCCTGTAAATCCTTTGGCTGGACATTAGTTAATGTCATCTTTTGTTGTACGATTTTCCAGTGTTAACAATGGAGTCATCATGGATCATGGTTGTTTGATGCTAAATGTTTATATGTATATATGTGTGTACGTATGCCATTGTCTGATAATATGATCATTGTTTTATGCTAATTATTATATATCTATGTATCTGTGTATCTATGTAATTTTCTGACATGGTTTTCAAGGATCATTCTTGTGGAGGAATGATTTCTTATGCAGGTGAACGACATGAAGAGGTTCTTGGTTTTATGAGGAATCAATTGGAAAGAGTAACCCTAACAGATCTACGAGGTCAATATCATGTGGATATGAATTTATATTATATGTGTGTACTATGCCTATGTTTATGATATGGACAGGTAATGATGAGGGGTACATCAACGAAGTGAAGGTAGTGTGATCTACGAAATGCTAAGATAAGCATGGATAATGGAAAGACAATAGAAGCAAGGTTGCTTGTGGGGTCAATGTGTGGTCTATGGATGTGAAATACTACTATTGTATATTCAGTGATTGTACCTATGGTGATGTGTATATGTAACATATGTAGTATTGTGTACCTATGATGTTGTATGCCTATTGTATATATGGTGTTGTGTGTATATTTCATATGCAGTGCTAAGTATAGGTGGTGTTATATACATGTTGGATATGCAGTGTTGTGTACATATCGTATTATGCACATGTTGGATATGCAGTGTTGTGTGCATATGGTGTTGTGCGCATGTTGGATATGCGGTGTTGTGTACGTATGGTGCTATGTCCATGTTGTATATGCAGTTCTATGTACATATGGTATTGTGTGCATGTTGTACATATGGTGCTATGTACATATGTAGTTGTGTGTGTGGTTGTACATGTGGTGTCGTGTACATGTCGTGGATGTGGTGTTATGTATAGGTGGTATTGTGTACACATTATACAGGTGGTGCGATGTACATTTGGCATTGTGTACACGTTTTGCAGGTGGTGTCATGTACATGTGATGTTGTGTACATGTCGTGCAGGTAGTGTTGTGTACAGATGGTATTGTGTACATGTTGTGCATATGGTACTAGTGTACATGTGGTATCGTGTGCATGTCGTACATGTTGTGTTGCGGGCATGCAATACTATGTATGTGCATGGTGTAGTTGTGGTATCGTGACATGTGTATTCGTTGTGTTGTACTCTATATATGTATATGCATTGTGTTGTATTGTACACCAGGTGTAGGTGTATGTGTTTTGATGTACACCAAATGTGTGTGTATGTATTGTGTTGTGTTGTACATCGAGTGTAGGTGCATGTATTGCATGGTTTTGTATGTCATGTATGATTGTATGTGTGTGATGCACACTATGTGTAGGTGGACATGGTTGAGGAGAAGGCACTGGTGTTTGTCGGGTGTGGCAACCAATTTAGTGTGTGTACAAAAGAACAAAGGCATAAGTAAGGACCGATGAAGGATAAGTATTAGCATTTTATTTCAGTCTTTTATGCATGTGATCTGTGATTATGAATTATGATGGTTACATGTGATTTATGATTATGGGTTATGTTTATTTCATGTGATTCATGATTTGATTTATGATGGCTGTGTTTTGAACTAATCAGATGTGATATGTTTATACATGATGATTTGATCAAACAACTAATTTGAATTGTTGTGACAGGAATTGAACAAGATTGCAAGTGTACATTATTGACAAGCTACCAATGAGGTATGCTGTAAATTTATTTCAATTTATTTTGAATCTAATGGCAGTTATATGCTTGGTACAGGAAGCACGAAAATGCGTGGTTGGGTGGTTGAAATTGATTGCAAGAATTAGCAACAACATCAAAAGGAATTGGAACATGCAACAATATGTTGGTAAAGCACTTCAGGAGTAGGGCCATTGTGGGACACTGGTACCCAATAGTGTCCATTGATTTCCATGATAATTATATGACTGGTATGATGGTTTTGAGGTAGGTATATGCCTTGATTTTGTATCTTCTGATGCGAGGAAGCCTTGCCAAGGGATGGATCGCCCGAGACAGGGGATGCGGGGGAACTTGGAAGGTGAGTGACTGCACAGAATGAGTTACTGGATTTCTCAAGGGATTGTGTAACAGAGAAGGGAAGGCCGGGCATGGATTTGTTTTGGTCATTAGAATTTCTAGATGTAATCAGATGCACGTTGGGAGTGTGCTTTGGAACAATGAGTCGATAAATGTTCACTGAGGGTAGAATAATGCTGGATTGTAGCACTAGACATTGGATGCAGACTTTGACTATGACAGAGGATTCTGGACTTCCTGGGAAGGAAGTGAATCCCGATACTACTTTGAGGGTGGAGGTGTGAGCCTCTAGATTCCCTTCTTGCTGATACATGCATCGTATCCTTTATTTGTTGGTTGAGAAAATGTGTATACTATTGTAAATACCATAATGAGTTGTGCTATAAAGCTCCAATACATGGTATGATTGTTATGACGATTTCTGTTTGAGAAAATACATTCATTGTAAATACTGCAACGAGCTGTGTTATAAATCTCCATAGGTAGTATGCTTTATTTCTAGCGGTTTGCTAGTTTGTAGGTGTCATTGAACATCGAGGACGGTGTTCCCTCAAGGGGGAGGGTTTTGTAACAGTACTGGTGAAAATTCCATGTAATAAAAGTAATAAAGGCAAAATAATAACCACGGTTGATGGGACACATATTCCAAGTTGAATTTTGGGAAAAACATCCTAGTGGGTGTTCATTTGGTTTATTATGGTTAAGGAAATTGGCAAAGGCAAAGGCAAAGGCTTTGGAAAGTAAAAAAATGGCTTTTATGGAACATTTATTTATGAAAATGATGGAAATTAGGAGAAAATGGAGATGAAAGGTCACATGTTGCATGTGAGGAGGAAAATGAATGAAAATAATTGAAAATGAAGAAAAAAAAGGCCTCATTGATAAAAATGCTTTTGAGGATCACTTGGTAAATTTTTGCAAAAACCTTTTGTTGGTTCATTTTTTGAGCTCTCTCATTATTCTCTCTCTCTTGGACACATGGTTTCTTGGATCACTTTGGCATTGGAGCAAGAAAGGAAAGAAAGCAAGAAGAAGGAGGAAGCGAGCAAGGAAGAGTAGAATCAAACAACTACAACAAGATTCTTTGCAGGTATTGATTTACATGTGTGATTTCCTTGCTAGATCTGGAATGTATGGTATTGCATGTAATTATTTTCTGTCTTGGCATGGGTTTTGTCTAGGTGTGAAAATGTTTTTAGCCTAGCGTTTCCATTTCCAGATAGCCTTGATGAGATGGGTTCTCAGACTTCGGTTGAGCTGGATTGTCGGATTGGATTTGAAGCCGAGTGAGGTGGATCTTCGAACTAATATAACATAAGGCCTAGTAACCCCTGAATTGAAAAGTGGGTTGCGGTAAAGCCAAATAGTGTGTTGCCTCGGTGGGACTAGGAATCCTTGCTTGTGAATGTAGGGATATATGGTAAATCCTGGAGGTGGTTTTCCTTGGTTTAGGGCCTAGTGATTCGGGATGGATTGCGATAAAGCCAGAGAGGTGGGTGCTCTCTGCTTTGGCCTAGTAGTCTTGGGATGGGATGTATAATAAAGCATTGAGAGTATGTCTCAGTTTAGGGCCTAATGATACCAGATCTAGACTGTGGATTACGGTAAATCCTGAGAGAATATGAGACAAGAAAATTCCTCATGGTGTAGGCAGAGAACTCCGATAGCATTCATGCTTGTTTGGTTCTTTTTGGTTGGTTATGAGTCCCACATTCATGCTTGGAATATGACACGAGGGTGATTGGTTGAAGAGAGATTTGGCTCAGCCAATCTATGGTTGGGTGAAACGTGGAAGTCCCATCTTTGGTTGGTTTTTACCTTTAGTAATGAAGATCTAATTCTTTTGGTATTTGGTATGAAAGTGTACTAATTTATATATTGATTCTATTCTTTTTGTATCCATTGTATTCTATTTTTATTATGCTGGTTATAAGAATGTATTTTATCAGTGATGATGTATGGCTCTCTCCGTGTTTTTACTTATTAATGAATGCACCATGTATCTATGGTAAAATAGATTGTATTGTAGCTAATGATGTACGGGAATAATGATTCTTAGCAATTCTCAGATAAGTATGAGACCCTTTTTCTTTGTTCTGTTGTTTACATCTGTAGATTCAATGTTTGTGACATGTTTGGAAAAATGCATATCATGGCTAGGAGGGGTCCATATGAGTTCTTAATGATGTGATTGCTTCCTTATCATTGTCTTATTTTTATTTATCATCCCTTAAGTTTTCATGAAGTTCTGGGCAGTGATCTTGGCTTTGGGCCTGAAAAGGTGGCTTAAATCCCGAAGCCGCAGGTACATAACTGAGCATTTGGGTCCCTAGACGCTGGCATATAGTGTTATGTCACATACCCTGATAACCTCGCAGGAAAATGCATAGATTTAGGAAATTTTTTCAACATTTACCAATGTGTAACATTCTAAATGACTCTCTATATTCCCTCATTGACCATTATAATAACCATCATAATCACCTAGAGAAATATTTAGTAAAAATCATAGTGAGTTACACAACCATTATATCTCCTTGTTGTAGCATATTAACTTAAATTCCATGCTATAACTATGCATTGATCCCATGATCATTTTAACTCAATTAGTAAATCACATAATTGATAATATAAACATCACATCTTGAAAGAAATATTAACATCATGAAAATGACACAATGAACAATCACATTATTATACACCTAGATACCCTAGAAACCTCGGAGGGTGAAAACCAACAAACGTTTAATTTTATTATTAAACGCTCGAGAGGGTTTTCACCACTCACTCAAGGCAGTCCATCCCTTTACCATTGTCATAAAAATTACATATAAAAATAATCTTAGATGCAACATAACTAGCTATAAGCTATTACAATCATCATCATACCATTTACCCAGAGATCCTCAATCTTTGTCTTTGTGGTTAGACAGTTTCCTTCAATGGGTGATCTTGTAGTTGGAACTCCTAAACCTACATAGACTAACAACTCTTTATCTTCCAAAATTTTAAACTTGAACAATCCTTTTCTCAAGTCACCATCCTTTCCTGCCATTGTTGTTTCCAACACACTTGATATCATGATTAGATAAAATATTAGTAAACCAATAATCAATATTTATTTGTGACACTCCCACAACTATTTGTATGCATGTATAAAACATAAACAAATTGACATGAAATCCTTTCACATGCATTAGTAACAAATAAATCACTATCAAACGCCATATTTCTAACAAACGCTAACAAAATCTTGCATGCACTTTCATATTCTTTACAAACATTTTAGATAATATAATTGGGCATGCAAATGCATAACAAAATTTCAAGATAACTATCCCAATAAGCAATTTCCTTTGTGCCTACTCTTATGTTTCCTTTTCCAAAGGGATTAACGAAATAGATTGTATACTTCTGCATGTGAATGCATGTTCTTTTCGAAAAACACCTTTTCCACACAAGAGCTATTCATAATGGCTATTATGTATAAAAATGCCAACTTTATTTCAAATAAAGTTAACATACTAGTTATAATTTTGTGCATGCGACTACTTGTCCTCTCTAATAGAAAATAACATAGCTTGTTCTTCTTGCATGTAAAATAAATATTGCATGGAAAAATAAACACATTTCTTTTCCAATGGATCAAACACATATCATTTATTCTTTCATGCATGCAAAGGGACATTTCCCTCTTATCCAAAATATCTAGCCTAATAACTATGCATAATATTCTCCCAAAATAAAGCTAATACCATAGCTAATGCCTTTAGGTTTGCAAAATGCATATTATTTTTCCCAAAAGAAGGCTAACACATTCAATATTATGTGATTGCGTCTTTCTTTTCTCTAGAAATCTAATACCCAAAACTATATTTTTTCCATGCATGCAAGATTATATGTTTCTCTAAATCATCTTACATAATAAAGCACGTGATTACTAGTTTTCCTCTCAAAGAATCTATTCCAATAATGCATACAAAGATATATTTTTCTCTTCTATTCTTTTTTAAGAGTTCTAACACAATAAATTCTTCCTTGCATACAAACATATATATTTATTTTCCAAGGAATTTAACACACTAATTATTCTTTTTCCAAAATATAGCTAATTCACTAGCTATTATGCATGAAATAAAGAATATTTTCTTATCATTTCACACATCACAGAGATTTGTAATATTTCCTCAATAAATAACATGAATAAAAAATCATTCTCAAAGAACACAACCAATTACCTTTTATGCAAAGGTTTTATGCGAACTACTTCTCACAAAATTAATTTATATCTTTTTGCATGACTCAAGCTCCTCATGCATGTAAAATCACCTAATCAATTATAGTAGATCAAATATACTATATAATTACTCATGTGCACTTTTAGGTCCCTATATTACTAGTATAGTCCCTTATTGTTGTTAGTGTAACCCCCTTATTGTTATTATTGTAACCTTGTAACCCCCATATTGTTATTATTATGCCCTTAAATTATTATTGTTAGGTCGGCTAGGATTACATTGTGGCCGTGGGGCACAAATTGTGGCCTCATGGACTCCTATATATAGAAATGAGGTTTTGTAATTTGTATCATCCAAGAATTGTTCATTCATGTAATGTATTGGAGGTTTTCCCCTCGAAGTGGCTTATTTCTAAGGAGTTGATGTCTCTTTTCTTCTATTTTTGGAGTTGGTTTCACAACATTTCGTATCAGAGCTTTGGATTCTAGGGTTTCGCTACTCCAAACAGGTCATTGTGGAATTTTTTCCATAACATTTTTCTACGAAGGTTCGGAAGCTGAAATTTTTGAGTGCGAAGTCGAAATCTGAAGGCATCATCGTAAAATTTCGAGCTTGGTTCACAATATTTTCGGAGATATGATCTGTGGAAGTTAGGGCTTTTTGTAGGCTCACGAATTTAACCTAAACGGGAATATCGCGACATTTTAACGCGTAGGCTTGCACGCCTCAAGTAGCTGAAGATTTTAGAGAGCGAAGATCCGAAATCTGGGAACATCATCGCAACATTTAGACTTGGTTTGAGATATTTTCGGAGATATGATCTGTGGAAGTTGGGTATTTTTCGGGCTCTCGAATTTCATCAAAGAGGTTATCGTGGAAAAATACTCATAACTCTCTCTCACGAGCATCATATTGGAATGTTGTAAAAAGTAGCCACCAGTACATACTATAGAATCTTTTCTATCAATTTCAGAATGAGAGGAAACAGGGACACGTGGAAAGTTGTACAAGTTAGCTCTACTGAACCAATCCATAATTGGGTCATTGTGGGAGATTGGAAATAACTTTGTCTTGAAGAATAAAAATCAGTTCAGACCTGTGACATTTGAAAGAAGCTTTAGAGGGATACTACAAGGCTAAATTTTAAATATTGAGGACCTGCAATTATATAGATAATTCAATTTCAATATAGAGATCCTCAAAAGCAAGTAAAAGGTGTGTATTTTTTTTTCCTGAATTGCATAAGTCTTGTTTGAAGAATCAAGTTGAATTGATTCCAAGGGCATATTGTAGAATATATATTAGTATTAGATTCTAAAATGGCCCCTAAAAAGAATTCAACACCCATTAAGCCTTTAGAAGGCTCTACTATGACTCATGAAGACGAAGAATGGCAACATGACATATCAAAATTACAAGAGCAAGTGCAACAAATTTCGCTCTCGTAAAGAGCAACAAAAAATGACATGGAAGTTTTGAAGAAAGGCATGGAAACTAAGATGGATGGTTTGAAGAAAGGCGTGGAATCTAAGATGGATGGTTTGAAGAATGGCATGGAATCTAAAATGGAAAACATGAAGAATGATCTAAAAGCAGACATGGAAGGTTTGACAAAGTTGATACAAGAAATGTTTCCTAATGGTGAAAAGATAGTAGAGGAAACTCATGATGAGAACAAAATAAATGCTAATCGTGATTTCATAAACTCTAATGTTGGAGGGAAGAACCACCATATTCCAAAAATGGATATGAGGAAGTTTGATAGAAAGGATCCTGTAACATGGATACTACAGATGGAGCAATATTTTGATCTCCATAATGTGCAAAACACACAAAAGGTACGCATTGCAACTTTACATTTAGAACAAAATACATTTGTATGGTATCGATGACTTTTCTCCCGTAAAAAAATTGTCACTTGGTCAATTTTTACGGAGGAAATGATAGCACATTACGAGGATACAAAGAGCAACACCTTCTTTAGCCAATTGATAAATCTCAAACAAAAGGGTTTAGTGGGGCAGCACATTGAGGACTTCCAAAAATTGAATATAAGGGTAACTGATATTCCGGAGGAACACAGGATCGATCTCTTCATAGGCACTTTAAAGGATAACATCCAACATGAAGTTCGCATTTTGGAACCGGATTCATTGGAGAAGGCATTCGGGTTGGCAAGAAAAGTTGAATGTAAAATAATGGCGACAAGGAAGCCTACCACTCAATTCTATAAAGAAGGAAGTGTTGCTACGCCTAGATTTCCACAACCTACAAGGTTGACACCACAACAATTGGAAGAAAAAAGAGCAAAAGGGCTTTGCTACAGTTGTGATAGCAAATACATTAAAGGTCATAAGTGTGCTGAGAAGAAATTATTTTACATAGATTGTGAAGAGGAAGAAGAAAATGAACAAGAAGAGGATATGCACCAGGAACCAGCCCTAGAAGAGGAAGAAATGAATCCGACCATATCGTGTAATGCACTGGCAGGAATTACCACTCCTCAAACTCTCAAGATAGCAGGACAAATCAAGAAGAAAAGGTAATAGTGTTGATTGATTCAGGTAGCACCCATAATTTTATTCATTGTAAGGTAGCCAAGGAATTAAATTGTTTCCTATACCCGGCACCAGAATGTCAAGTGATGGTTGCAAATGGAGGAACTATAAATTGCTCTGGAAAATGCCATAATATCAAGCTAACCATGGGGGAATATGTATTGACTAGTCCAATGCTTGCCATTCCTATGGGAGGTGCTGATGTTGTACTAAGAGTACAATGGTTACAATCTTTAGGGACGGTAGCTTTTAATTTTCAAGAACTTTTCTTGAAATTTTTTTCAGAAGGAAAGGAAGTCGAATTACGGGGTATTGCGGGGAAGCCAGGAAGGATAATAAGCTCTAATGTCATGACAAAGCTTCTAAAGAAAGAACAACGAGGCGTAATTGCACAATTATGCACACTAGAAGTTCCAACATCAAAATCATCTATTTCTGCAGATCTCCAACAAGTCTTGGACAATCATTCCAAGGTGTTTGAAACTCCCAAAGGACTCCCACCTATTCGTGATCATGATCATGCTATTCATTTGATTCCAGGAAGTGTTCCTCCAAACATCGGGCCTTATAGATATCCTTACTTCCAAAAGAGAGAAATTGAACGTATGATTGCAGAAATGTTAGAGGCGAGTATAATTCAACCTAGTCAAAGTTCTTTCTCTGCTCCTGTATTATTGGTACACAAGAAGGATGGATCATGGCGAATGTGTCCAGATTATAGGGAGCTCAATAAGCTCACCATTAAAGACAAATTTCCCATTCCTATGATTGATGAATTATTGGATGAATTACATGGAGAAATTTATTTTACCAAGTTGGATCTTTGTTCAGGATATCATCAAATTAGAATGAAGACTGAAGATATTCCAAAAACAGCATTTCGAACTCATGAGGGTCATTATGAATTTTTGGTCATGCCTTTTGGCCTTACCAATGCACCTTCTACATTTCAAGGGTTGATGAATTCCATTTTCAAATCCTTCCTTAGAAAATTTGTGCTAGTATTTTTTGATGATATACTAATCTATAGCAGGTCTTGGAAGGATCATGTTGAACATGTTGACAGGGTGCTCAAACTATTGCGGGAGAAACAATTATATGCAAAAAAATCCAAATGTTTCTTTGGAGTACAAGAGGTGGAATATCTGGGTCATATTGTATCTCACGAGGGTGTTAAAGTAGACCCTAACAAATTAAAGCCATTAAGGAATGGAAAGTCCCCACAACCATAAAGAAGTTGCGAGGATTTCTCGGGTTAACAGGGTATTATCGCAAGTTTGTTAAGAATTATGGGAGAATAGCAGCACCTCTAACAATATTATTGAAGAAAGATGCATTTTCATGGACTCCTGAAGCAACTAAGGCCTTTGAACGTCTTAAAGAGGCAATGTGCCTAGCACCGGTCTTAGCTACACCAGACTTCACAAAAACCTTTATTGTGGAATGCGATGCCTCGGGAAATGGAATTGGTGCAGTTTTAATGCAGGAAGGAAGACCCATTGCTTTTGAAAGTCGTCCAATCAAAGGAAAGTATTTACAGAAACCTATTTATGAGAAGGAAATGTTAGCAATACTACATGCACTAAAGAAATGGCGAACTTACCTAATGGGGAGACACTTCAAGGTAAAAACTGATCATGATAGTCTTAAACACTTTTGGAACAAAGAGTATCGTCAGAAGAACAGCAAAAATGGGTCACAAAGATGTTGGGTTACAACTTTGAAATAATCTACAAAAAAGGAAAGCTGAATGTTGTTGCAGATGCACTCTCAAGAAAGAATGAAGAGGTGGAAGCATTGCTTTGTGCCATTTCTATTATCCAGCCAGATTGGATAACTGAAGCAAGAGATGAATGGAAGAAGGACAAAGATGTATGGACACTCATTCAAAAGTTGCAGCAAGATCCTAGTACATCTGATACATTTAGTTGGAAAAATGATTCCTTATGGTACAAAGATCACTTATATCTTTGTAAGAATTCCCAACTAAAATAAAAGATTCTTTTGGAATTGCACACTTCTTCTTTAGGAGGACACTCGAGATTTTTAAAAACTTACCACAAGGTGAAGAAATAATTTTTCTGGGATGGCCTTAAATCCTATATTCAAAAGTTTGTGGCAGAATGTTTGGTTTGCCAGCAGAATAAAGTTGAGACAATTAAGACCCCGACTCTTGTACAACCTTTATCCATTCCAAGTCAACGTTGGGAGGAGATTTCAATGGATTTTATCACAGGTTTACCTAAGTCCGAAGGAAAGAGTGTCATCATGGTGGTAGTTGATAGACTTACCAAGTATGCACACTTTTGTGCATTATCTCATCCATTTAAATCAAGTACAATTTCTACTACATTTATGGACACAATTCAAAATCTACATGGAAACCCAAGGGTTATTGTGAGCGACAGAGATCCCATTTTTACTGGAAATTTTTGGACGGAGTTATTTTCTTGTTTGGGTACTCAATTAACTCATAGCTCATCTTATCATCCTCAATCTGATGGTCAAACTGAGATCGTAAATAAATGTTTGGAAGGATATCTTCGTTGTTTTGTATCTGATAAACAAACACAATGGGTCAAGTGGTTACCTCTTGCTGAATGGTGATATAACACTTCCTTCCATACTGCAGCAAAAATGACCCCATTTATGGCACTTTATGGATATCATCCACCATCCATCACATCATCTTTAAGAGAAAATTATAAGGTTCAAGCAGTGGAAGATCACATCGAGCATCAACAAGAAGTTCTCCAACTCTTAAAGGATAACCTGAGTTTGGCACAAAATCGAATGAAACAACAGGCAGATCAACATCGCAGCGAGAGAAGTTTTGATGTAGGAGACTGGGTATTTTTACGGCTACAACCATACAAAAAAATGTCCCTCAAGCAAGCTAAGAAGGATAATAAATTATCACCAAAGTACTATGGTCCTTACAAGGTGTTTCAAAATATTGGTACTATGGCATACAAATTGGAGCTTCCCGCTTCTTCACGAGTCCATCCAATTTTCGATGTTTCATGCTTAAAGAAGGTTATAGGTGAAAATATTCCAGTTCAAACAATATTGCCAGAACTTGATGAGGAAGGAAAAATCATATTGGAACCTAAAGCGGTCACGGAAACCAGAACTCGACAGCTACAAAATCGATCAATTTCAGAGTATCTCATCAAGTGGAAGAACTTACCCTCTGAAGATTCTACATGGGAGGATGAGCTTTTATACAGAAGCACCTAGAGCTACTCAAGCATTGAGGACAACAATTTTTTGAAGGAGAGGGGCATGTTAGGTCCCTATATTACTAGTATAGTCCCTTATTGTTGTTAGTGTAACCTCCTTATTGTTATTATTGTACCATTGTAACCCCCATATTGTTATTATTGTGCCCTTATATTATTATTGTTAGGTTGGTAGGATTACATTGTGGCCCCAGTAGGATTACATTGTGGCGCCATGGACTCCTATATAAAGAAAGGAGGTTTTGTAATTTGTATCATCCAAGAATTGTTCATTCATGTAATGTATTGGAGGTTTCCCCCTCGAAGTGGCTTATTTCTAAGGCATTGATATCTCTTTTCTTCTATTTTTGGAGCTGGTTTCACAACATGCACCTAAGCACATACTCTTTTCAAGAGTCTGATATTTCTCTTTAAACTTTTAATGCATATGCATCATGAGAAAATACTTGGTAATCTCTTAAATGAAATAAATTAATTCATTTTAAAGAGTTAACAACATAATTATTATGTTTATATGTACATAAACAATTATTTTTATCCGGTTGAGAAATCAAATAGAAGCACTATGTTTTACTATGTTTTTTCCTGTTTTAGTCATCCACTTTGGACGCAGCTTACGAACATATGGAAACGCATTTCATAAAACCAAACAAGGTTTTTGTTTGGAACAAACTTATTAAAGATAACCTCTCCCATTGTTTTCACACGTGTCACGGTTTTCAATATTCAAATGAATCTTTGTAGCCCATTTTTCGAGATTTAAATATTAAATAATTTCTTATTTTTGTCATCAACTTTGGAAACGGTTTCGAAACAAATGGAAACGAGTTTTTGGAAAACCTAAAGAGGTTTTTTTTTTGGAACGGATTAATTAAGAAAAACCTCTCTCAGTTTTTACACATGTATCATGGTTTGGGAGATTCGAATGAATCTTTGAAGCTCATTTTTCTAGATTTAAATATTAATTAATTCCCTGTTTTTGTCATCAATTTTGGACACGGTTTTCGAAACACAGGAAACAAATTTTTAAAATTTGAAAGAGGCTTTTGCCTTATGAGAAAAATCACTTATCCATAGTTTTTCCAAAACTATTACTCATTATTTCTAAAACTCATAAAAGATACCAACTTGGAAATATAGTTCATTTCTATAGAAGAATATAAATTCTTGTAAATAAAATAATTAAGAAATAATTCTTTCAATATTATTAGAATTAAGAATTACAAGATTATTATTCATGTAATATCAATATAAGAATTAATAATATTTAATTATTTAGCAACCCTCATTTTACGAGAGTTTTTACAGTAGCTTCCGCCAGGGATATTACATACTCCCCCCCTTAAAGAGAACATCATCCTCGATGTTCTTCTCTTGTTGGAACATTAACCTTTAAATTTCATTACCAATTATTTAGTCAATGTAAAATAATACTTCAATCATAATACTTCCACAAAAACTCAAGGAGCACTAGCCCTTTAATCATCAAAATGATTAGAAAAACTCTATCAGGTGCATGTTGTATTTTATTTAGGAGTTACACTAGTCTTTATTTCCCACTAGTGTTGTTTACAAATTATTGTCTTTCTCTCCCACAATAATTCCAATCAGATTCAAACTCATGGAATTTATCTCCAACCATTTTCCTCTAGTTTTTCAGGAATTTAGAGTTCAATAAATCATTATTTTATCTAACATGAATTGTTTCAGTCGCATATATATTTCAATTTATTTCCTCTATGCATGCATATAGATGTGTCATTTCTGACGTTTTCATTTGCTCATAAAAACCTACAAACACAACCTATTTCATCGATATTGTTGCTTAGATAAATTAATATATCATGCATGAAAAACTATAACACATGCGACGACTTCAAGACATGCAATTTACAGTTTATTGTAACATCCAACATCTTTAGATAATTTTGAAATCAATAACATATTATAGATGTAATTTCATCTAACTGTAGTTAATTTCTGGGAATTATTGAGGAACCAAGAATAATCCACCCAACTATGAACTATCTTCAATAGTTACCCACCAAGCTAAGATCTACTTGCCACTACAGATGTGTCATTTCTGACATGTTCATTTTCTCATAAAAACCTACAAACAAAAACTATTTCTTCGATATTGTTGCTTAGATAAATTAATATATCATGCATGCAAAACTATAACACATGCAACAACTTCGAGACATGAAATTTACAGTCTGTTGTAACGTCCAACATCTTTAGATAATTTTGAAATCAATAACATATTATAGATGTAATTTCATCTAACCGTAGTTAATTTCTGGGAATTATTGAGGAACCAAGCATATTCCACCCAACCGTGAACTATCTCCAATAGTTCCCCAACGAGCTAAGATCTACTTGCCACTAGAATCAACAACCTCATTGGTTCATTTGTGCTTTCTTCCCCGCAAATTTTTAGCAGTGTCCTGCTTTAAGGTTTGCCAACCTTTTGCCTAGGCCTTTTTTTTTTTTTTTTCGAAAAAGATACTCTTCTCTTTCTTTAAAGCACACCTTTCTCTCCCGCTGTTCTTTATTTTACCCTTCTTAGTATTTATCTCCAACTAAGTGATTAACACAATATTTCTCTTCCATTATGTTAATATTTTCCTCTTTATTATTTTCTCCTAGGGATTTTTAGGAGACTTTTAGGGAAGGTCCATCTTGAACTTAAACACCAATAGCTTTTCATAAGCTGGCAAGAATTCGTCTAAAACTCTAGAGTTATTTCCTGAATACCCAAACAATGTATTCATTAACTAAATAAAATATTACATCATCACATCATCGCCATGATTGCTTCCATAGCCATTGAATGCAATAAAAATTCGATGTCTAAAAACAATCAATGTCTAAAAATCCATTTTAATTTACATAATTTTCCATTTGCATATTATCATCAAGGAAAAGGAACATTTATGTACACCAAGCATCTATGCTTGACCCTCAACATGGCTCCCACAGTTTGTCAAATTACATTGACAACAATTCATCACATGTAATATAGGTGGTATACATTCCAAATTTCCACATAATAACAATCATGCAACTTAGAAAAAATACATTAACATATCTTGCATACCATAGCATTATACTTTCTATAAGGTCTCGCCTTACCAACCATCAATATTATAGAGAAATAACAGTCCCATTGAACACTAGGACATAAAATGCGAATTTTTTCTTTCTTTACCATTAGCTTGTAGCCATGTAAGCGACAACCATTGAGGAATTTTGGGAAAATAATTTGCAATCATGCAATCTACAACCATTGTAGTTTTTTTATTAAAATATTTGCAAGCATGCAATCTACAACCAATTAGGAATTCTAATAAACAGTTTTCAAGCATGCAATCTACATCCATTGAGGAATTTTAACAACAGTTTACGAGCATGCAATCTACAGTCAATGAGACATTCTAACAAGTAGTTGGCAAGCATACAATCTACCGCCATCGAGGAATTTTAACAACTAGTTAGCGAACATGAAATAAATTTCCATAAATATGTTTAAACTATCAAAGAGATAGTAAAGCTAGAATATACGGAATAACATGAATCATATTAATATAATCAATGGTAAGATTTCTGGCAAACAATACAACCAACAATCCCTACAGGAGCGTCTAATTAGAAAAGTCGACCAAATTATGGATCTAAGTCTAAACATAACTTTTTCTTGGAATCAACATGGGGGTTACATGACCTTAAGGTATTAATACCGCTTGATGTTATGATGAATCACATCCAAAACTCCCATGGATACAATTTTTTAAAACAACAAAACTTTGGATATCATTTAGCACTTTTGTTGAACACATGAAATGAAAACTTTCATCTACAACTTTACATGAAGAAAGAAAACCCACAATTACGCTACTATGAGTTTTTCATTGACTTTAAGTTCACTATATGAGTTCCACTTCACCCATTGCTTATTTTTAACAACTAAAGAGGTTTGTTCAAATTTTTTTGTTTTTACAAGATTCCATTGCCCTCTTCAGGGTCAACCCCAACTTCTAAATTATTTATTTATCACACCAACCATACATGCATTCATTATTTATAAGTAGTGCATGGTAACTTTAGTCATGTTTTTTTCTTTTTCTTTTTCTTATGCACCATAACCATTGTTGTAATAGTATGCATGCAAATGTTGGTAATTAATTCACACTATAACCAGTGACTGCTCACGATTTTTCATAGGTGAAATAGAGGGTTTATTTTCTTTTATCCACATCCTTATTCAAATCATGAGCATAAAATTTAAAGAAACATTATCAATTTCTAATCTTCAATGTGGTCAATAATCATGCATCATGCATCTCGTGCAAATTGTAATCTTCTGCAAGTTCAGTTAGAGTCATACCTGAGAGGATGCCCACTAGCATCATAACTCTAATTTTTTTTTTTTTACTTAACGATTCCCAAAAGGTGCCAATGTTGCAACCTTTTTCTCTGATACCATTTGTCACATACCCCGAAAACCTCACAGGAAAATGTATAGAGTTAGGATTTTTTTTTTCAACATTTACCAATGTGTAACTTTATAAATGACTCTCTATATTGCCTCATTGACCATTATAATAACCATGGTTCTCAAAATTCTGTGGTTGTCGTTAATTGCAGAATCCGGATTATCCACAGTATCATAAAACATTGGTCAACGTTTCGAATCCCAACGGGGATCCATCTTCAGGACGAGAATGAATAATGAAAGAAGGTCACAAAAGGTCAAGGTATAAATAGTGAAGGAAACCTCGAATGCCCTCCTCAATGATACACAAAATGCTCTCATTTGTAATACCTTTAGGAGAAACAACAAATACCAAACCTTTGCCGAGAATCCTACAGGTATCATGACTTAATTCCATCGAGGAAAGGTTAAAAACCTTTTTGTTAATGGAATCATCATATAAGAAGGCAGGGATCATGTTTAAGTCATGACTTTCTTTGAGAAAATGGAGGTCTGCGACCCTTCTTTCAATCTTAATTCGAGTTTTTTCTAGATAACAAATATCTTTTCCAATTGATCAAACACATACCATTTATTCTTTCATGCACACAAAGAGACATTTCCCTCTTATCCAAAAGATCTAGCCCAATAACTATGCATAATATTCTCCCAATGTAAAGCTAATACGATATCTAATCCCTTTAGGCTAGAAAAATACATATTATTTTTCCCAAAAGAAGGCTAACACATTCAACATTATGTATTTTCACACCTAAAGGGATTAGCTATGTTATTAGATTTATTTTGGAAGAATATTATGTATAGTTATTGGGATAGATATTTTGAATAAGAGGGAAATGTCCCTTTGCATGCATGAAAGAATAAATGGTATGTGTTTGATCCTGTTGAAAATAAATGTGTTTATTTTTCCATGCAATATTTATTTAGTTTCCTTTGGATCGAAATATATGTTTTACATGCAAGAAGAACAAGCTATGTTATTGCATGCACAAAATTATAACTAGTATGTTAACTTTGTTTTAAATAGAGCTGTCATTTTTATACATAATAGCCATTTGTGAATAGCTCTTGTGTGGGAAAGATGTTTTGGAAAAGAACATGCATACACATGCATAAGTATAGGATATATTGTGTTAATCCTGTTGGAAAAGAAAACATAAGAATAAGCACAAAGGAAATTGCTTGTTGGTATAGTTATCTTGAAAGCTTGTTATGCATTTGCATGCATAATATTATTATATATTATGTTAGCTTTCCTTTGGAAATAATATGAAAGTGCATGCAATATTTTGTTAGCGTTTGTTGGAAAGATGACACTTGATAGTGATTTATTTGTTACTAATGCATGTAAAATGATGTTAGAGAAGGCATTTCATGTAAACTTGTTTATGTTTTATACATGCATACAAATAGTTGGGGAAGTGTCGAAAATAAAGATTGATTATTGGTTTATTAATATTTTATCTAATTATGATATCAAGTGGGTTGATGACAACAATGGTAGGAAAGGAGGGTGACTTGAGAAAAGGATTTTTCAAGTTTAA
The DNA here is from genome assembly GCA_034641835.2 of Pinus albicaulis. Classification (NCBI taxonomy): domain Eukaryota; kingdom Viridiplantae; phylum Streptophyta; class Pinopsida; order Pinales; family Pinaceae; genus Pinus; species Pinus albicaulis. The sequence continues at coordinate 1,354,666,550 of CM076575.1, forward strand.
CATTGTGGAAGATAAAAAGTTGTTAGTCCATGCAGGTTTAGGAGTTCCAACTGCATGATGACCCACTGAAGGAAACAAACTGACCACAAAGACAAAGATTGAGGATCCGTGGGTAAATGGTATCATGATGATTGTAATAGCTTATAGCTAGTTATGTTCCATTTAAGATTATTTTTCTATGTAATTTTTATGACAATGTTCAAGGGATGGACTCCCTTATAACCATTGAGTGAGGGGTGAAAACCCTCACAAGCGTTTAATAATAAAATTAATCGTTTGTTGGTTTTTACCCTACGGGGTTTTCAGGGTATATTAGTTTCTAATGATGTGATTGTTCATTGTGTCATTTTCATGATGTTAATTTCTTTTATGATGTGATGTTTATATTATCAATTATGTGATTTACTAATTGAATTAAAATGATAATGGGATCGATGCATAGTTATAGCAGGAAATTTAAGTTAATATTCTACAAGAAGGAGAGTTAATGGTTGTGTAACTCACTGTGCTTTTTACTAAATATTTCTCTAGGTGATGATGATGGTTATTCTAATGGTTAATGAGGGAATATAGAAAGTAATTTAGAAAGTTACACATTGGTAAATGTTTGAAAAAATTTCCTAACTCCATGCATTTTCCTGCGAGGTTACCGGGGTTCTTCTAAATGAAATAATTAAGAAATAATTCTTCCAATATTATTATAATTATGAATTACAAGAATACTATTCATGTAATATGAATATAAGAATTAATAATATTTAATTATTTAACAACCCTAATTTTATGGGAGTTTTTACGGTAGCTTACGTTAGGGATATTACATGTTATGCCTACAATTACAGTCTCTTAGCCCATGGGATGTAGTGTTATGCCTGCGGATATAGCTCAAAGGGGGTCAAATGTCAGTGTGACCTAGGGGTAAGAGGCCTGAATGGTTGGATTACCTCCTAGGGGTGTTTTGGTTGTTGTACAAGGTTTGTAGTTTGTGTTTTTCGTCGGTTCAACTTCCTTAAGGTCAAATAGGAGGTTGAATCTCATTATAGTAGCCTCTTGTCGCATGTTTACCCTGATTGGTCGGTGACATGGGTAGACGTGGGAAGGGGGTGTTATATACTCTGGCCTTTTATTCTCGTCACTTCAGTGTGATATATTAATTCCTCCAACTCCCTTAGTTTCATCAACCTTCATACAATTGATTGCAGTTGTTTCCTTGGTGATAGACTTGGATTTTTAGCTTCCAACGCGGTTTTCAAAGAGTGGAGTTTAGAAGCATACCACTCTCTACCACCTCCTCTCCCTTATTGGTTTTAGTCTGAGCATCTCTCTTCCCATCACCTTATTATCCCAGTTATATTTGGTGCTTCCAACCTTACCCATGTTTAGGGAAAGGGCTTGTGTTTGCAAGGAAGTTGTGGTTGTTGTACTATGGGTGACTTGCGATCCAAGTATCGAATTGATTCCTTAACTCACTATTTTTGGGAGAAGATGCCACAAGACATTTAAAAAGGGTTGCACACAGTCAAGGAGAATTAATATATGAGCATGGTGTTCAATACGAATTTGAGATTGTTGTTGATATAACATCCTAGGTGCTCGATATTGGCCACAATTGTGGTTAGCATAATCGACACCTATACACTATCGATTTATATTGGAACATAACGTATTTAATGGGAAATTTTTTTCTTGATAGGAACAATGCAAATGATGAAGTGCTTCTGATGTTGGATGAAATAAAATTGTGGATGCAAGAATTAGGCCAATGCATGGAATGAATTGAAGCTAGCATAGCACCAAGATAGGCCCTAGAGCAACTAGTCAAGCTAGAGCTACCCCAATCAAGGTTGAGCTCTCAAAATCTTCTTAATTTATAATGTATTATAAGACTTTGGCTTCTCTATTTTCTAGTTCCAGTTTATTGTATAGCATAGGCAAGTTCAACCAGTTAAGAACTCGTTTTTTTTGTAAGCTTTGCAGGACTACATCTTCATCATGTCCAATATATCACCCCGATCGGGCGGGAACTGGTGACTTCACATCAAGGAATGTCGTAATAGAGAACCTGATCACCATCTATCGAAGACCCCATCGACAACCAGTTAAGAAATATTTTTTTCTTAGACCATGGCTTTTTAATATATTCTCTTTTCGCAAATTTTTTATTTTTTCACTTTCCAAGGACAAAGGCCCTGATGCACTACCAATCATCTATTTTCCCCAGTGGCAAAACAACAACTTGTACCAACTGAAAATGTAATATTTTGACAAATCAATAGAATTATCTTCACAAAAAAAAGTCAATGTTTAAGTGCTCTTTATTGCAATACTACTCGAAAAGGTACCAACGAGGGTTATCAAGACTTCCAAAAAAACAAGACCAAAGCTCAAGCCTCCTAAAATAATAAGTATCCCTGCATGTATTACTTCATAGACCCAATTTTATATGTTTAACAACAACTCCCTCTTGCTATTTATAAATGTCAGAACATGTCTCTAGCCTCAAAATGTCTAAGAATCTTGCCCATAAAAATGCCTATCACCGTAATACCCAAATAACTTGCATTTTAAATGAAATACCCAAAATCATATACACTAGAAATCAAAGTGCAAGTAAAAGATAATATTTTGAAATCAAGCACTTGAGATTTATGTTTTATTAATGTTGATATGGAATATTTTTTATGCAATAAGCCAAAACAAATTTACAACACACATAACCATTTTAGAGACACATTACAACCATGAAATAACTTATAAATTAACTCATAAAATTTGTGGACAAAAAGCATATAAATTTCAGAAATGTTAAAGTTATTATGCTAAACTAGGTCACACGGGCATTCATTCATTTTATTAATGCTAGCATATTAAAAGAAATGATCTTATGTAATTCATGAAACCAAAGTTTTTATTAAAACTATTTCTTAAAATAAATAAAATGCTCGAAAATATTAATGAGTATAACATCATTAGTAATAAATCTCATCTAATCTACAAGACAATGTGAAATTATATTAATTTGACATAAATGTAATCTTTGGATTAAAGATAATTTCAATTTTGAATTTAAATAAGTGTTGAAATGAAATTAAAATTTTGTTTAAGCCATACAAAACATGCACTCTCATTATTATTAAACGATTAATAAATATTTCACATCGATTTGAAAAAGAATAACTTTAAAACAATGGAAAATATATACCTTGGAAATTGAACTAATTTAAGTTAGCAACTAACAATCTAAATTGAATACATACTAACTTGAAATAAGACGAGTTGCGAAGCCGCAAGTCCCTGCCAATGTACTTGAAATGAATGAGATGAGTTCAACCACTGGCCTTTTTTAGCTTCATTGGCTATGCACATCACTTTTTTTTTACCTTCATTGGCTATGTCCATCACTTTGTGAGTTCTTTCAGTTGGCTCTGTAGTGTGCTCTGGTGTTGGATACAAAAAAAATTCATTGGCTATCTGCATCACTTTGTGAATTATTTCACTTGGATTTGTAGTGTGCTCTAGTGTGGTCTGGTGTTGGATACAAAAAAATGTGACAATGTACTTGAAATGAACGAGATGAGTTCAACCAACGACCTTTTTTACCTTCATTGGCTATGCGCATCACTTTGTGAACTCTTTCACTTGGCTCTGTAGTGTGCTCTAGTGTGCTCTCTGGTGTTGGATACAAAAAAATGTGACATTAGAGCAAGTTCCCATGGTTAAACTCATTGAATAAAATAAAAGATGACAACTAGTAAATCGATACAACATAACAGAACTAATATGGCAACTCTCTAAAGGATCCCACAAGGACAATTTCAACCTACAAGAAAATAGATATTAAATTTTATTCAATTTCACATTTTATAGCAGACCTTAACATAAAATAAATAAACCCATGGGATTAGATCTCAACATACAAGAAAATAAATATCATAGTTTATTTAATTTCCTTGCAGCCACATCATGTCTACTCATTTCTACCAGTCATAACTTTGATAAAGGACAACACCCCTTAGGGTTTCCTAGATATAATAAAAGAGCTGAAAATGTTAAGTGATCAGGCTACCAGGGGATAATAGGGCAAGCTGAAGACCTCACCCTGGAAGGCAGCAATATGAAGGCCTCACCCTAGAAAGCAGCAGCCGCCCCTGGAGTTTGGTTAAGGAAGGCAACTTGGTATGAAGGGAATAGGCACCATTGCAGGACCTCAAACACTATGGAGAATGAAAAAATGTTTTCATTGTAGCTACTGAAATAATATAATAAGCACAACGAGACTTGACAGGCTTGGGAACAAAGTTTAGACAACATTCATCAAATCCTTGAACATTTGCAAACTTGCTGAAAGATTTGTCCATTCAAAACATTCAAGAACCGATGCAAATCTAAGCCATAGGAAAAAGAGATGTACAACATAATGACTACACCATCAACAATTTTTCCAACCAGGTGCGGAGAAGAATCAACACACTACTGGAGGAAACCATTCAACCGCCTCAAGAACAGATTGAAAGCTGACTACGCCAACTGAAAAACAACAAGCTCCCAACAACCAAATTTTCAAGTTTGGATTTTATTCTAGTATGAGTAGGGCCAAAACTGCTATTGTGTCACAACTCCGATCTTTTTGTAAATGTGGTGCTTTAAAATGAATGTTCACTTTGTGTTTCAAGGTTTAATCTATAATTTCATTTGACATTGGTAAGGGTGAAGCTATAACCTTTTTTATATGTTCATGTTTCAGAAAGTAAGACCAACTTTTGTTTCACATCTTTAAGACTTTAGATCAGTTATGAACTCAAAATATGTATGCTTGATAACCAGAAAAGTCAAATTCCACGTGCTCAATCTTATGTGCTATGAATGCAGAGTACACACCATAACATTAACATAACATAACATTTCCTTTTCTCCCCACCACACTTCTAAAAAAGAAAAATTATTGGTAATACAACATATAACGTCGTCAAGATACAGTTTACATTTTGACATCTAAAAGCAAGGTTTATCTAGAGTTTTGGACCAACCAAGTATTTAGGTTTCTCCAATGTTTTGTTACTTCAACAAACAACTTTATATGGTCTCTTATTGGGTTAATGTGAGCATAAAAGCAACCAATGTGACCAACATTTTCTGGTGTTTTTTGGTAGGCCTGGCTCGAGCGAGCTAATCTTAAAGCGGTTTGCTCTTTCATGATGACTATAAATCGATGAGCACTTCAATTAAAAAGCATAGAGAGCATGATGATGCAGAATTTTACGCTTTAATATCTCTCCACTATTTTCATTTCAGTGCCTTTCTCATATTTTCGAACAATAAACATAAAATTTATGGTGAGCGAGTTACCGATTAGACTTTATTTAAGACATTGTCATCTAAACCCTCATTCTGAAATTCTGGCCGTAGAATTTTGATAACACTGTCAACCAAATGTATGTAAACATTGGAGATGTCGGTGACCATCTCTCGCTCCTTGACAATTCCCTTTGAAAAAACCAATGTGCCAGACAGAGTCATAACCCCACCCTCTGGTAATCGACACGGGTTGCCAAAAATCCCACACTTGCAAATTTTCACAACAACATTTTCTTCAAATACAGAAAGTAAATACACATATTTTATTAAAAACAATCAAGTCCCGATTTTTAGACACTGCTATATCAAGTAACATCAAGTTATACTGAATTGAGTTAGATTCCAGGTAAATGGATCGCCACAGTAGCACTGCATTGACAGAATCTGGAGCATGATATTAGTATGCATGGGAGGTCTTTGAATTAGGCACCAAATACAAATTGGACGTCTCCCTCTTTGAGATATTGATAAGCAGAGGGAACGCACATGTGACCCTAAGATGCCAAAGAAGAATGAGGCCCGAAATTTCAAGATTAATATCTGATATCTATCCTTCATTGTAGGACCACTGTAGAGTGAGAAAGTATAAAAACATTGAAGGAATTAAAATTAGTGAATCCACATCTGTAAGCCACCAGATTGGCTGCTACAGTGATGGGTTGATCGCCTCTACCAAGCCCCTTCTTCTGTAAAAGTATAGGGATACGCTTTCCCTTCATGTTCATATAAGATAACTTCTCTCCAAATCCATATAATTTCTTATCTCGCTCGCTAGAAATTGTGAGTGCTCAGTCATAATTAAGAGATATTAAATATATTAATAAAATATTACAAAATATATAACTAAGTCACGCAAAAACTAAACACCCGTATCCTGATGGAACAAAAGGATCGTGGCCACGATTATGAGGACCAACCTGCATGCATTACACGTGCTTTGCATAATCTTGGATAGTTCGAGACCACAGACCCACAATGCGTCTATGCTAGTCTCACAGGCCACTTGTAAAATCAATTCTGCTGGGGAATCGTTTTCTCCTTTACTGTAAGGAATCCCATACCTTGTAAGTTTGGAAACCCCTACGTAATTCATCTCATAGGCCACTTATAAAATTAGTTCTGCTGTGGAATTGCTTTCTCCTTTACTCTAACGAAGCCCCTACTTGTAAGTTTTGAAGCCCCTACCTAATTCACGCCCACTGAAGGAGTTAGTTATGCAGGTGTTTTAGGAGTTGGTGTGCATTGAGGGAGGACAGGTCCCAATAGGGACTTGATTAAATGTTTGGTGTGACCCAAACATCTTGGCATTCTCTTGGTATTATTGCACATCTTGGAATTCTCTTGGTATTATTACACATATTGGCATTCTCTTGGTATTATTGCAAGAGAGGCAAGCTCTCGGAATCCTCGCTTCACGAATAACATCGATGTGCCAGAGTACCACAAAGAAGGGGCACACAGAAGGAAGGAGTCTATCTTTAGAAGGTGAGAAATAAATCTATTTCAACTTTCTGGTGTTCTTAAATGGCAGGTTCTTGGTTTTCTTGTGTTCTTAAAAGGATCATTCTACCCTTCCACTATCCTTCAAGTAGATGGGAAAGGCACCCAACAATTAACACATGGGGATGATTAAAAAAATGTCATAAGCGCGATAAATGTATGCGTAAAGAAAGAATCACACACAACCATATCGCTTCCTGAGTTTTCAATGTTGCTACAACTGTTGTGGCAAGACGGGAGGTGGGGGATAATCTTTCATCCAACTCCCAGTACATGTAGTGTAATCATAAGCGGTGCATATTATTAACATATGCATGGTGCTAAAATAAAAGAAAGGTTCCTACCATTAAAGAATAACAAGCTCTTCTTCTCACCTGTGTAAGATGCGAAGCATATCTCCAAATTTATGAGGAACTCTGCCTTCGAAGATTATTAAATAACAATAATCCTTGAACCCTAACCCTAGCCGCGACCACCAGAAAGAGAAGCAATACTACTTGGCAAACCCCTACAGTCCGAGATGTGAAGCATATATCTGTGAACTTAAATGGCAAGTTCCTGGAAATATGGAAGTGGCTTGTGATGCACATATGCATCCCTGTGATGGACTTGACCTCCAACGTTCTTCGACAACAAGAACATCCAACTGAACACTGCAGTAGATATCATGCATACCAACACAGTAGTTGATTAGAGTAGAAGAGTAATATGCGGAACAATGCAGTAGTTGAATAGATTAGAAGAGTAATTAGTAGAGCAAACTAGAACATCCGCAGAGTCTCTATGGAGAAGCCAGTTGGCTAGTTTGGGAAATTGGACAGTCGCGTGTACAATTGTGTACTAGAAGGTTCAACATTATGGCGACACTAGCCTCAAGATTTTGGCGACACTCATGAAGGATCATGGCAACAATGGATGAAGTCATCCAGTAAGTTAACCATTAATGTTAGCTACCATTACTTAGCTATGAAAAAAAAGTTCAAACCAATATGAGTTTTAATGCTATGTTTTCCAGACCATATGCCTCTTTCCGCCTTAGAAAGAGGCCAGATAAGATGTTCAAAATTTTCATTGGCCAAAAGAAAATGTTGTGAATATTTAATAGGGTGGAAAAAAATATATTATAATGTTTCCACAAAAAGTTTAGGTTTATTGTTTTAATTTCCATGTAAATATTAATAATGGCTCTGACTTTAAGGCATTTCTATTACAATAGTTCTTGCTGCTTTATGGGAGGGACTAATAAAGAAAACAAGTTATTTATTGATTTATCTTTGAAATATTTAACTTGTTTAAAATAAAACACAAAAAAATAATAATAAATAAATAAATATAATATAAATTAATGAAAGGAAAATTAAATTCGTCAGCTAGAGAATGTTTTGAGATCAATTTTTTGTTTCTCAATGTTAAATTTGAAATGTTATTCTCTCTTGTTATTCTTTGGATTTTCATGTTAAATTTTTTCACCACCTAAATGTATGGTTGGAGCAGTGCAAGCTTGACATCTAACACCTATGCCTTCACAAGAGGGTTAGTTCTCATAGAAGCAAAATAACCATCAAATGCTTTTAAAATTTAAAATATATCTTGAAATAAAGAGCCAATTCTCACAGGGACAATTTACTCTACTACTTCAAAATAATTCAAAATATAAAGAAAATAGTAGTGTGACACATACCATTTGAAAATTTTACATCAAGCACAATACTTCTTTCCTTGTTAAGACAATCCATCTAGAACTCACATTAAAGTTTACTTGAAAGCATAAGGAAATAAGAAGACCCCAATCAAAATTGTAGTGCAAACGAAATCTCTATTGGCTTCCAACTAATGAAATGGGTGGGAGAGCCATGATTTTATAGGAGAAGGAGGCCTTTAAACCATTAATTATAATTCATGTGTTTAATAAAACTAGATGCTTAGTACAAGTAGTAATCAACCAATTTTTGTCCACATGTTTAAGATAGACAAGCTCAAAAAATAATAAAAATGGTGGAGCACAACCCAAATAATGGTCCACAAGTGCAGATGCCAAACAATCAAAATGATGATGATTTGTGTGCAATAATTCCTGCAACAATTTAACTTGGTTTTCAAATGACAATATCTCGAATGTTAACTAGCGGGTTTAATTCCCCCTTCACCCAGGTTCTATTCTCCGGAGATATGTTAGCTTGTGTGGCAAAAGCTTGAACAAGTTGAAAATTATGATGTGTAATCCTATAAGCCTAAAGGGTTAATAAAATTTGAATATCTTGATATTGAGGTGAATAATGGAAGCCATTGTGATTTAATCGTGGGAATTTCCCAAAACAGTCTTTGAATTTATCGATTCACTAGTTACAGTAAAAAAAAGTCAAATTTTATTCATTTTTTTATTATGACCCTATTTTAGAATCCCACAATCAATCTACATCTATTAACATTGTTCTAGATAAATTATAGGCACTTTGTCAAAATATTATTTCCCCTAATTTTTTTCTCCCTTTCTACAAGTTCTATAAGTAAATACCCATGAGGAAATGGTCAAATCAATTCCTAGAAGCTTCTAGAAGTGTAATAACAACGACTAGTTGTTCACTCTCATGGATATGACACAATGGTTCACGAATACATTAAATAAGCTCTCATGTATGAACATGCATATGAGAAAATGGGGACTCCCCTAATACATGCACAAATAAGACATATACAATGAGTACAAATTATGCTCAAATAATGTTAAGTGTGCATGAATGTTGATGTATACCTTTGGTGATGATGTGGCATCCATGTCAACCAAAATGATTCTTGATCATGGTCACACATCCTAAGAAACTATAACACGTATATAAATGCGATAAAATATAGTTTCTTATAGGTACATTGATCCTAATGTAGGAAAACATATCATGGGGAACTGCACACACACCCTAAGGCATGGTGCCCAAATCCTAATGCATGACTCCCAACCTACAATGAACAGTCAACTTCAACTAATTTTTAGCTATGAACACATATAAGATAATTTAGCACAAATAACATAAACAAATGTTACTAATTTACTTATAACCAACCAACGGGGACATCATTACCCCTACTACATGTGTATATGGGATAGGACACAAGGTATTCTCTAGGTCCTATTGGATAGAGCAAGTAAATGATGTTAACTTATGGAAAAGAGACATAAGGGTAATGTTGTAGCCACTGCAACAACCCACAAAATTTACAAGCTTTAAAGGTTATCTTTCCCAAAAATCCGCAGGCCTCATAAATAGATATTGATTAAGGTAAAAATTGGAGACTTGCGGCCCCTTGTTCAAAATACAACCTAGGCCACTAAATTACACCTTTGTTACCCACTAGACCTCCAAAATTGTGACTGAGACTAACTTGCAACTCTACGACCTCTAGCTATGAGGTTGCGAAGTCACACCATAGGCGTAGACCTGACCTCCGATTTTGTGATCCATTATGCCCCGCGACTATGAGACGTATTTCCTTGAGGTCGCTAGGTCGCAAGGTCGCACAACACTTGAACATTAATTTTGTGACTCATACTGGCCTGCGACCTAGCGACCTCTCCAAACCCCACACTTGTGACCTTTTCCTATATATAAATACCTTCCTTACCACTCATTTGTTCAATTGAATAAAGCACTCAAACAATAAATAAATTGGGCAAATGGGAAATGCACGTGATTCCCTCGAGGTAAGTGTCCCTTCCTCTTCCATGGCAATCATTTATTTTTTCCATTTGTCCTACTCTGACCACCAACCCTGCGTCTTCCCTTCTAGTGGGATTATATCCTCCCCTCGGCCATCCTCAAACCCATTCCACCCTGAAACCCTCCAAGATTGTGTTCTCTCCATTTAGTTCTTCATTTCCCAAGCAACCAACCTAACGTGAGGCCATTTCCCCTGCTCACAGTTAATTAGGTTTTCCAGGGTTCAGTGAGGCCAAAATTTCCGTTTCAAGCAACATTATTTCCGCCAAGCCTCCAAGAGGAACAAGTTGCACCATTTAAAATTGTGATAGGACAATACCCGTGACCTTGCAACCTGACAAACCCTGCGATCGTGAGACTTCCACACCTTCATGACCTCACGACCTACTCATATCTACTACCTAGTAACCTCTAGTCACCAAGTCATTGATTTGATAGTCTCATTTTTTCTGACCTCCTGTGTGGTGCAACCCAATGACCTCCATCTAATTTTAAACCAGGCCTAAGACTGTTCATCTCATTCCTTGTGTCTTGAAGCTTAGTTTGAAATATTTCTTTTGATTTATATAATTCATTATATCACTCTCATCTTGGAACTGTTTGTTTGAAATGCCAGGTGATGTCGATTTAGACTACATATCAATCTCATCTTTCTATGGAGAGATGGCACCTCCAGTGGCTAAGTCCTCCTATAAGAATGCTGAGAGCAGTGCCTAGGAAGTCTCCTAAGGACCACCGCCACCCATCTACTGGGATGCAACATGCAACATCAATAAGGCCACCAAACTCCCATGGTTTTATATGTATTCTAAGTTCTAAAAAAAACATTCCTTAGGATCAAGAAGACTTTAGGGTATACATAAACATCAAGAGGTCCTGGATTCATAAGGCGAATACACATCCACCTGTCTTTCCATGTGTAGATACCATTGGATGGATATTGCAGAATACTAATACATATCGATGCGTAATAAGAAGACACATAGGTGAGGCCTTCGCCGCTATTTCTTCCATAGATATTGTTGCTTATTACAAGCTACCTAAGAAAGAGGATACCCTTAATACCAGGTAGATGTCAGATTTTCCAGTGGCAACTAAGGACATCCTCAGATCATGGTGGCAAGAGCCCTCTAAGTTTCGGGTTAAGGTTGATCAAGTATACAGGACAAAGGGACTAAGTAAGGTATACTAGCTTATGGCTGTGATGATGAACCGATTGTATGGCAGGCCAAACATTGATACCTTTCTCAGAACTTGGGTACCTATTATGTACATTGTTGCTACTAGGGGCACTATTTTTAACTGGGAAAGCATCCTTGCTTCATCACTAAAAAACAACATACAAGCAACAAAGAACCCAAAGGTGGACCAAACATTAGAATTATATATGGCATCATACATATTAGACGCAATATGTGCAAGATTCCATTTTTATGGTTGGAGCCACAACTGGACATTGGATGTGTCAGACCCCATGCATTTTCATTACAAGATCTTTTGGGACCCAGGCTATAAATGTATGCATGAGTCCACCTCTGAATCATTCTTCGCTCCTTTGTATCAATTACTCTTTGGAGAAGAGGCCCCTTATATGTCCAAGAGGACAAGAGAGACAATCACCAGTGTGGCAGACTGGTTTCCTATCCAGAAGGGCACTTTCATCAGAATATTTGGCTCATAAAACGTCCTCATGTGCCCCCGAGGTTCGTGAAAGATAAGTTATTGCTGCAAGAAGCATGTTACCAGATGACTACAAGGTTCTCTAAAACACTAAACAAAAATGCAAAGAAAAGCATTGGCCTGCCTTCCCTTTCACTATTCGGGCCTATAACATTGAGAGCTTTAAGGAAGTTGAAGCACAAGCGAAGGAGACGAAAGGATTTTATTTTGTCAATATAAGTCACTGTAGGTATCATCCCAAAGGGGTGGTGGCATCACACTGCAAGAAAGCAAGATGAAGACAAGGTCATGAATCTACACAATTCCATCAAGGAGCTCGGACCAAGTGAGAAACAGGAAAAGGAGGATGAGCAGGTCAAGAAATCACAAGACAACATAGGTCTGCAGGCTAGGTTAGCCTCTTTCAAAAGAAAGAAGGAGCGACAAAAGACAAGAGGAAAATAGAAAAAATCACAAAGGTGATGAACCAGAAGACCATTCAAATGAGCAAGAGGATGATGAAGACAATGAAACCCTGGAATAAAGAAATGAAACCCTCGCTAAGTAGCAGCAAGAATTGAGGAGTAAGAGGGAAGAAGATTTAAATTAGTCACAAAATTCAGGCGACCAACAACATGAGGATCTCCAACAACGACAACAGGAAGAGGAAATGAAGAGAATGCAGGAAGAGGAAGAACAAGCAAAGAAAGAAGAAGAAGAACAAAGGACACAAGAGGCAGATTAGGAGAAGAAGAAAAAGGAAGAAGAACTCAAAATAAAACGAGAGAAGTAAGAAATGGAGAGGAAAAGGGTCGAACAAGCACAAAGGAATAAAGCTGAAGAGGATAAGAGAAAGAAGGAGGAAGATGAGATGAAGAGACAACAAGAATAAATCAACAAGAAAGCTAAGCTCAATCTCCAACAAAAACTACAACATCAATGTCCGATGTGTATGTTGAGCTTCCTCCATTAGATGTTCCTCCATCGGCCCCCATCACCGAAGGACACCTACCACTCAAAGAACTGGGAATTCTAGATGAGGCAGAGTAAGAGGTGTTAGATGCCACCAAAATTACTTTTAACCAAGTCAATTGTAATATTATGTAGGAAAGGAGGAAGTATTACGCCAGGAACCTTGTAGAGCCACTATTTGTCACTATAGAAAAGGAGATCGTCTTGGATACGATGGTTAATCCTAAGATGATCGCTTCGGCCGAAATCTCCTTCATAACTACAACTAAGTTTAATGTGGGAAGGATGAGTAAGAGAATTTCATAGAACCAAGGAAAGATCTACGCTTTTGAACAGAGGGCTGCCAGAGAAAAAGAAGACAGGAGGAGGCTAGAGGAGGAAAAAAAATCTCTATGCCTAGCCCACTCAAGCATGAAAAAGATGCAAGCATAAATCAAGGAGGAGGTAGAGAATCTGGAGGAATCCATGGTCTAGTCTATGAGGAGATTTTAAAGCTGCATCAGACCATGTCTCTTTTCCTGAACATAGAAACTGATACTAAGGAGAAGACAACCATGCTAAAACAAGCTACCATGACTATTAAAAACATTAATGAGTGGACTAACAAATATCTAGAGGTGTTGAAAATTGTAGCAAGAATTTTCAATTTTGTTTTTCCTTGATTAGATTGAGAAAATTTGAATTTCCACATCATCAAACAACTTGGATGCAGTTAACTTGTGTGACATGGATCGTGTCACCTAGTTTATTCAGTAAATTCAAAAAGGAGGAGTTAGAGTTCAATTAAGTATGTGTTATTTCTAATTTTTAGTAATCAAGGTCAATTATGTAAGGTTTTTTAAGTTAAACTAGTTCTAATTGTTGAAGGAACTAGTGGAGGGTTATTTATGTAGTGGGACTTCAGTCAAACTTAGTGATCATCCAGTTAACTAATCAATCAACCCAAAGTAGCTAGTGCATGCAGAGAAATCGAGTTCCCCGATATTGGAGAGGATTATAAGGCAGGGTAATATCAGTTGTAGAATAGCCTCTAGTGTGAAGGTGTTGCATGCAGTCAAATGATCAACCTAAGGAATTGCGCAATCCATTTTAGAGAATTTTCCTAAAAAATAGGGGCCTAATTTCTCAAGGAATAATGAAAGGAAATAGGAGCTCAAGTAGAGGCAAAAATTGACTAAGTCTAGGTCAGAGATTCTCAGTGAGCAAAGAGATAGCTTATTCACTTGTAGGTTGTGCTCAGTTGAGCAAAGAAATTGTAAGACATCTCTATTCACCAGACTAATGCAAGTAGACATTGTGGTTTTTAGTAGTTTGTTTCCTTGGGAAAAATACTATTTGCATGTGTGTGATTTCTTTTTGCATGTTTGATATTTTTGTTCTAAATTACGAATTAATGTCCGCAGAGCAGTAGAGTAGGTTTTTGTATTGTGATTTTGATTAGAATTTCATGAGTAGTTGCAAATATACATCATAATTTATACATGGTATCGGAGCCAAGTTTCACATTAGAGCAAAAATTTCAAAGTTGTTTCTCAGGAGGTTTGAATTTGAAGTTCAATGTAGCCAAATCTCTTCAAATATGAGAAGATGACTGTCAATGGACTTAGGCTAAGTATGCCTTGGAAGGCACGTCTAATTTTGTTGCATGGAAGGATCACATGGAGGCGGTATTGGATGACAATGGGTTACTAGAATACATCAAGAAAAATGTTGCAAAACGACCAGAATATGATGCCCAGAACCTTGCCCAGTGGAATAAAGATGTAGCCAAGGCAAGGATAATAATTGTGGAGGGAGTACGAGATCACATTGTATCAAATCTCCACGGAAAAGAAATTTCGATCGCAATGATTTTTTTTTTGAGAATAATAGTGACCACACGAAGCTGTCACTCAAGGATAAACTTTGGAGTATCAAGATACAAAACAATGACACTATTCCATAGTATCTGAGAATGTTCACACATGTCGTGATGAACATGGCGGGGTTTGTGTAAATGTTCTTGAAGAATACTCGGTAAGCCTAGCCCTTTTAGGCCTTCCCAAGAGTTGGCATAGCTATTAAGATTCGGTGAACGAGAGGGAGAAAATATCGAATTGGGAGCGCTTATGGTCCGATTTGGTACATGAGGAAATAAGGCGGAATACCATAGATGAGACTTCATCCAAGGGTGAGGATGAAGAAAAAATAGCATTGGATGGAAAGGAAAATAAGGGAAAAGGGAATAAATATTAATCCAAACCAGAATCCATCCAAGGGGGCAAGGAGAAAGATTTGTCGAAAATTAAATGGTTCCATTATTATGAATTCAGGTACTATGCCACGAAGTGTCCACACAAAAAGGCAAGCAAGAAGACCTCAGGAGGAGTAGCAGGTGAAGCCTTGGCTTCACAGTTCAAGCTTGACTTTACCCTTATCGCATGCATGGCTAGCATAGTGATGGGGAGCGTGTGGTACTTGGACTCAGGTGCATCGTTCCACATGACAGGGTGTGGAGAGTTTTTTAGTGACCTGGAAGAAAAATATTTGTAGATGCACATCGATATGGGGGACGACTGAAGGTATAGTGTGACCGGGGTTGGTACTATAACCTTTGAGTGGGAGTCGGGCTCCCCCCTCAGGCTCAAGGATGTCATGTTTGTTATGGGCCTAAAGAAAAATCCCATCTTTGTTACAGTTGTCGAAGACCATAGTTATGATGTGATATTTAACAAAGGAAAGGCATTCCTTAGACACATAACTATGGGACAAGTGAAGCAGATCAGGGTTCATGTGAAGAACCTGCATAAGCTAGATGTGGAAGACTATGCTGCATTAAGCACAAAGGCAGATATGGTGCATAGCCATGATGTCAGTGAAATCTGTCACAAAATACTTGTCCATTTGCATCATAATGCCCTGAATATTATGCAATAGATAACCACATGCCTCCCCAAAGGAGCACTTGAGAAACATGATGTATGAAAAGGATGTACTTTGGGTAAGTACACAAAATCCACATTCCATGAGCGGGACAACACAGCGGATGCAGTACTAGAATGGATCCACTCCAATGTATGTGGACCTCTCTCGAAAACCTCCGCTACTAGACACAAATATTTTGTCATTTTTATTGATGACTTCTCACAGAAGTGTTCGATATTCTTCATGCAGAAGAAAGTTGACACATTATACAAGTTCGTAGAATTCAAGGCATTGGTGGAGAAAGAAAATGGAAAGAAGGTGAAGGATCTCATGAGTGATAATGTAGGTGAGTATGTGTCGAATGAATTTAAAAAAAAGTTGTGTGAAAGAAGCCATTTGACGAGAGTTGACAACACTCCATAACCAACATCAGAATGGGGTGGCTGAGAGAAATAATTGTAGCATTGTGGGAGCAGCGAGGGTGATTTTGCATGACCAACACTTACTTATGCATTTTTGGGCTAAGGCATGCAACACAACAATATATTTGCAAAACTGGATTCCTCATCTGATTATGAGCATGATTACACCAAAGGAGGCTTTCTCGGGGAGAAAATCGGATGTGTCATTGTTCAAAATTTTTGGAGCCTCTGTATACTGCCATGTCTCCAAAGAATAAAGGAAGAAGATAGAGATGACTACAGAATTGGGGGTATTTGTGAGTTACATAGAAACTCCCCACAACTACAATGTGTGCTTGTCATCCCTCATAATGAAAATTGTGTGAAGGGATGTAAAATTTGATGAGGGGAAAGAGATGTGGCTCTCTCTTGAGAGGGAGCTTCAGATCCCACCAGAAGAGGATTTTTTAGTTCCAAAGGAGGAGCCTTAGGAAGTTATGGAGTAGCCAAAAATTGAGTAGAGAGTGGAGACCACTAGTCAAGGAGAAGCATCCAAGAAGGCATGAAAAGAACCAGGGAAGTTGAGAGACTTGCGCAAGATGCAAGGGAGAATATGGGTGCTCCTTCAAATTTGTGAAGGAAGAGAAGGTCACTAGATTGGTACATTGGCTACATGCCTCTAATGACTGATCTTATGGAGAATGAGCTATCCTCCTTCGAGGAAGCAGTGGAGCAACCTGTATGGGTTGATGCAATGGTGGAGGAATACAAATCCATTGTAAAGAATTTTTTTTGGGAGGTGGTCGCAAGACCAATGTTGTGGGTTCAAGGTGGATCTTCAAGGTAAATAAGGCATCAAACATAAGCATAGAGAAGTACAAGGCTAGATTTGTGGCCAAGGGGTACTTTTAAGTTGAAGGGATTGACTATGAGGAAACCTTTGCTCCTGTAGCAAGGTACTCATCCATTTGATCAATTCTTTCTCTGACAACGAAGATGGGTTAGAATATCCACAATATGGATGTAAAAATAACATTCCTCAATGGATTTCTTGAGGAGGAGGTGTACATCAAGTAACCAGAAGGCTTTGAGACTTTTTATTGAGAGTCTCATGTGTGCAGACTCAAATGAGCATTGTACAGTCTCAAATAAGCACCTCGTGCTTAGTAAAGGATCGATAGCTATCTCACTGGTTTGACTTCACCAAAAGTGAAGCAGATGCAAACCTCTATCATATCTTCGTATAAGTTAAATTGTTTATTATTGTCTTATATGTTGATGAATTGATTTTAACTAGTGATGTACAACTGATCATATCTTGCAAGGAGGACCTTGCAAGAGAATTTGAAATGAAGGACATGGCTCTCATGCACTACTTCCTCGACTTGGAAGTATGGCAAGGCGATGGGGAACTATTTGTCTCTCAAGGAAAGTATGCAAATAAGATACAGCATAGATTTTGCATGGAGAGTTGTAGACCCATGGAGACACCTATAGTGATCAACTGGAGGAAGGAGGATGGTACTTCAAGTGAGGAAGTGGATGCTACCATTTATCGAAGCTAGTGGGTTCATTGATGTACCTTGTGAACACACGACCAAATATGTTTTATGCCATAAACCGGTTGAGTCAAGTAATGGTTAGGCCAACCATATTATTTTTCAAGGCAACTAAGCATGTTTTATGGTACCTCAGAGACACTATCCAATTTGGACTATGGTACAGATAGAAAGAGGGAGTGAAGTTGTGTGGCTTCACAGATGCAGATTGGGCGGGGATTCCATCAGAGAAAAACATTATAACAGGTGGAATTTGTAGTGTTGGGTCCACAGTTGTTTCCTAGTACAAAAAGAAGCAAATATTTGGGCCGCTCAGATCAACATAAGCAAAATACATGGCAGCAAGTCAAGCAACATGTGAGGAAATTTGGATGAGAAATATGCTTGTTGGATTGTTTGGCGAGATGATGGATCCAACTGTGATCTACTATGATAATCAGAGTTTCATCAAGCTCTTTTATAATCATGTTTTTCATGATCGATCCAAGTATATAGATATTTGGTATCACCATTTGCGGGACTACTTGCAAAGGTAGATAATGTTGTTGCAGTACATTCTGCAAGAGGAAAAAGATGCTGACTTTTTGACAAAGGCCTTGTTAAGTGGGAATTTTGGGTTCTATAGGTATAGGATAGGGGTGGTTGATAATCCCTTTTTTGCTGAGAGCGAGTGCTGAAAAATGCAACAAGAAAATCTCAATTTGATTTTTCCTTGATTAAATTGAGAAAATTAGAATTTCCACATCAAAAAATAACTTGGATGTAGTTAACTTGTGTGACATGGATTTTATCACCTATTTTACTCAATAAATTTGAGTAGGAGAAGTTAGAGTTCAAATAAGCATGTGTTATTTCTAATTTGTATCAATCACGGCCAGTTATCTAAGGCTGTTTTCAGTTAAACTAGTTCTAATTGTTCAAGGAACTAGTGGGGGTTTAGTTGTTGAGTGGGAATTCAGTAAAAATCTGTGATAATCTAATTTAACTGATCAATCAGCCAAAAAATTTTAGTGTATGCAGAGAATTTGAGTTCCCCAGGGTTGGTGTAGATTCCAAGGTAGTGTAACATCAGTTGTAGACTAGTCTTGAGTGTACATGTGTTGCATGTAGTTAGATGATAAACCTAAGGAATTGTGAAATCCATTTTGGAGAAATTCCTGAATATTAGGAGCCTAATTTCTCAAGGAACAAGACAAGGAAATAAGAGCTCAAGCAGAGGAAAAAATTGACTAAGTATGGGTCATAGCTTCTTAGTGAGAAAATAGATAGGTTATTCACTTGCAGGTTGTGCTAAGTTGAGCAAAGAAATTGTAATACATCTCAATTCATCAGATTAATGTAGGCAGGAATTGGGGTTTTTAGCAGATTGCTTTTCCCAGGAAAAATAATATTTTCATGTGTGAGAATTTTTTTATTGCATGTATGTGTTTTTTGTTCTAAATTGTGAATTAATGTTCGTAGAGTAGGTTAGTGTCTTGTGATTTCGATTAAATTTCAGGAGTAGTTGCAAATCTACGTCATAAGTTCTACAAGAGGCACCGAAAAATCTTCCCACAAAATATTGGATAACCACCCAAAATGACAAGGTTCAGATTCGCATCAAGATCCAATCACGGGATAATCTTGCAAGGGATGTTGACAGGGTTTTGGCTTCATACGAACATTTACTGAGTGGGTTGGAATCTATAATTGAAGTACATAGAGTTCCTTCCATCGAAGAATTTGGATAAATAAGGAAGTAGGAAGAATTCATACATGAAATTCAAGCATTCCTCAATCCTTTCAAACAAGATTCCACCAAGAAGGACTTACAGGTGAAAAAGGAGAACATTACTCGGTATGTGATAGAACCAATAAGTATATATACCAAGATGATAACTCTATTGAATCAGATCAAGGTCAAGAAGAGCACTCTAATACCGAATGCCCCTGAGTTCCTTCATAGGCATGATGAATACCAACAAAAGGTAGCCGCATTGGCTACAAAGTACAATATTTGATGCATATACCTTAAGGAGCAGTTGCATGTGGATGTTCTAGGATTTCCTTTTACTAAATTGTTAGAATAGGACCAATTTTGTTATGCATAGGAAGATAGAGTAGAGTAGAGTCTAGTAGGAATATGAAAGGTCATGAGGTAGTCCAACAGTCATGGGAAGACCAAGAGTCACCCTCTTTTCTATAAATATACCCTCATGACTCGCTGTAAGGGACTTTAGCTTTGGAATCATTTTGTGTATATGTTTTGAGAACTTAGGATCTTCTAGTGAATTCAAGGAGTAATATTCTATTTCCACTTTTGGATTTGGTGGATATCTTGTATGACAATGCCATGGATATTATCAACTTAATGAATTGGAAGTTCCTATGATCTTTGGCGCATTGTCTCTTCATGTGTCTTCTCGCACTGTGGGATTTCTCTTGCATTAAATGGATGGTGTATGTTATGTGTTTATTATGCTTATGTCGATAAAATACTTTATTGATGTCGACATTATATCATTGTAGATTGTGTGTTTACTTATAGTTTATGTGGTTATTGATTATGAACTTATTCATGATTGGAAATTTATCTCTTATCTATGTGTGAATCTCATTTAATTATTTTCTAAGAATAATTTTCTTGGGGTTTATGCTTTGTAATTACTTTGTTGTTATTCATGGTATTTGTTTTATTGGATATTCATAATTTATTG
Source organism: Pinus albicaulis (assembly GCA_034641835.2). Classification (NCBI taxonomy): domain Eukaryota; kingdom Viridiplantae; phylum Streptophyta; class Pinopsida; order Pinales; family Pinaceae; genus Pinus; species Pinus albicaulis. The sequence continues at coordinate 1,354,687,309 of CM076575.1, forward strand.
ACTTGCATTTGTTGAAGTTCCATTCATTCTCCTTTAACTAATACTCTCCCTTTTGATCGAGGCAACCTCAACCCACAAGATGGAAGTTGGGCCTACATATCAGATGGGACTCCTAGACCAAACGGTGTAGAGTTTGAATGGGGTTCTACACTCGGAAGATCCACTTGTTGTTGGCGGTACATTCCAACCCGTCAACAAATATTAGCACTAGAAGGATGGCCATAAGATGGTCGACACTAACACACGTCCTCAACTTGAAACCTCCAAACAATGTAGTAACCAACCTCATTCTTCTTCCCCCTGAGATGCCTCTTCATCCCTCTTTTGGTATGCCTTTCGATGATCTTCACTTGGGTAGAAACCCCCTTCACTCGAATATGATCTCGTTGAAGAGGAAGCTCCTCTCTATGAAGTCACATATAAACATATGAGAGATTTATGTCCTATTAACTGACAATTCACTAAGGGTATTAAGTGCATTTCTAATGAAATCTCCCTTCCTAACCCACACATTTCTAAACCTCACCATACCCATAAAGGAGTTTTGGTAAACTCAGTACTGATCTAATCGATATGATTTTGGATGATTATGCAAATGTTGTTGAAAGAATTTTGATTGAGGGCTTGAAGAGTCCCCTTGGATCATGGAGAGAAGGTCATAGAAGCATAGTTACACAGGGTGATAACCAACCACAACAGGAGAATACACGAGGTGACATCTAGCCACCACCAGAGAATGTTGGGGGTGATGACCAACCGTGGTTCAATGGCCGAGGGGTGAAGAGAACATTAGGAATCGAGTCAATTTTCACAACGTAGATGCCCATCACAACAAAAGGCACTTTAAATTCATGAGGAACTGGGGAAACGTTGGAAACATCAAGAAATTATGGATCTAGGACATCTTAGGGTCCCTCAGGGTAATGGCAGAGAACCAGCTCACAGTAGTGAAGGATCGAGGTCAGGCACTAAAAGTGATAAAAAAGGCAATGATAACCGCATTATATTTCCACCACCAATAGCTAACCATAAAAAACCTTTAGCCTAGATGGCCCATTCTCTTTTGGGTATCTGAGGTCCCCTCTATGACATGCCTCGACACCTTGAGAAACATCTTCCAAATTTTGATCTTGAGAAAGGAACTACGACTGAAGATCATATCAATAATTTTTACCTAGCCTTGAAAATGATGAGGGTATAACATGATGATGGCTACTGTAGGATTTTCCCTTACACCCTGGAAAAAGAAGCAGCCACATGGTATCACTCCTTTCCTATGGCTTCACATTGGATGAGTTCCGAAAGACATTCCTCGAGAAGTTCTCCGAAGATAAGACACCATCCATGCTCCTCCCTTAATTAACCATGTTGAAGTGCCATATGAAGGAAAAGGTTAAATAATTTAACCAACGATTCACTACCATTTTGAACAAGTTCCCTGTGGATGTGGCTCTTGATGATTACGTCATTGTTGATTATTATACCAAGGCTCTATCATGCAATATCATTGTGTTTGTGAAGCGAGAAGCGAAGGTTACTCTAGTTGAAAAATTTGCAGAAGCTCTCGCCGTAGAAAAGGATATACTGTCCATAGGAGCACTTAAGCACAACATTTGGGGAGATTCCAAGTCAACTCACAAGAAAAACCAAGCCTCAACTAGCAAGTTTGGAAATAAAGATAAGGATTTTTTTGATTTCGAGGGTTTAGCCAAATTGTCGAAGCAATTAACTAATGAGGTTTTTGAATTGAAAAAGAAAACTATCAAGAGTTCATGATACAATAAGTGAGCTAATCCTTTCTTTAGAAGTGTTGGAACACCTAATCCTACATGGGTAGGTGTGGAATGCGAAAAGTCACAATGGAGTCCAAGTGACCTTGGAATGTGAAACCAAGAGTCACACCATTGTACTATAAATGTACATCTTTGTATAATGGAAAATAAGAAAAGCCTCACGCTTATCCTTCATTGTGTTGAGTCTCTTGTGTGTGTGTGTTCATCTTTCTCATACACCATGTGTGTGCTTAACATGGTGTTTAACATGGTATCAGAGCGGGCAATTGCTGGCCCTGCTCCAAATTGAGTGAGCCATTAGTGTTTATGGCCTGTGCATATCTGCAAAAAATTTGATAATTTTTGCAGCACTCAGAGTTTCTGCAGTAGTGTTTTTGCCGCCTTTCAGAAGTGTTTTGAAGAGGAGCAACATTCAGAAATTGGCAGCATTGGTTTTGAGAAGGAGCAGCACTCAAAATCCTTGGCAGCATTCAGAAATTGGTTTGGAGAAACGCAACATTGTGCATCTGAAGGTTTACTCACTGCTCATTCTTCCTCCAATTTATGCCCTTTTAAATTCTGCATTTTTAAGCTATTGGAAAATAGTTTAAAGAGGGTTTTTGAAGAAATTTCTGAGATTTCTGAGTTCTCTAACTCCACAAATTCTGCAATTTTCTGCTGCTACATCGCCCTATGTAATATTCTGAAAAATTTTGGGGTTTTTGGTGAAAAATTCTGAGCTTCTGGACTGCATTTCTCTTCTACTGCTTTTAAATTCTTCTACTCAAATCTGCTGTTATAATTAAAAAAAAAAAAAAAAAAAATTCAATCTCTGGGCAGCTCAGCCCTTGGCCCATTCGACCTTCCTCACAGCATTCGCTCCAAACCCCACGCATTCCCAAACCCCACACCATTACTCCTGCGCTCAACGAGCTCTCATCTCTGCACATCCCCTCTCAAACAACACCCCCCCACTCAAACAACACCCCTCACACTCTGCTACAGACATCGCTCCCCTTGGTTCTCAACATACAAAAAACCTCTCCCCCCTCGCTCCAGCTGCCTCCCACGTCTACGACCTACGCTCCCCTTGCTTCCCTTTCCATGGCTTCAGCCTTTCACAATCTGCCCCTACCTGCGCTATTTCCCACGGACTGTCACACTCTCTCTGCGCGCCCTTCAAACGCTCCATCCCTGCCCAGTTCCCTACGCCTCTGCAATATACGCCCTCCCCTCATTTCCTATCTATTCCCCACGGCCTAAAACTCTATTCCGTCCCTCCTTACCTACCTGCAAACTCCCCTTACCTCAATCCCTGCCCTCGGCTATCATAGCCGGCCACTCCAATCTCCTCACAACAGCGCGCATCCCCTTCTCCCTTCAACGCATATATGCGCCTCCCATACGCCCCTACAACACTTCGCCTCCCTGTGTACAGTCAATCCCATCCCTTGCGCTAACTACCTCCCCACGCCTTACACCCCCGCCATACCTCCTCCTCACACACAGCAGCGCCTACCCTACCCGGCTGCTACCCCCCACTCTACCCCGCCTGCTCCACCTGCGAGCTCTAATCCATCCCAACCTACGCTTGCCCACTGCACTTTACACTCCCTAACGCTCCCCTGCCTGCATTCTCAACACAACCGTCCTCTTACCCTTCTCAACCCACGCCTCACAGTGGCCGTTCCTATGCCTATATTCATACTCTCAACTCGGCATCCGCCTCCCTCAATCGATTCCCCACCCATTTCTTTTTTTTAATTACATCCCTTCTCCCTTTTTAAATTCCAGAATTTTTTTATTTTTAAAACATATATAATATCCACCCTCCCATATAATACGACCTCCCCCCATTTTAATAACCCCCCTTTATTTCATTTCAATTTTTTAATTAATTTCTTAAAAAAAAAATAATAATAAAAAAAAAATCTCATTCCCTTCCCATATTAAATTAATCCCCTCCTTTTAAAATAAATCTCCATTTTAAATTCCCCCTCCCTTTTAATTCCCTTCCCTACACATTTTTTAAATTTCCATCTCCTTCCCTTTTTAATCATTTCCCATTTCAAATAATTAATTTTTAATTAATTAATTAATTAAAAAAAAAAAAAACAGCAGAGAGAGAGGAAGAAGAGAAATGAACAGCAGAAATGAAGGAATTGACATATGAAGCAGATGGACTGAATATATAGAGAAAATTGCAGATTTGACATTGTGTGATTTGTGGCATAAGAATGATTTTCTGCAAGAAATTTACATGTGAAGACAAGTTTGCCATCATTTTTAAAACAACTATTTGAAGAAGAGAATTCAGCTACCTCAAAGGCTTCTTGCACGTGTTTTTGCTGCACATTTTTGCAGAAATATTGTATTGAACTGACATTGATTTGCATCTTCATTCAAGACTTGAAGTGTAATTGAGTTGAAAAATTGTTGATTGCCCTCCATCATTTGAGGAGCAGATTTTGTATTTTGAAATTCTTTTGAGTCAATTGTATTTCTTGTTGCATCACATTGTAAACGGGTGCATTTTCGGTTGAAGCCGACACCCTTTCATTTATTTTTGAGCCTCAATTGTTGAAAATGGCTGAAATCAATGAGGCATTAGTGTTGTTGAATAACCTCATTCATTCCAATGTTGATGACATGATAAAATTGAGCAAGGATGATCTTTGTAATATTCAAAGTTGTTTACAAGATGCACAAGAAAAGATTGAGTTTTTGCAGTTGGAAACTCAACTTCAGCAAGACGAACTTTAGCAAAAGAGTCACCATTCTGAACCTGTTTCTGTTCAGAATATTGTGAAGGACTCTCATCAGAAGAAAGAAGATAAAATTGCAGATGATTCACATTCAGTGCCTTGTACAAGAGCAGATGTACATGCAGATGCAACAGTTCAACCTGCACTTCTCAAGCCCATCATCAGACCTTGAGAAAAGCTTGTCCACAACAAGCACAGAACTGGTCTTGGATATGACAAGGATGTGTCCTTTCATATTCCAGACTACACCAAGCCCATCAAATTTCAGAGTGCCGGATTCCTGTATGACAGTTCACCTGTAGTTGTTCCAGATCCTGTTCCACAACAACAACAGATTGAGAAATGCCAACATTGTGATCGAGTTGGCCATATGAAAGATAACTGTTTTGATCTTCATCCATGCAAGCACTGTGGTTGGCACACTCATTCTTCAGACAGATGCTTCAGAAACAAGTCTCCTGCAAGAACCAAGATTTGTCTTGGATGGATCTCTTCTTGGCAATGGGCATCAACAGCCAAGAAGATGTTTAAGACACATGTCGAGAAATTGTTCTGGATATTGGCTTGGAAACTTGCGAGTTGAGTTTTCGCCATAATCTCCACCTTGTCCTGCAGCCAGTGATAGAGCCAGTGCTAGCTTAAACTGACAGTTCAAAGCAAGCCACGAGCCACAATCTCTTATTCCATGTTCAGAGTTGTAGCCAGTAGTTCAAGCGAGCCTGAGCCACAATTCGTCATTCCAGATTCAGAGATGTAGCCAGAGACACGGATGCCCATGAGCATGCCTTCGGTTGGTGGACAACCTTAAACCATCATCTTTGGTTGGTGGATAACCTAAAACCATCATAGGTAGTAGACCTCCCTTCTTTTAGGTTGAAGGTCTCCCTTTCATATATGAGGAACACTTCCACTAGCAGAAGCCTTCAGCTTCTTGCCATCTTTGGTTGAGTTCCAGGAAATGCTTCAAGCATTCGAGAGTTGCTGGTAACCTAAAACCATCACATGTAGTAGACATCCCTTCTTTTGGGTTGAAGGTCTCCCTTTTTATATGAGGGACAATTCCTCTAGCAGAAGCTTTCAGCTTCTTGCCAGTTTTCGAAGAGTTCCGGGAAATGCAACAAGTTTTGTGTTCCAGTGTTTGTGGTCATCCTAAAACCACCTCTTTTCTCCAACATTTCAGAGAGTTGATTCAGCCCAAGTGCTGCCATGTATACTTTGCAGATTTGTATTTCAACTCTTTTCTTGGACTCACACATACCCCTTCGGATTAAGGGGGGATGTTGGAACACCTAATCCTACATGGGTAGGTGTGGAATATGAAAAATCACAATGGAGTCCAAGTGACCTTGGAATGTGAAACCAAGAGTCACACCATTGTACTATAAATGTACATCTTTGTATAATGGAAAATAAGAAAAGCCTCACGCTTATCCTTCATTGTGTTGAGTCTCTTTTGTGTGTGTGTTCATCTTTCTCATACACCATGTGTGTGCTTAACATGGTGTTTAACAAGAAGGAATAACAATCCCCCCGCAAAGTTAGCTCAGAGCTCCGATGCAAATTTCAATGTAGTGGAGCTAGGTATGGAGAACCACTGCTCCTTTCACCAAGCTGCTTATTCAGAAAAGATGTTTTCGTAGTGGATACATAACATGATTGCGGTGGTTAGAAAGGTGCTTGAGTATTAGACGATTGGTGATGAGGAGGAGTCTAAGGATGCTGAATAAGAAACCACTCCCCCCGATGATAATGTCGGTTTTGTTGTGTTAGATTTTGAGTCCATCTGAGGAGATGAATTTCAATCCATCCAAGAAGCCCACGTAGTAGACATCCCTCCCCCTAAGTCATTGAATACCCACAACCTGAGGAGTAAGGGTCCATTAGTAGATCCCACACTAGAGGAAAAGAAGAAGGCATTGCTAAGAAGAATCTTACCCCTGAACAACTCAAACCAACCATTACCCTCTGCTCACAAGAGTTTATCCAACCAAAATCCATAAGGTACTTTGGTAAGTGTTAATGGAAACTCCCAGTCTCCTGAAACCTCGATTAAGTCGGCACAATCCCCTTCTACTCCTCAGGCATCCAAAGATAAAACCGTGTTCTTGGATCTTGGGTACAACATCATAGAAGATATGAAGAAGCTGCAGGTCAAAATTTTGCTTTATGAGCTTGCCAAAATAGCTAACCAATGAGAATTAATTTTTAAAACCTTTGTTGCCTTATCTTCTATTAGCAGGACTTCCTCATCCTCGAAGGCTAGCTCATCTGGCTAGTCCAAAACTTTGATTAATATGCAATCCATTGTCAATGCTGCAAATGCAAATTTAAGAGGCTCAACTCCCCCATTTCTTCTAACTTTTGAGATCTTCAACTAAAACGTGCACTATTGTCTTGTTGATTCAGGTGTGTCCACTAATTTCATGTCTTTATCAGTTTGCAAGAAACTGAACATCCAACTTGAGAAGAAAAAATCTAAAATAATTCAATTGGATAGGTCTCAAGCACCCGCAAGTGGGAGAATTGAACAATTATATAATAGGTTGTCTTGTAATTATAGAGAGCATTAATGCATTAACATAGTGGTTGTTGACATACCATAAGTGTACGAGTTTTTTCTTAGTAGATACTAGTCGAGCAAGTTACATCGGTACTTCGTAATTGATTAGTCCCATCTATGGATTCCCTACAAAGGTAAAAACAACCATATCAGATTCAACAACGAACCCTATATGAAGCATCTAGTTACTGATCTAGAAGCTCCAAATGAATCAATTAGTTTCACTCATTAAGAGTTGTGCATGTGCTTTCTAGAGACGAGCATTGGGTGCCATGAAGCTATGCCATCGCCTATATCACCTAACACATAGTTGGAACTCCTTCCTTATCCTCTAGCTGATACTAATGAACCCTTTACCATAGATGCAAATTATTTTAACATTGATGTAAGTAGTGATGAAATTTGGACTTTATATTACGATGGGTCTAAAACTTAGGATGGGGTCGGTGTTGGCTGTATTCTGATGGACCCAAAAAAAAACAAATTTTTAATTTCTTGTAGGTTAGAATTTCAATACACTAACAATAGTGCAGGGTATGAGGCATTGATCCTTGGGCTTAAAAAGCCTATTGATCTCAAAGTCGAATGTTTGAAGGTGATTGGTGATTTTGAAAGCATCACAAGGTAGGTACAAAACATTGTTCATTGTCTATCACCACGTTTGAAAAACTATCAACAAGAGGTATGGCACCTAATTTCTTCTTTTAAGGGTTTTGTATTAATTTTGGCCCTAGAATCAATAATGTCATTGCTAATACTTTAGCTAATACTGTACCTAGGTTTACACCTTTGAGAGATGGTTTTTCTATTGAGATTATTTATAAACCCATTGTTTCGAATAACGTAACTAATTTGCGTGTTTTCAATGATGATCAACAAATACTCGATTTCATGGCTAAAGTGGATGTGTTTAGGGACATAACATTAGATGAATAAGAAAATGACATAACATTACAATAATAAGTTGATGAATGTAAGAGAAACCCCATGCCCAAAGGTGTTGTTACGTTGGAAAAATTATTCGATTTGCAGAACCGCTTTCGGGCCCCCCCAAATACTAAGGCTCAAAGTTCCAAGCTCTCACATGAGAAAATAAATCTTGGGAAATAAGTTGATACCAAGTTCATTAATTTGGGTGTTGGATTTTCGTCGAATGAAAGATAAATATTCATAATATTGTTCAAGATATATCGAGATGTGTTTTTCTAGACATATGATGACCTGAAGACATATGATACCCAGATCATCCAACATGTTATACTTATAAAGGATGGGTTCAAGTCATTCCAATAGAAGCCAAGGAAAGTACACCCCACGTTGGAACCCCTTATTCAAAAGGAGTTGAAGAAGTTGTTGGATGCGCGCATTATTTTTAAAGTCATGCACTCCACTTCGGTCTCGAATCTGGTTCCCATATGGAAGAAGTCTATGAAATATGATTATGCATCGATTTCCAAAATCTAAAATAGGCTTCAGATAAAGATAACTATCTGGTTACCTCTATGGATCAAATTATTCAAACAATATCCAGATCTGAAGTTTACTCCTTGCTCGATGGTTTCTCGGGGTACAACCAAGTTCTGGTATCCGAACCAGATCGTTTGAAGACGAATTTCAAAACGAAGTGGGGAACATTTTCCTTTCTACACATGCCATTTGGTATTATTAATGTTGGAGATACTATAAAAAGGGAAATGGACATTGATTTCAGAGGGCTTATTGGTTAAAGCGCAATAGTGTATTTGGATGATGTCATGATGTTTTCAAAGAGGAGATCATATCACCTCCTTTGTCTGAATCAAATATTTGAGCATTGCAGAAAGTACAGGATATCACTGAACCCCAGGAAAACCAGATTCGTAGAATCTGAAGGCAACTTTCTTGGGCATATTATAACCAAAAGTAGTATCACTATTGAACCCTAATGCGTGAAAGTTATTGCGCAAATCCCGCTTCTAAGCAGTAAGAAGGGTATGCAATCTTTCCTCGGTAAAATCAACTTCCTTCAAAAGTTTATTTCTTATTTTTCTCATATTGTTAAACCCTTACCAAATATGATAAAGAAGGATGTGGGGTTCAAATGGAACCAAGAAGAAAAGGAAGCATTTGACCATATCAATAAGGCCATTGTTGAAGCTTCTCCTTTTTATAGCTTGGAATTCAACAAATATTTCATTCTGTGTACTTTCACTTGATATTTATCTCTAGTTGTTGTGTTGACGCAAAAGGATAGTAATGACGATGAGCGACCCATATCCTTCATGAGCTCTTGTCTACAAGGTTCATAACTCAACTACCCAGATATGGAAAAACATGCATACATAATATACAAAGTTTTCAAACACTTCCATCCATACATCCTAAAGAATCACATGACAATGTTCATGCCTCACCATGTTGTTAGGTCATTATTCATCCAACAAGAGTTAGGTGAACGAAGGGATAACTAGATGACCTACCTCCAGGAATATGACTTGGAATTCAAGCCTACTCACATAGTCAAAGGACACGGGTTATGTAAATTGACCGCTGAAGCTGTTGATTAGCAGAACGAAGAATTAAAAGGATGGGATCATGGGATTGAAATGTACCAAAGTGACCTCACATCAACACATGATTCCTCATCTTGGTATGTTGATTTGAAGTAATATCTAGGACAAGGGAGTTTTTCTCCTACCTTGTATGCAAAACAGAAAAGAGTGATGAGGCTCAAAGATGTATCTTATCAGTTGGTACAAGGAAATATGTGTCATAAGCACCACAATGGAATATTACTCAAATGATTATAATTTTATGAAGCCCAAAAGGTGTTGAAGGAGCTACATGATGGGCCGACGAGTGGCCATTATGCCGACAATACCATAGAGCATAAAATTATGAGAGTTGGTTTCTTTTGTCCCACCCTATTCAAATATTCCCACATATACACACGAAAATTATCAATATGTCATAAATGCGCTGGGAGAGAATCATGGTCAACCGCACCACTTCAATCTATAGCAATGGAAGAACATTTTCATTAGTGGGTATGGATGTCATTGTATAGATCATGCCACACTCATCAAAACATCATAGTTACATTCTCACGACCACATACTACATCATAAGGTGGGTGGAGTTTGTCCCCTTATGACAAGTCAATGTTTAATAGGTAATATATTTTATTAATAAACACACCATAACCAGGTTCAATGTTCCAACCTTCGTCATTTTTTATAATGCTACTTATTTCTAATCTTTGAAGTTAATTTATTTTAATTTGGAAAACGATATTGTTTTGAAACATTAAGCTAATTACTACCCCGAAGGCAATGGATTACCAGAGTCCACCAACAAAAACCTAATCTGCATTATCAAGAAAACCTTGCTATCACACCAAATAAACTGGCACAATTAATTGACTCACTCCTTATGGGTTGAGTGCATTACCCATAAACCATCTCTCGTGACTCGCCCTTATTTCCTAGTGTATGGGAAAGAATCCATCCTACTGTCATACGTGTACATACCTGCCCTCCAGTTGTCACAAGAGTCGCGGGGTACACCTTGTCCTACCATGTAGAACCAAATTGACACCCTAATAAAATTGGAGGAAGAGAGACATAAGGTTAGGGAGAAGTTTTTCGTACACTAGGGCCAAATCAATAGGTGGTACAATAAGAAATACAAATGCAACAATGAGTTTAACATAGGTGACCTAGTCCTTAAGTGAGACAAAGCCCACGAGGACAAAGGAAATCCCACAAAATTCCAAGCCTTATGGATTGGGCCCTTTCAAGTTAAAGAGAAAATTGGCCAACATACATACCATTTACAACCCTTGGAAGGGAGGGTAGAGCCCCTCCCCATAAATAGACAAGACCTTAAATTCTATTTTATCTAGAAACTCTCGTAGCTGATTCCCTACCCTGAATAAAGAATTTTGGAACATCACCAGAGTCAAATTCCCAAGAGTTGTGGTAGCTCCTATGATAATGGATGAATTGTACTATTGTCTATGCCCACTCTTGAATATCTCTAAAGTCACGATCAAGGTGAGATGTGAAGACGTATCTCAGTGGGGAACTTTGATTACCCATGACACTCTATCTTCAACAATAAGACCCTTTCTTTTGAATTGGCTCTATATTTTAAATGAATTGTTTTGCCCCACTAACTCAGAAAGGGAAAAGGATAACCTTAATGAGAAACACATATTTCGAGAAAACAATAAAGTCTCTGAAAAACCAAAAGCAACCTCTCTTGCACGTAAAATAAGTCAGGATCCCTCATCCACCCTTAAATAAGTGCCAATAAACACACAAAAAAATTAAATAAAAGGTAAAGGATCGAGAAAGGATTCTTGCGCAGAGAGGTAATGCAACGACTCCATCGGGGTAGTGTCTAAGATCGTTGGCAACAGAGAAACATTTGTGATTTCTATGTAGTGACTCTGAAGGGGTACTTCCCAGGCTCATTGGTAGCGAAGCAACACTAGAGACATATAACTACATAACGAAAATAATTACAGCTTATACATAATTATCCAGATCCCTATTTCGAGTCATTAGGAACATCCTTAGTCCGTGTGATAGATGGGCCAATTCAAAGTAGTGAGGAACTTCTTATCAATATCAAGGGTAGCTTGGAAATGTCACTGGGACTTATGAGTTAAGGACAACACACTTACAAGGATCGATTTCATCCCAAATAAAGGAAAAGAAAGGACACTAAGGTTTTAGCAGTGAATCATAAATTGTTGTAGCCATTGCAACAACCCCCAAAATTTCTACCCCTTTCAAAATTTTGGAGCCCCTTGACTAAATGTTTATCCTCCATCTTCTGCATCCTATTGGAAGAACTGTTAGGATATTCTTACACATAAGAAATAGTCTCTTATTTTGTCACCTTTGTAAATCCTTCAATCCTATCCCAAGTTGCTCTTATGGGGGGAAGTTAGGATATTCCAACACATAGGAAGTAATTAAGTATAACTTGGTCTAGCGTAGAGTTATCAAATTGTTTTTCTTTAATATGTACCTTTGTAACTTATAATCCGAAGGTCACGATATGTAGTGATCCGATGGTTCACTCTCTCCTCGACATTACCAAAACTTGGTCCATGGCTTAACACCCGATTGGTCCATGATCTATATTTAAAGAGAATGGAGGGTCATTTGTTCAATAACAGTTTATGATATAATCTTATGTCAATTTTCTTTCTTTATATTAATAAATTGCTTGAAGTGGCCGTGTTGGCTCAGGCCGTGGACTGTTTCCCTCTTTGAGGGTTTTAACCATGTAAAATATTGGTGTACTGATCTGTGATCTGTCTGTGAGTGATGACCTTTGGTGTTTGATCTAAGGAAGTTACCCTGTAAATTCATACATGGTATCAAAGCTATTTTGAGGGCCACATCCGTTGTTGATCCAAATCCGAAGCCAGTTTGACTGCATGCGATTGCCGTTTTCCAGACCTACTATTTTTGACCACTTTCGGGCCAGGAGAACTAATCTGTTGTGTCCGAAGCCTCTTTTATAGTGAGGAAGGTGTTTCATTTCATGCGAAAAGGTTTCCGGTTGTCCAAGTTATGTCATTTTAGATCTGGAGGTATAAAGCATTTTTTTGTAGTTTTATTTATTAATCCCTTTGTTTATTTCGGTTTATATTTTTTTGTATTATTACCAGATCTATATGCTCTTTCCCTGCGACTTTGTGCGATCTAGGGAAATCATAAATAATGAGAAAAATAGATAGTTTCCGGATGGAATAACCAGAAATCTAACGTTCTGTCGTAAGGCTTGTATTTGTTTTTGTTTGCACAGATTGTTGTTTTTTTTGCAAAAAAAAAAAACCTTTCCTCCTTTCAAACAATTATAGAATCCTTTTACTTTATCATTTGGTGTAAAGTTACTTTATGAGAATATAGGTCTTGGGTTCAAGTCTCTTTGTCAAGCTTCTTTTCCTAAAAATATTTTGGTTAAGTTACTTTTTCTTAAAAATCTTTTCGGCAAGTTGCCTTTTTTTTATTTTTTTAAACAGTTTGATTTAAAAAGCACATGTAAAAGTAACATTGTAAAAGTGACTCTTGTTAGTGTTAGTCTATTCAGCCTGTCACCGGTGATCAAATATGCTCTTACAAGGTTTAGTTAGGGTTTCAAGTCAATTTTTTGTCATTTCAGTAGTTCTTCAAATAAAAATTTGGTCACTGGCCAATGTGTCTAGGGATATTTCCACTCCTTTTAAAAAATTTTACATGTCGGTCCTTGTCATCATTCAGTTGAGTGTATCATCATTCAAAGATCATCATCATCATGATTTCATTTAGTTCAGTGTCTCCATTAGGTCATTAGGGTTTCAATCACCAAATTTGTCATCGATGCATAAAATCCAGCAATGGAGGAGTGCCAATAGGTAAATTTGTTCTATGAATTTGGTTTCAAATGTAATTTATGTTTATAATATGTAATAATTTCATCATGTTCCTAAAGCTACAATTGAAAGTTCCAAAGCTACAAGGTTCCGAAAGCAAAGTGAAAATCATGAGGTGGGCTCTGAAACACAAAGATGATCAAATCCAGAAAATGAAAGATGATTTGGCCAAAGATAACCATATGAAAACTCTCTTACAACAAGAGAAAAGAGAGATGATGAAAACCCTAATGAGCCATAAGGAGAAGGGTAAGTTGGACCTACTTGTTGATGCATCCATGATAGCATGACAAACCTTATTTGGCATCTCTAGACCAATTTTGAGAAAATTTGGAGCATTTTTTTCATTTTAGTAAAATTTGGTGCATTTGTGAGAAACTTGGCAATTTTGGCTATGTCCAAAAGCACAATAAGCTCACACTGTGCTTCTTCCCTGGGCCTCCAAATGGGAAAAAATCTACATTTTTGGAAATATGGTAGGCTTCTCTCCAAACCAGTTTCCTCAGTTTTCTGGTCTAGGACACAAATTTTGAGAAAAATCCAAAAAAGGGGTCAAAAAACACCACTCTGCCTCTCTTTTTCACTTTCGCTGTGCACCTGGAGACACCTTGGGAGAATGGCCATATCTCAGCCTAGAAAGGGTCATTTTTCATGATTAAATACTCTAAAGACAACCAAAATATACTAAATTTCCATAATGGGTCTAAGATTTGGCTTTGGACTTCAACAAGGAACCCAAAAGTGGCCTCCAAGAGCTCGCTGCACATCTGCAAATTACTGATAATTTTCATGAAATTTCACCGTGTAAATTTTGGCAATTCGTAGTTTGAATTTGGTAAAAGTCAAGAGGCTAAAGTAAATGAATGTAAGGGGTCAAATTAAATGTAAATGGTTAAAAAATATGGTTTCTTAGGTGTATTATCCTCCATTTAATGCTTTGAGGAAATGTCTCATAATAGTTAGAAAAAGGAGGAAATGGGTGAGTAACCTCCCTTGTATGTAGTAGACATTGGATAGGTGAATGAATTTGGCTTTTCGTGTTGGAAATATGACTTCCAAGAGAGGATTTAGACCTCAGTGAATATATGAGTCACTTTGTAATCATTTTCAAAGGTTGGATGCCATGGAATTGAGCCTTGTGAATACTAGTGTACTTGTGAATTTGGCAGGAAGTAATAGAAAGAAATTGCAACTATTGTAGTGGGATTCCTGTGGTATTTGATTTAACAATGTTTTTCCTTCTGTGATTATATGTTTGAATGTATTGTACCTTCCATTTCCATTTTTATGCTTCATGTGTTTGTTTTCGACGATAATAAACAGAATTAATTGATATAATGCTCTGTTTTGGAGAAGCTTTCACATTTTTGTTCATATTATTCTGATATAAACAAATTCATGAGATTCATGCTCGTTTTGAAACCTTACCAATCTACCCTATACACAAAGATATCTCTAAAGTGCTAAATTATATGCCTACCTTGCCCCATTACATCTCTGCAAATCTGATTTTCAAAGCCCAGGCCTAGTCTTCCTAGACCTAAGCCACCATCCAACACAAAACCATAAAACCAACTAAACCCTGATCTAAATACATCTAGCCTAATATCTTTCATGTCACAGTAAATCCTTGGTTGTGATCTCATTGAGAGATCCCTCTAAGCCTAGTAGGGATAGCTACTAGGTCAAAGTGGTCCGTGGTTACCTTTGCTGTATCCTTTTCAACGTTCGGAGAACTGGTGGAGCGAGGTGACAGATATTCCCCGGGAAAGAACGAAAAGGATTAGATCTGATTGCTGATGGTGAACATTGATCATGCATAAGAAGGCTGTGCATCATCCACCTCGTGACTCCAGTTTCGAAGAATCCTAAGGTTCAAAATTTTCATGGCAACTCCACTATTCAATAACTGGTAGTCTGAAGAAATTCTTGGTGACTTTATTATTTTCAAGATGGATTCAACTGCTCGAAGGTATGCTCCTATGAATCAAGCTCATATTCCTGGTTTTTCGAATCGTATTCCTTGTATAGATTTGGAAACATGACTACCAAAGTTTAAAGGTCAACATGGAGAAGATGCTAGTTTGCATTTGGTCAAATTTCATTTTCATATTCACAGGCTAAAGATTGAGTTTCTTGAATATTTTCTGATGAACAGGTTCATGGTTACCTTGGAGGAAAAAGCGAGATCATGGTATGAGAGTCTACCATCTGCGAGTTTATATTCTCTTAAGGACTTTCATTCAGTTTTATTTCAACATTATCAAAGCTCTAATTCTTCATTGTCGATGATTGATAGTTGTTGTGATATTTATGAAAATTTCATTGAGTTTCTTGAAAATTTGTATGGGGATGAAGAGTAATTTCTAGATGATGAGTTCATAGAAGCCCTTCATGATTTTTCCTCCCAACAAGGATCAATAGCTTCCGCGTTGGATGAAACAGACTAGGACCAAAAAAGAGAAATTCCTATTCCCAATCCTAAAAATGAAAATCATCAAGCCAATAATTACTGCTATAAAACTCAGTTTTCTCCTCTGTCTGAAGATGAGATAGATCAGCTCTTGAACAATCATGTTACATCCGAAACTAATGCAGGTTTGCAGTGTTCACATAGTCAAGAATGTGTTAGTGAAACTTCTTCCATTATTGAAAATGAAAATCTGAGTTTAAATAACGACAGTCATGAGACTGATGAAACTATACAGGAAGTTTTAGTGAGTAAGCCAATTTGTGATGATGATTTCCTGCAAAGAGATCAACTAACAGCTACTATTGTCTTTCATGAAGAGGACAAGGTTATTATGTTTAACAATCTTGAAGAATGTTTTATGTTCAAAGATGACTTAGACTATGAATGGAATGAGAATGAGTCCAAGAGAGACAGTAGGTCAGATATATAATTAGATTTGACCATGCTTTAGGAATTTACAGCCAACACTCATATAGCAGAAAGTCATACTTCCCTATGCCTTCCTATGGATCAACAACCAAGTGTACTTATAGATCAGAATGAAGGGTGTGATTGTGTTTTTGCTGGATCTCAAGACAAGGTAACATTTCAAGTTATTGAAGATCCTTACATTGATTTGCTTCAGTTAGCAGGGATGATATATTTTCTTGAATTTATGGATCATAAGGACATTTACAACAGACACTTGGAGTGGCCTAGTTTTTGTTTTTTCTATCTACTCGAGGAAAGTGAGAGCATAATTCGAATAAGTAGCCATCTGCTGGATTGGTTACACTGGAAGGATCACTTCACATGATTTTACATATGTCTTCAACATGCAGGTAGTTGTCATCAAGATTTGAAAGCCCTTAAGTATCAGTGATATGCTGCCATCAATAAGTTTTGTAAGTTTTGTTCAATTAGTCTACAGTTCAGTTTGTCAGTTTGTCAGTCGGCAATATTGAGTCTCGTCTTTTGTTTTTGACTCCATGCCTAATGGTAAGGCTACTTGGTCTACAACGTTCTTGACACCTCCAAGGAGCTGCCATCCCTAGCTGGAGCCAATGTTAGTGTCAATCTGTTCAGCCTGTCACCATTGATCAAATATTCTCTTACAAGGTTTGTTTAGGTCCTCAAGTCAAATTTTTGTCATTTCTGTAGGTCTTCAAATAAAAATTTGGTCACTGGCTAGTGTGTCTAGGGCTATTTCCACTCCTTTTAAAAAAATTTACGTGCCGGTCCTTGTCATCACTCAGCTAAGTGTATCATCATTCAAAGATCATCATCATCATGATTTCATTTAGTTCAGTGTCTCCATTAGGTCATTAGGGTTTCAGTCACCAAATCTGTCATCCATGCCAAAAATCCAGCAATGGAGGAGTGGTAATAGGTAATTTTGTTCTATAAATTTTGTTTCAAATGTAATTTGTGTTTATAATATGTAATAAGTTCATTATGTTCCTAAAGCTCCAATTGAAAGTTCCAAAGCTACAAGGTTCGAAAAGCAAAGTGAAAATCATGAGGTGGGCCACCCTACCTCTTTGAATTTGTAAGTCAAATAAACCCTTCTCATATTCATTTTCCCTTTCCCCATATCCACGTACACTTCTTGAAGCCCTCACACCCCCTCACTTTCACTACCTAATCCTCCTAGATCTAGACTTGTAATAAAATTCCCTATGTCTAATCCTACCCTGATTCCCTTCCATTCCACTTCCTAAACCTTCCTAACACTCTTCCCTACTTCCCTAATTTTTCCCATCCCAATTTCCCTCTCCTAACCCCTCCATCCTACTCCATTTATCCATTCCCCTGTTTTTCACTGTTAGGGTTTTCCCCTTGCAAAGTACATATGGAGGGAGATAAGAGGCCTTACAAAAAGGGAGGCCAAATGTAAAGATATGAACCACTCAACACACATGAGATTATGTCCTCTCCACTTGCCAAGCAATGCCAAATTCCAATAAATCATAGCTTTACCTATCCAAGTTATGGGTTGCCTAGGGTTTACAGTGCACACATGAACAATTTTGCTTCAAAATGTGTTTCTGACAAAATATAGATGAATTTTCCAAAAGTGAAAGATTTTTTTTTCCATAATAGACCAAGGAACAAAAACCTCCTTCAGTTTATACACAGGTATTAAGATGTGGGAGAAATGCCAAAAATACAATTTCCAGAGGAGGTTTTTTGCACTTTTGGATAACTTGACTTCAAGAAAGTTTTTTGGGGGTTTGGAGAATGGGGTTGCAGTACTTGATGACTCCATTGTGTATCAGAAATCTTAATATTTCGAATGGTACCTTCAAATCTTGATTTGGACCTTGGGAAGGCCTCCAAAAGTCACTTTTCCAAAGCTCGTTGCACACAGAGACACTACATTGTGCATCTGAGAAGGGCGTTGCACACAGAGACACTGCGCTGCACACGGGCGCTGCACACAGGAATACTACACTGCGCATTTGGAAGAGCTTTGTAGAAGTGGTATTTAGCTACCAATTTTTTTTTCCAAAGCTTCTCTTCAGTCATTACAACCTCCATCCTCTTCCATAAGTACGTCAAAGCCTTCCATCTCGTCCTTTGCACTATTTACCAATAAAATTTAATAAAAAACTTCTTCTCCTAGGGTTTTCTTAGACTTCATGGTTTTGGTTTCAAAATGATAAATTGCTACATAAAACCCTAGTTTTCTTGCCTATACACCTCTATTTACAGTTGATAGACCACTTCCATACATTACACAACCTCATTTCCTTCATTTCTATCATTTTCCCCATAAACCCTAGTCTACCCTATGTCCTTCTAGGGTAGGAATGTGTTTTTCTCTTTACCACCCCCTCCCTCACTCATTTCAAAAATTTCCATTTTCCCCTACTCACTAACATCACTCCTTACCCTCCTAAAATTTCTCAAAAATCTAGGAAACTCTCAAACCCATCTTATCACTTCATCCAATCATAGTTACAAAATCCACTGTTTTGCTTGCTTTCCACATAGGGTTTGAAAGTATGGAAGTTGACTCATCACCATCAGAGAAAAGGAAGTATAAAAAAGGGGGAAAATTAATGAGGTTTGAGCCCTCCAATTGTAATGAAATCATTCCTCTCCATTTATCAAGAAGTGCTTTGAATATATGAATTGTTTAGAGTTTTGTCAAAGAGTGCAGGAAGTAGGTTATCATGAGCTACAAGGTATGGAAGATTTACCAAGTCAAGAAGGGCATAATTCACTTAAAGAAGCTCTGAAACACAAAGATGATCAAATCCAACAAATGAAAACCCTAATCAACCATGAGGAGAAGGGTAAGTTGGACCTACTTATTGATGCATCTATGATAGCATAACACACCTTATTTGGCATCTCTGGGACAATTTTGAGAAAATTTGGAGCAATTTTTGCATTTTGGTGAAATTTAGTGCATTTTTGAGAAATTTGGCAACTTTTCCTATGTCTAGAAGCACAACGAGCTCACGCTGTGCTTATTCCATGGGCCTCCAAATGGAAAAAAATCTACATTTTTGGAAAACTGGTGGCCTCCTCTCCAAACCCTTTTGCTCGGTTTTTTGGTCTAGGGCACAAATTTTTGGAAAAATTCCAAAAAAAGGGTAAGAAAACACCTCTCTGCCTCTCTTTTTCACTTTCGCTGCGCACTTGGAGACACCTTGGGAGAATGGCCATATCTCAGCCTAGAAAGGGTCATTTTGCATGTTTAAATGCCCTAACGACAACTACACTTTCCTAGCTTTCCAGGACAGGTCTTAGATTTGTATTTGGACTTCAGAAAGGTACCCTAAGTTGCCTCCAAGAGCTCGCTGCACATCTGCAAATTACTGATAATTTTCGTGAAATTTCACTGTGTAAATTTTTGCAATTCTCAGTTTGACTTTGGTAAAAGTAAAGAGGTTAAAGTAAATGAATGTAAGGGGTCAAAGTAAATGTAAATGGGTAAAAAATAGGTTTTCTTAGGTGTCTTATCCTCCATTTAATGCTTTGAGGAAATGTTGCATAATGGTTAGAAAAAGGAGGAAATGGTTGAGTAACCTCGCTTGTATGTAGTAGACAATGGATAGGTGCATGAATTTGGATTTTATTGCTGGAAATTTGACCTCCAAGGGATGATTTTGACGTTAGTGACAATATGAGGCACTTTGTAATCATTTTCAAAGGTTGGATGCCGTGGAATTGAGCCTTGTGAATACTAGTGTACTTGTGAATTTGGCAGGAAGTAATAGACAGAATTTGCAACTATTGTAGTGGGATTTCTGTGGTATGTGCTCTTAGCAAAATTTATTGCTAATTCATGAGTCCATTCCCTAGTTTTATTTTTAGGGTTGAAGTTCAAAAATTTCAAATTTTTTGTTTTTTTTTAGGTGCTACCAGAATTTCCGGAAGCACCAGTTTTTTAAGCCTTTCGGACAATCTGTTTTGTTTTGTTTTTGGCTTTTTGTTTTTTTTTTGTTTTTTGTTTTGTTTTGTTTTGTTTTTTTTCTTCGATGCTGCCAGAATTTTTGGAAGCATACTCTATTTTTAAAATAAAGTGAAAAAGTGCATCTGCTTTAGTCGTACCATGTGTCATAGGGTTAATACGAATCAAATATTTTTAAATCCTTTAAGATCTAATGAGATGTGTCGTATTTCAGCTAGTTAGTTTGAGTCAAGTCATTGCATACATTATGCCACATGTGTCAATCTGCAATTAATGATCGAACCGTTGCCAGTCAGGCTTCTCTATGCCAAGTTAGTCATCCATAAGTTCAGGTACGTGTTTTGTTGAGTTAGAGAGTTCGTAATGATCACACCACACTCTATAACCACTCTATTGGCCGCACAACACTACTGCTAGAAATTCTGGCCAATCAACAACAAATTTTGCGGAGGTGACTGTGTGTCATCAAAGACACTTGCCCTAAGTATTTGAAGATCCCATATGGAGAATGCAGCCAAATGAAGGTGGTGATGGTGTGTCACATGGTTCACATCATGATCATGAAGATTTTAATGATGGAGAGTGATTTGCATGGGATGGTGAACCTAGAGTTAGTTTTAAAAACCACCTAAAAAACAAGAATTTGTCACTTGAAGTCTAAGCTTCTAATTTCGAATTTGATGAGAGTCACAGTTGGAGAAGGAGTTTGGATTTCAGACAATATCCTAAAAAATAATACAGGCCACACCTGTAAGGTAAAATCCTCATATTTTTCCACCTATCATTTGCAAGAGACATAGCCATTATTTTTCTGAAGATGGCTAAAACAGGCGGTAAGATAAATCGAATAGAACCACAAGGTGCAGATTTTGTTGATGCTAATTCGAGGGTGAGAACTCTGTTTATGTAGTCAGGATGGTATGCTCTTTGCACCAGGTTGGGAAGCTCACATTCAGGAGTTGCCTTAGAGTTTTCTAATTCATTTAATGGATAGGAGGCTACAGTTTATGGCCTCACTTGCAGGTTTCTGAAGACTCCATTGCATAAGACTTTAACCTTACTCAAGAAGGTGAAAGGTGGTTCAAGGGACAAGTCATCATAGGAGGTGATATCAAAAAATTCCTCAAGGATGCTCACAGAGATCCAAACTGGGAAAAAGGTATCCCAAGCAGCTACCTTAATAATGATTGGGAAAGGGTCATCAAGCTTATCAAGATATAACTCACATGTGAATGGAGGTATACTATGGTATTCCTCTATCACATGAGGTTTCTATTTCATATTGCAGGGATGAGGTTATTGAATCTGCCATTTTTCCTGTTGAAAATCCTGACCAAGATGTCAGCAAGGGTTCAAACCCATAATGATGTTTATGAGTACACATTGTACCATCAAGATTTGATAAAATTTTTGGTTGAATAAGAGCTGAAGAAGAAAAACCGGACTTGGGACAACTTTATGTTCAATAGAGCAGGCCAACCTGTACCTACCCCTCTAGTTCCACTAATAAACCCTTAGCCTGCAAAGAGAAGAAAAAAAAGAAAGGCCCAGAAAAAAAATATTTATAAGAAGGCCAAAGGTAAGAAAGAGAAATTTTCTGTAGGTAAAACTGAAAGAAAAGTGGAAAAAGGAGAGATCTCCTCAGCAAGCAAGCCCAAGTCCATGAAGATAGTACCCCCTATTCCTCCATTTCCAAATGTATACACCAATGCCAGAAGAGGGAGGTATGCAACAATAGATAAGTCAAAAACGCAGGTGCTACCGCAAATTTTGGAAGCACCTATTCATAAAAATTTATAGAAGGAGTATCAACCTACCCAATCAGATGAAGAACTACTTAGGGATTCTAGTTATGACATCAGTAGCAAGAAGAAGAAATAGGAGAATAAACCTATTGCTAGCACCATAAAGAAGCACACAAGAGAGAGCAATAAGTTTAGACTGAAATACAAGGCTCTTCTCAATCCAATCCTACTGACATAAGTTATTGACATTGAAGAGAAACCTGAATGTTCAAAGGCAGAGAAACCCAAGAAATCAATGAAGAAAATTAAGAAAAATAAATCTTCATAACAACCCTCAGAGCCCCCAAAAAGAAGAAAAACACAAAAGGGTTCTAAGGAGGAAAAAGACCCTGTCAAGGAGGCCACTACAAGAGCAACCAAATCCAGAACATCAGCTGCTGACAACAAAACTGATTTAGATAAACTAGCTGAAGCTGCAACAAACTTAGAGGAAAGGTAAAAAGGCTTTTGGTACTAATCCATTTTTGCTTATTAGTTATAATTTTTTATCAATATCCTAGGTGTCATGGAATACAAGTCAGCACAAAATTTTCAGTGTTTTTTTGTGTATTTTGAAAAAGAAACTGGGCGCTACTGGAATTTCCGGTAGCATCCTAGATTTTGCGTAGTTACAGGTTTTTACCGGAATTTCCGGCAGCAACTGTTTTAACTAAATTTTGACACCTGTTAGCAAGTTTTTCTGAGTGAGTTAAGGATGGATAAGAACCCATAACTAAATGGATAATATAAGTGATGGTGAGAGGTAGTTATGAGGTTGTTGGAGGTCTTATTAAATGATGCTACATGGTTATTAAAGACCCAAGACACAAGGAGAAAATTCAACAGAAAAAGGGGCAGCATGACAGTACACTCAACATTCCAGGCCAAAATTCTTCTCTTCTTCTTTCTCCATCTGTCCTTTCTGTTATATTTCGAGGGGATAAGGATGTAATGTCTTTTGACACATGTTATGTTAGAATTAATGTTTCCTTCTTTTTAGAAGAGATGGAGTTGGTTCATCTCTTGCTATATATAACACTTGTAAATACTATTTCCGGGTTGGATGTTAGTCTACATGAAGACTGGAAATAATAGAAAAAACCTTTTTTCTTCACGCTGGAGGATTTTGTGATTCAAGGAACATCAAATGTGTGGTGTGTATCTTTCCTTTGTTAATTTATTCTAAAATATAAATTGCAGCAACTAGTGAAGTGTGAGTGAGAAGATGTTAAAGGATTTAATAGTAAATTATCTTCTTTCAGTTTCCTGCAAGTTATATGTGTGTAATAGAACATGTCAATGAAGATTTCATAAAGGATTTGTGGAAAACTTTATACATGCAATCTATTTTCTAAGTGTTGTTTTCTTAAGATAAACAGAGTTTGTGTTAAAGGTCATTAACATAGTTGTGTGGCTGATTTAGGATAGGAATATTTCCTGAAATAGGTACCATCTATTCATCTTCTTCCACTTGTGTTCTCTGCTCCCTATACTACCTTTTACCCACACAATTTATACTTTCCACAACTTTCCAAATGCATGAATGTCTTATAGAACATAAAATCATTTCAAAATCTTTGAGAAAGCCATCCCATCACTAAAACAACCCATTTAAATTTTAAATGAACTATGATGTGTAAGGCTTACTTCTTAAGCAGTCAAGGAGTGACTTCTTACGCTAACATATTTGGCACTGTTGTTAGGGAGGCGAATTGAAGTTTATTCTTGGGTTAATGACAAAGTTATAGGTCTGGTTCTGAGGTGTACAGTTCTAGCTGTCTTTTTAGATTGCTTTACACCTAGAAAATCCATTGAGAAGTTATAGATCCTAGAAGGACTACAACCAAGGCTAACCCATATTCCCCTTTGAGAATCCCATTTTCTGACCCTGAAAAGCTAATTAAGAAAAATATTAAACGAAAGTTTTCCTCTACTACTACTATTTTCTCAAAGACTGTTCCTAAAGAAGTCTTGCAAAATTTATCCCCTGATTTTGCAGAAAATCTTGTACCTCCCTTGTTTTTCAACCAATAAACAATACCTACATCACAAGTTGGTGCTTCATCATCTGCTATTCACAATCTACCCATTTTTATTCCACAAATCCCAACTACTCACACCATGGCAGGTCCAAACCCACCCTTTACTCGAATGGATGAAATTGTTGCTGCAAGGTATGCCCCTCTGGTTTTACCTCAGCCTATGAATGCATTACCCACAGGAGATTATCTCAAGTACATGCCTAAGTTTAGTGGTGAGGGAGAGGTGACAACTAAAGAACACCTTGCTGATTTTTATGCTTATGCTGAAAATCTGAATATTGAGCATGAAGATATCTAGATGAGAGTTTTTGTTCAAAGTCTTGAGGGTGATGTTAAGAAATGGTTCAGATCTTTGAAAACTGGTAGCATAAATGGAATTGAAACCCTAGATGGTACATTTTTAAGGAAATGGGGTGATAAGAAAGATTTTGTGTATTATATCACTGAATTTGGTGCAATAAAAAGAAAAGAAGGAGAACCAGTTTCTGATTTTTCTAAAAGATTTAATAAGATGTATAGAAAAATACCGACTGAAATCAAGCCTACTGAAGCTTCAACCAAAATCACTTATGCTGGTGCCTTTGATCTTGATTTTTGTTTATTATTGAGAGAAAAATATCTGCAACACTAACACAAATGCATGACAATGTAGTGGAGGTAGAATCTAATGTGTTAGCAGCTGACAGACTCAGAGGTGGGATTGAAAGAGAAAAAAGAAAGCAAAAAGCTAAAGTTTCAACTTCAGGAACTTCAGAAATAGATCTTAGTTAGATGAACTAACCAAGATGGTAAATTCATTGACTACTGAGATGTCCAAGCTCAATATGGAAGCAAGACCAACTACTACCAGAAATGTTTCTTTTGATCTTCCTAATAGGCAACAATTTATAGGACTTAATGTTCCTCAAAATTTGCAGCGAGAGAGGAGAGGTTGATGATTAAAAAGTTCATCCTCCTTTGCATAATTCTATACTTAAAGATGAGGAGGAAGCTAAAAGGTTGGAGAAAGTTGCTGATATCAATTACCTGAGAGACAAAGAAGGGCTGATCCATCTTACACAAGCAAAGTGTGAATATTTCATGTCATATACTCAAAATACTGAAGTAGTTCCTGATCATTTGATCCAGGTGGATATTTGTGGCCACCCACCTATTCCACTTGGGGCCCCA
This sequence comes from Pinus albicaulis, assembly GCA_034641835.2. NCBI lineage: Eukaryota > Viridiplantae > Streptophyta > Pinopsida > Pinales > Pinaceae > Pinus > Pinus albicaulis. Next base: position 1,354,712,692 of record CM076575.1, read on the forward strand.
CCATTATTTCTTTCATATTTTTCAGTTTCCTTAATTATAGCAAAGTTTACTATTTTTAGCATTTTTTTCGGGTCCTGAACTTCATGAGCCATTTTGAGGCCCTAAATGAAGTTTTTTGGGTGTTAAACCTCCGACAAAATTAATTCCATTATGAACCCAAACTTGATATTCATGATTAGAAGTTGTAGTCCTTGGATAGATCTTTCTAACGATGTATCATGTGCGTTAAATGGATATAGTATGCCAAAGTTACGACCCCGGGTAAATTGGTGTACCAATTTACCCCAACGGGGCCCATATTTGGCGTTTCATCTCCTAGGGTTAGGTTTTTGGATGTTTATGATTTTCAATTGCTTCTCAATAATATATAGGCCTTCGAGCCTCATTGTAACATAGAGTTTAGAGGCCTGTGGCCACCACATCTCTTCTCAGAGATAAGCTACCATCACCCTAGCTAGTTTATTTCCATTCTGTCTGGAAACAAATTTCAATTCTTTGATATTAATGAAGTGAAGTGTTATTTCCACTACATTTTGGCATTTATGGTTATATGTTTATTCTATCGCATTCCTACATAAATCTGGATCAATGGTATCAGATCGGTCTACTCTTTCTCAAATCTTCTTTTCATGTCCCCAACGACGTCAGGGTATAAGGAGTTAGGGCTCGGTCTGGTTGAACCTTTGCAAGATCAGACTCGAAAACCCCGACGGCTTCCCATGGGGGATGAAAAGAAAGATGAGGGAGCAGGAGATCCTATCAAAATATTTCTCGAGGAGGCCCTCGAAAAACAAAGGAATGCGATGATGGACAACTTTTCCTGCATCATTCAACGATTTCCCACCGGCGCGTACTTGCATCCACAACCACCTTTGAGGCGCAACTCCTTTTAAGGTACAAGTACATACAATGGGCTACGCTACGGAAACAAAGGGATCAAGGTGTGTCTGAGCTAACGAATCTGTTCCATACCTTGAGCACAAAGTTGGGTATCAAGGATTCAGAGAAAAATTTGGTGTTGAAGTACCGTAGTTGTCTACACAGATAAATTCAGGAGGAAATGGAGTTCCTTGACATCTCCTCACTTGGTATGACATACCAGTATGCTGCCAAAATTGAGCAGAAATTCAAATAGAAGAAGCGAGACTTTGGATCTGCGAATCAAAAGCAAGGTAAAAGGTGTCCCCAAACTGCATAACAAAGGGCAAAGCCAAGGCATGGTGGCCCAAGATAACCTACTAAAGTCGCAAGCAAATAAAAACACCATAAAGTCGAAGAAGGACATGGGAAAGTGGTGTGAGTTCCATAAGAGCTCCACTCACAACACAAGTGAGTGTCGGGGCAAGCAGTTACTGGTGGCCGAGATGAGGGCTTCTGAATCAGATGAATGCTCCGACTCTGAATCAGAACCCAACAAGGGGAATGAAAGAGGGAAGAAAATTATTGATGCGAAGCCCAACGCTACCGTTTCCACTGAAAATATCCAGAAGGAGGAACCGAAAGATCCAGAGGAGGAGGAGCGTCTCTTCCACTCCTAGATGTTGGTAAAGGGTTCCAAAATCCAAAAGAACGTCATTTTAGCAGAGGTCATGAAGCGTTTGGGCTTGCCGACCACAACACACCCAAAAATGTACACCATTGGGTGGCTTCACCAAGGACAGTATCTCCACGTCAACCAGTAGTGCCGCCTTCCCTACAACATCAAGCCCTTCACGGATGAGGTATTATGTGACATTGCTACTCTTGATGTTTGTGATGTATTATTAGGCCAATCATACTTTTGGAAGCGATATGATGTGTATGAGTCCCGACCTTGTGCTATTATTGTTAATTTGGGCAATAAGTTGTACAAGATAATAGAGGTACCACTTCCGACAACTATCTCTTCGATTACTACAAAACAATGTGGTAAGCTCATTTCCAAAACTGGGAATTTTTTTTTCCTAATGATCCGCCCCCAAGGCAAGAAGAAGACTGTGGCCACAAACTCCATATAGGGCTCCTCCGCATGACAACAACAAATGGACAAGGTCGTGGAGGAGCATGGGGACATCTTCACTACACCCATAGGGGTGCCTCTGCACTGTCAAGTCAAGCACCCCATCAATCTGACCCCAGGTGCACCGCCGCCCAATGGACCGATCTATCGGCACTATGTTCTAGAGAACGATGAAATGAAGAGGCAGATTCAGGAGTTACTGCAGAAAGGTCACATTCGGCCGAGTTCATCGCCCTGTGGGAGCCCGATCGTGTTGGTGCAGAAGAAGGATGGGACTTGGAGAATATGTATTGACTATTGGAAACTGAACAAGATCACTGTCCGGAATAGGTACCTAATCCCATAGATTGATGACCTTCTGGATCAACTAAAAGGGGTGAAATATTTCAGCAAGATCAACTTGAAGTCTGGGTATTACCAGGTACCAATCGAATCCTCCAATGTGTGGAAGACTGCCTTCAAAGACAAGGAGGGAATTTTCGAATGGCTGGTCATGCCTTTCGGGTTGAAGAACGCTCCCACAACCTTCATGAGGCTGATGGATGACATATTGTGTCCATTCACCAACTCATTTGTAGTAGTGTACTTGGATGACATCCTGATCTTCATTCAGACTTGGGAAGAGCACGTCCACCACATTCGACAGGTCCTCCAAACACTACAGAAACACAAGTTGTGTGCCAATTTGGAGAAGTGAACTTTTGGCATGACCTAGGTTCAGTATTTGGGATACATTATTGATGAACAGGGGTGTGTGTGGATCCAACGAAGATTCAAGTAATTTGGGATTGGCCGGCCCCAACCACTCTAACATATCTTCATAGCTTTCTGGGTCTTGCTAATTTCTATTGTAGTTTCGTGTTGGGATTCTCTCATATCACTTGGTCCTTGAGTCAAATCACGAAGGGAGGAGCGAAAGAAAAATTCTTTTGGTCGGAATCTCAATAGAAGGCGTTCGTAGAATTGAAAGATCGCCTCTGCTCTTCCCTAGTGCTCACATTACTAGACTTGCAACAACCATTTGAGATTGAGACAGATGCCTCTGACTATGATATTGGGGCAGTTCTTACTCAACAGGGGCATCCAATGGCATATCACAGTGAGACACTATCTGACATAGTTCGCAAGTATCCTAATTATGACAAAGAAATGTATTCTATTGTGCAGGCATGCTGCTAATGGAAGCATTACATTTTGGGGAAGGAAACGTTCATGCACACAGACCATCGACCCCTGTGGTTCATACAGACACAAGGGAAGTTGCAGAACAATCACCATCAGAAGTGGTCCACATATCTGCAACAATTTCATTTGAACATCAAGTATAAGAAGGGCAACACCAATAATGTTGCCTGACCGCTGATCGTGGCGCTAACCACCGTTCTCAACTCTTGTGGGCATGAGACTTCTGATTGGTCACTTCTCTACAAGAGTGATTGAAAATTTGGCCACACGTACAAGACACCCTTGGAGGGTATGCAAGTTCCAAAATTTCACCTCCAGGATGCACTACTATGTCACCTGGGAAACCTTCGTGTTCCTTGAAGTGAGTGTGCCAAGATGATTTGGGAAGCACACTGTATTCGAGTCGCTGGTCATTTCGGGGTCGAGAAAATAGTGGTAGTACTACATAAGTATTTCTATTGGCCGAACCTTCGATAGGATGTTGGGAAGTACATCAGATCCTGCACTGCTTGTGCCATTGCCAAACTGACCATCAAGAAGCAAGGCCTCTATAATCCACTACCTACCCCTAGTCGACCTTGGGAATCCATCTCCATGGATTACATGTCGGGACTTCCTTCTACTAAGCATGGAAATGACTGTGTTTTTGTGGTCATTGACAGATTCTCGAAGATGGCCATTATGTCAGCCTGCAAGAAGAATATCACAACAGAAGCCACAACTAAACTCTTCTTTGAATGAGTGTGGGTGCACTTTGGGATCCCACAGTATATCATCTTAGATCGGGACAACAGGTTCCTTAGCACATTTTGGTCCAGCCTCTAGTCAATGCTGGACACCAAGCTCACCAAGTCGACAACTTTCCATCCCCAAACTGATGTTCAGACAGAGGTCGTCAACATGATGACTGTACACATTCTGCGCATGTACAATTCAAAGCATCCACACACATGGGATGAGAGCCTTCCCTATGTACAACACATTTATAATCAAGTTCTCCACAACTCAACTGGCCAGAACCCCTTGAGGTGGGCCTGGGGTTCCAACCACTATGTCCCATTGACGTAGCCATGCCATTTGTGGCTAGTTAGGCTGATTCAGCTCATGTCCAGTTTGAAGCGGCAAAGCGAACAAATTCATTGAGCACATTTAGCACATCTTCCAGCAGGTTCATGAAAAATTGGACAAAGCCAATTCTAAGTAAAAGCAACGACATGATCAACATCGGGTGCCACACAACTTCCAGGTGGGTGACAAAGTGTGGCTACATTTGTAGAAGGAGCGCCTCACTGGACCCCACCGCAAGCTTTGACTACTCCGATATGGGCCGTACACCATCACTAAGGCTATAGGGAACAATGCCTTCGAAATCAATATTCCACCATTCTTTGGTCTGCACCCAGTATTCAATGTGGACCACCTTCGGCCCTACTTCCCACCTCTACTGGACACCTCTGAAATTGTAGAAAAACTCACACCAAAAGAGTTGAACCTAGAATACATGGAACAAGCCACCACAGATTGTATCATGGACATGCAAATCTAGAAGACTCGTCAGCAGAAGATCCAACTGTATTAGGCTGTCAAAGCTGGCCAACTCCTGCACCAAGTCAAGTGGTTCACCAGGGACCAAGTTTAGCAGAAGTTTCCTCATCTCATGGAGGAACTCAATGCAATGGGCACCATTGCTTCCTAAGGGGGGAGGAATGATCCAGGTGGATATTGGTGGCCACCTGCCTATTCCACTTTATGCCCCACCATTTTTTCTTTCAGTTTTTCAGTTTCCTTTATTATAGCATAGTTTACTATTTTTAGCATTTTTTTGGGTCCTGAACTTCCAGAGCTGTTTTGAGGCCCTAAATGATGTTTTTTTGGGCATCAAACCTCCGGAAAATAAAATTCTATTCCAAAAATAGGCTTAATATTCATTATTAGCAGTTTTAGTCCTCAGATAGATCTTTCTAAATATGTATCATGTGCGTCAAATAGAGATAGTATGCCAAAGTTACGACCCTGAGGAAATTGATGTACTAATTTACACCAACGGGGCCCATATTTTGCGTTTCATCTTCTAGGGTTAGGTTTTTGGATATTTAGGATTTTTCATTGTTTCTCAATAATATATAGGCCTTCGAACCTCATTGTAACACTGAGTTCAGAGGCCTGTAGCCACCACATCTCTTTTCAGAGAAAGCTACCAGCACCCTAGCTAGTTTATTTCCATTGTCTGTAAACAAATTTTAGTTCTTTGATATTAATGAAATGAAGTGTTATTTCTTCTACATTTTTGTATTTATGGTTATATGTGTATTTTGTTGCGTTCGTGCATAAATTCAGATCATCATTCCATGATTGCAGTTGATCATAAAAGAAGATATAATCTCAGATCAAAGAAGATTGATGATAGTCCAAAGCCTATTGCACAACCCAAGAAGAACAAGGAGACAAAATATTCCAGCAGAAAAACAAGTTGAAAAATGGAGATTACTGAAAATTTTGGTAGCAGTCAATAATCCTTCACTTGAGGTAAAAATTGCTCGCAAAATGCCCCTTTTTTCAATTTTGAGAATAAAATGCAAAATATAAAGATTCTTGATCCTCTTGTAGAGCTCATGAACAATGATGATTTCAAAAATATCTTTATGAAAGCTCTACAACCCTCACCTACCGAAGTAGCTTCTAACTTTGTTAGCCTTCAAGATGACAAGCCCACCGTTATTTTAGGTCCATTGGTAGAAGACAAAGATGAATCTACCCCTCATTTCTATTTATCTCTGAGCATTCATGAAAAGATTTTGCATAATTGCCTAATGGACTTCGGAGCCTTACATAATTTAATGCCCAAGGTAGTTATGGATGAACTAGGTCTTGAGGTAACTAGAGAATACCAAGATCTATACTACTTTGATTCCCGGAAAGTTCAATGCCTTGGTGTCATCAAAGACCTTGCAGTAAGTATTTTTCTGTTGCCCATGAGAGGAATTGTGATGGATATTGTTCTAGCTGACATTCCTCCTAGGTTTGGCATGTCACTTTCTAGGTCATGGATTAGAAGGTTGGGAGGAACATTGCAAATGGATCTCACTTATGCTACTGTCCTTGTTTTTGGAGGAGAACAAGGAAGACTTTATAGAGAAGCTCAACTGACATATATCAATAGTGACAACAAAGACCCCACTAATCATCCAATTTATGCTAGAACTAGTGATGTTGGTTCAAGCATCTTACATATGGATAATGCTGTCCTATCTACAGAAAATTTTCAGATTTTGAAGACAGCTAAAAAACAAATCAGTCATGAAGGTTCCCAACGATGGAAAATGTACTTTGATGGCTCATGTTCCAAAGAAGGAATTGGTGTAGGAATAGTTCTTATTTCTCCTTCGAAAGAGAGCTCTACTTTTTCTTTCAAGCTTGAATTTGAAGCAACTAGCAATGTGTCTGAGTATGAAGCTCTGCTGATTGGTTTAAAAACATTAAAGGACATGAATATTTCAGAAATTTATAATTTTGGAGAAGCTAAACTTATCATTCAGCAAATCAGAAATGTTTATCAAACCAAGCACCCTAGACTCAGAGATTACCGTAATGCAGTATGGAGCATTATAGAAGACTCATTCCTAGATTTTAACATTTATTTTGTTCCAAGAGAAAGTAATATTTTGGCTAACTCACTTTCTATTTCAGCAAGCTCATTCAAGATTCCGATACCTATGAAGTAGAAATATGAAGTGGAAGTTAGGTTCATACCTAGCATTCCTGATAATGTCAAGCATTGGAAAGCTTTTGAAGATGATCAGGAGATTAGAAGATTCATTGAAGCTGATGAAGAGTTTGTTGTCCTAAACATTGATCAATATGAAGATATCATGAAGAATGATGCTAATTTTCAAGACACCAAAAATATACGAAAACAAATTGTTGATCAGCATATCATTCAGCTGCCTACCAATCACATTTCCAAGGGGTTAATCCCACTTGAGAAGCTCTTTGATCACAATTATGTCTCAGTCAAACCACAGTTGGCTGAAACATAAATAGAATTGGAATATTTCAATTTGGGCATAGAAAAAGAACCAAGGTATGTGAAGTTTCAAAAGTTTTATCAGAAGAAATAAAGGCTGAATACCACAAGCTGTTTTTTGAATTTGTTAATGTTTTTGCCTAGAAATATGAAGATCTTATGATATATGATACAACTATCATTGAGAATAGGATACCATTGAAGGATGGTACTAAGCCATTCAGACATATTAATCCACTATTGTTACCAGTGATGGAAAAGGATGTTAAGAAACTTTTGGATGTTAAAATCATCATTCCATTGAGATATTCATATTGGGTTGCTAATCTAGTTCCAGTAAGGAAGAAGAGTGGTGAAGTCAAAATATGTGTATATTTCAGAAATATTAACAAATGCTCCAAGAAAGATAACTATCCTTTTCCAAAGATGGAGCATATTATTCAAAAGGTATCTGGTTTAGACAAAATTTCCATGTTAGATGGTTTCTTCGAGTACAATCAAGTTTCAGTTTGGCTGGAAGACCAAGAGAAGACATCATTCACAGCTCCTCGGGGGACATTCATGTATGCAAAGATGCCATTTGGGTTTATGAATGCCGAAGCTACTTTTCAACGTGATATGGACTTTGCTTTCATTGGAGAAAAGGACAAATTCTTGGTCATATTTTTAGATGATATTACTGTTTATTCAACTTTAGATCAAGAACACCTTCAACACTTGAGACAAGTATTCGTCAAATGTAGAAAATATGGTATATCATTAAATCCAAAGAAGTCTCATTTTTCTCTCAAGGAAGGTAAGATGCTAGGTCACATAGTTTCTAAAGATGGATTGGAAATTGATCCTAAGAGAGTGATTGCAATTCAAGATTTAACACTTCCAAGATCCAAGAAAGAGGTTCAATATTTCCTTGGTAAGATCAATTTCTTAAGAAGGTTCGTTCCAAATTTTGATGAAGTGGTGAAGCATATTACTTGCATGTTGAAGAAGGAAAAATAATTTAAGTGGACCATTGAATCCATAAATTCATTTGAGCTGATGAAAAAATCCATCATTGAAGCACCTCATCTGGTAAGCCCTTAATACTCAAAGCCTTTCTTGATCTTCTCATTTTCCTCACAAGATACTATCATTGCTATTTTGTTACAAAAAGATTAAGAAAATAAGGAAGCTCCCATAACATTTTTCAGCAGAGAACTTAGAGATGCAGAATGGAAGTATGTAATGTTGGAAAAACATGCATATGAATTAGTGAAAGCTCTGAAAGCTTCCAGAGATTATATTCTGCATGCTCAAGCTATTGCTTACGTACCTTCATTTTTTGTTAGAGAGATATTAGTTCAACCTGATATTGATAGAAAAAGAAGCAAGTGGGTGACTAAAGTTAGTGAGTTTGATTTAGAGATAAAACCTACTAAACTAATCAAAGGTCAAGGATTAACCAAACTACTAGCTGAATAAAATTGTAAAGTTTTGGGCTTGAATTTCATGGATGACAACATTGAAGGGCAAATTTCTGAACCTATAGATAACATAACAGTGGATGTAAATATTTTTGAATGCAGCTGGTATAAGGACATCATCTATTTTTTGCAACATTTTAAACCTCCTCCAAATTATGATAAAAGAAGAGTAAGATCTTTGAAGCTGAAAACTGTTAAATTCTGCATTAAAGATAATTGTTTATATTGGAAAGATCCTACAGCAGTTTTGTTGAGATGCATTGATCTAGATGAGTCCAAGAAATTTATCTTTAAATGCATAGTAGTGTGTGTGGAGGACATCACTATTGGAGAACTACTGCATACAAAATATTGAGAGGCAGCTATTTTTGGCCTAACCTGTTTTCTGATGCATGTGCTGAGGTGAGAGCATGTGAAAATTTTCAAAAGTTCATCGGTAAGAAACATTTTGAGTCTTTGCCTCTCAAGCCCATAATTGTTTCTACACCTTTTTAGCAATGGGGCTTAGATTTCATTGGAGAAATTCATCTACCTTCAAGTGGACAAAATCGTTGGATTCTTGTTGCAATTGATTACTTCACAGAGTGGATTGAAGCAATACCTACCAGGAATGCTACTCATAAAGTTATCATTAATTTTCTAGAGGGAATCATAACCATATTTGGATGTCCATCAAGGTTAGTAGCAGATAAAGCAGCTGCTTTTAAAGCCACTCCATTGGTAAATTTTTGTGAAGATTATGGCATTCAGCTCACTCACTCTACAAATTACTATCCCAAGGGAATGGTTTAGCTGAATCATCAAACAAAAGTTTGGTAAGAATCATCACCAAATTGTTGGAACAAAACAAGAAAGCCTGGGATTCAAAACTAAAGTTTGCTTTATGGGCAGACATGTGACTATAAAAAATTCTATTAATACATCACCTTTTCAAATGGTTTATGGAACTGATGTTGTTTTTCCAGTTCAATTAGCCATTCCCGTAGCTAAATTTATGCAAGATCAAGAAGATGAACCATATGACATGACCAGGAGAGTTGATCAAATCATAGAAGTGCAGCAAAAGCGAGAGAAACAATATGATTTTGTGAGAGAATATCAGCAAGCTGTAAAGCAAGTTTTTGACAAAGGAACTAAAAAAGAAGATTTTGAGATTGGAGATCTAGTGTTGAAGTGGGATGCACAACATCAAGATCCAGGTAAGCATTCCAAGTTTGATGCTTTGTGGCTTGGTCCTTTCAGAATCTCAAATATTCTGCAGAACAACACTTTTGAGTTGCAACATCTTGATGGAGCAGAACTCTTTGGAGGCCCATTTAATGGCGCTTTCTCCAAAAATTATTTTACTAAGGCTGTTGGTAGCCTAAGTTCACTGTAAATATCGGTGTGTTTCATAATAAGACTCCATAGCCCAATGACATCGCACTGAAACTACAAAATATTCTTAGAGCCTCGCAGAGAGAGCTCTATCCCCTGTGGAGCCAATGTTAGCAAAATTTCTTGCTAAGTCATGAGTCCATTACCTAGTTTTATTTTTAGGATTAAATTTCAAAAATTTTAAAATTTAATATTTTTTTAGGCGCTACCATAATTTCTAGAAGCACCAATTTTTTAAGCCTTTCAGACAGTCTGTTATTTCCTGTTTCTGTTTTTATTTTTATTTTTCCTGATGCTGCCGGAGTTTTCGGAAGCATACTATAAAGCAAAAAAGTGCATCCATTTTAGTCATACCACATGTCATAGGGTTAATACACATCAAATCTTTTTAAATCCTTTAAGATATAATGAGAGGTGTCATATTTCAGTCAGTTAGTTTGAGTCAAGTCGTTTTATACGTTATGCCACATGTGTTAATCCGTAGTTAATGATCGAACTGTTGCCAGTCAGGCCTGTCTACACCAAGTCAGTCATCCATAAGTTTAGGTACGTGTTTGGCTGAGTTAGAGAGATCGTGGCGATCACACCGCACTCCATAATCGCTCTACTGGCCGCACAACATTGCTGTGGGAAATTTCGACCAATCAACAACAAATTTTGCGGAGGTGACTGTGTGTCATCAAAGGCACTTTCCATAAGCTATCTGAAGATCCCATACAGAGAACACAACCAACTGAAGGTGGTGATGGTGTGTCACATGGTGCACATCATGATCATGAAGATTTTAATGATGGAGAATGATTTGCATCGGATGGTGAAGCTAGAGTTAGTTTTAAAAACCACCTAAAAAACAAGAATTTGTCATTTGAATTCTAAGATGCTGATTTCGAATTTGCTGAGAATCACAGTTGGAGAAGGAGTTTTGTTTTCAGACAAGATCCTAAAGAAGAATACAGGCCACACTTGTAAGGTCCCTCATATTTTTCCACCTATCATTTGCAAGAGACATGGTCATTATTTTTCTGAAGATGACTAAAATAGGTGGTAAGATAAATCAAATAGAACCACAAGGTGAAGATTTGGTTGATGCTAATTCGAGGGTGAAAACTCTGCTTATGAAGTTAGAATGGTATCCTCTTTGCACTAGGTTGGGAAGCTCACATTCAGGAGTTGCCTTAGAGTTTTCTAACTCATTTAATGGACAAGAGACTACAATTTATGGCCTCACTTGCAGGTTTCTGAAGACTCCATTGCAAAAGCCTTTAACCTTCCTTAAGAAGGTGAAAGGTGGTTCAAGGGACAAGCTATCACAAGAGGTGATCTCAAAAAATTCCTCAAGGATGCTCACAGAGATCCAAACTGGGAAAAAGGTATCCTAAGCAGCTACCTTAAGAATGACTGGGCAGAGGCCATCACGCTCATCAAGATATATCTCACATGTGAAAGGAGGTATACTGTGGTATTCCTTTATCACATGAGGTTTCTATTTCATATTGTAGGGATGAGGTTATTGAATTTTCCATTTTTACAGTTGAAAATCCTGACCAAGATGTCAGCAAGGGTTCAAACCCATAATGATGTTTTTGAGTACAACTTGTACCATCAAGCTTTGTTAAAATTTATGGTTGAAGAAGAGCTGAAGAAGAAAAACCAGACTTGGGATCACTTTCATACTATAGGGCAGGCCAACCTGTACCTACTCCTCCAGTTCCACAGTCAAACCCTCAGCCTGCAAAGAGATGAACAAAAAGAAAGGCCCAAAAATAAAATATTTATAAGAAGGCCAAAGGTAAGAAAGAGAAAGTTTCTATAGGTAAAACTGAAAGAAAAGTGGAAAAAAGAGAGAGCTCCTTAGCAAGAAATCCCAATTCCATGAAGTTAGTACCCCATGTTCCTCAATTTCCAAATGTATACACCAGGGCTAGAAGAGGGAGGTCTGCAACAACAGATAAATCAAAAGCACATGTGCTACTAGAAATTATGGAAGCACCTATTCAGAAAAAGTTGCAGAAGGAGTATCAGCCTACCCAATCAGACGAATAACTACTTAGGGATGCTAGTTATGACATCAGCAACAAGAAGAAGAAAGATGAGGCTAAACCTATTGCTAGCACCAGAAAGAGGCACATAAGAGAGAGCAATAACTTTAGACTGAAATCTAAGGCTATTCTCAAGACAAGCCTATTGGCAGAAGTTATTGACATTGAAGAGAAACCTGAAGGTTCAAAGGTAGAGAAACCCGAGAAACCAATGAAGAAAAGAAAGAACAAGAACCCTTCAGAACAACCCTAAGAGCCCTAAAAAATAATAAAAAAACAGAAGGGTGCTGAGGAGGATGAAGACCTTGTCAAGGAGGCCACTAGAAGAGCAACCAGATCCAGAACATCAGTTGCTGACAACAAAACTGATTTAGATAAATTGGCTGAAGCTACACCACACTTAGAGGAAATGTAAAAAGGTTTTTGGTACTAATCCCTTTTTGCTTATCAGTTATAAATTTTGAACATCAGCCTAAGTGTCATGGAATATAAGTCAACACAAAATTTTCAGTATTTGTCTGTGTATTTTGAAAAAGAAACATGGCATTACCAGAATATCTGGTAGCATTCCAGATTTTGTGCAGTTACAGGTTTTTACCGGAATTTCCGGCAGCACCTATTTGAACTAAATCTTGACACCTGTCAACAAGTTTTTCCAAGCCCGTTAAGGATGGATAAGAACCCATAACTAAATGAATAATACTAGTGATGGTGAGAGGTAGTTATGAGGTTGTTGGAGGTATTATTAAAATAATATACATGGTTATTAAAGATCGAAGACACAAGTAGAAAATTCAATAGAAAAAGGGGTAGCATGACAGTACACACAACATTCCAACCCAAAATTCTTCTCTTCTTATTTCTCCATCTATCCTTTCTGTTAGATTTCAAGGGGATAAGGATGTAATGTATTTTAACACATATGTTATGTAAGAATTAATGTTTCCTTCTTTTTAGAAGAGATGGAGTTGGTTCCTCTCTTGCTATATATAGCACTTGTAAATACTATTTCCAGGTTGGATGTTATTGTGACCTGAAGACTGAGAATAATAGAAAAAACCTTTTTGCTTCATGTTGGAGGATTTTGTGATTCAAGGAACATCTAATGTGTGGTGTGTATCTTTCCTTTGTAAATTTCTTCTAAAATATAAATTGTAGCAACTAGTGAAGTGTGAGTGAGAACATGTTAAAGGATTTAACAGTAAATTATCTACTTTCATTTTCCTGCAAGTTATATGTGTGTAATAGAACATGTCAGTGAAGATTTCATAAAGGATTTGTGGAATACTTTATACTTGCAATCTATTTTCTAAGTGTTGTTTGCTTAACATAAATAGAGCTTGTGTTAAAGGTCATTAACATAGTTGTGTGACTGATTTAGGATAGGAATATTTCCTGAAATAAGTACCAGCTATTCATCTTCTTCCACTTGTGTTCTCAACTCCTTATACTACCTTTTACCCACAAAATTTATACTTTCCACAACTTTCCAAATGCATTAATGTCTTAGAGAACATAAAATCATTTCAAAATATCTGAGAAAGCCATCCCACCTGTTAGTGTCAGTATTTGCATCCTGCCATCAGTGATCAAAATCCTCTTTTCATATCATTTTAGGAGTCCCACTCAGAAAATTTTATTCATTCCACCAGGTCATGCAAAAATTTACTCACTGATGGTAGCCCTAAGTAAAAAAAATTACACTTTTTCTAATTTTCCATTACTTACTGGTTAAATTTCATACCTTGCTGACTGTACATCATCCATAAAGCTAATGTCATCATGAAAATAACTCTTTCAAAGTATCATTAGGTCTTTAAGGTTTTTTCAAGGTTTCATTAGGTTTCTAGGGTTTTTTCCAAGGTCCAATAAACACACCATTTCCATTGCATAAAGCCGGCAAAGTAAGATAGTGAACAAAATAACATCTCTTTACCATGTAAAAATGATTTGCAAAGATGTAATTTTCATTCCAAAGTTGTGATTTTTATCCTAGAATGTAATTTTTATTCCAAAAAGATGTAATTTTTATTTTTATTTTGTAATTTTGTGTCATTTAATATGTAATAAGTACAAGGCTCCCAAGCTACCAACTCAAAGTTCCACATGCCAACAAAGGAAATATCAAAGTGCAAAGAGTTCCTAGTCCATCAAAATGATCAATTGTCAAAGGAAAGAAGTCAAAATGAAAGGTATAGTTTCAAAGGTTTAAAGTGAAAGCAGGAAGGAAAAGTGGGTCCCAAAGCTGAAAACATCCAATCCATCAATCATAAAGCCCATTCAAAGATCAAAAGACATTCATTTGATCTATATGCCATCAAGCCATCAATCACATAGCTCAAAAAATATAAATTGAAATGTGAAAGGTCGAATTTTTGAGAGGTGCTGCTCACCTGGGATAGGCGCTGTGCACCTGGCAAAGAGGCGCTGCACATAGAACAGAGGCGCTGCAAACCTATCCAATTTCACTTGCAAGTTTCCAAACTTCGTGTAGGTCCTCCAAACATTCAGAAAATGGTTTCTCCACTTCCCATAAAGTAAGCAAGACATCATTATGCCCTCCTTTCATTTCTCAAGAGAAAATTTCATGGTGTCAAGATTTTCATGAAAAATATCTAGTTTTTTTTTCAAGATAGAAACCCTAGTTTCACTTCCTAATCCAAAATTTGATCCCGAAAGACCCTTTTACCCTTCCCACATCACAATAAATCCTATCCCTACTCCTATATAATTAAATCCCTATCCATAAGCCCTTTATCCCCTAAACCCTAAGACCTAGCTACTTCAAATCCCTAGGCCCCCAAATCCCCATACCTGTAATAAAATTCCTATTCCCAAATCGCACAAAATTTATACTCCTTGTCACCTCCCTCAATTTAATAATCCCTTCCCCCATCTCCATAATTTTTTCCACCCCATTCCACACTCCCTAAACCTACATTTCACTCCCAATTCATCTCCCTATGGTTTCCAACCAAGACACTATGGAAGAAGAAAATAGAGAATTCAATGAGGAAGAAGAAAGGGAAGAGAAGAGGCCACACAAAGGAGGGAATATCCTCAGACATGAAACTACGAACACCAAATAAATCATGGCCTCTCCCATGACTTTGGAAGGGTCATAGACAAGTGTTTGATCCACATATTGTGGAAGGGTCCTTGCCTTCTTCATCGGAAAAATAGGTAGACAAAGGAAAGCAAAAGATGACAGAGGCAGATCTTCAGGAAGAGATTAGGCATGAGGAGGGAAATATTCATGAAATAGAAATGGAGTTTGACCTTGTTGACTTGAAACAACAAGATGATTATGAGATCACTAGCACAGTCATGAAGGAAAAAGAAGCCAAGATTAAAGAGCTACAAACTAATCTTGATAGATCTAAATTTGTCATTACCTTTCTTGAGCAGGAGAACTTGCAGCTGAAGACCAAACACTTCATTGATGAAGTGAAATTCATCAAAACTCAAAGAGAGGTAGAAAAAGATAAAGTCTTGCTTGAAGAGACTAGAAAAATATGGTGTGCTAGATGAAATAGAATAACAAGTACCAAAAAGAGGGCCAAGGACTAGAGGTTTGAAAAGAGCCCTAGAACTACAAAGGAAGAAAGAAAGAGAACTAGCAGATGAACTCACTCTTAATGAAAAATTTGCAGTGGTAATCAATGAGAATCGGGACCAATGGCTTGAAAGGGCTAACAAACATCTTGAGAAGCTCCTGGAGAAAGAAAACAAGGACAATGATATTCAAAGAAGGATGGAAAAGCACTATTCCAAGAGAAACAAAATTGCAAGGTCAAAACTTAAACAAGCCAATGCAAAAATTGAAACCTTGACCATGCAAGAAGAGAAAATAAGGCTTGATATCCTTGTTGAAGCCTCACTCCATGCCTAATACTCATCATCAGCCACCATTCAACAAATTTTGGTAAGTTTTGATACATTTTTTCAAAATTTTGAAGTTTTTAAAGCTGACAGTCATGTAGGCGTTGCGCACCTGTTTGAGGCATGTTTTGGTTAAAAGGAGACCACCATTGGATTTAGAATAGAGAAAAAATGCAAGAAAACCACTTTTTTATCATTGTTTGGTCAAATTTGCAGGTGAAAAAGTAAAATAACCTTCAAAAAATCACAGTTCTACCTCCTTTTTCACCTTGGTGCTGCACATAGATCAGTCTTGGGAGTATCACTTTTTGGGAGGTCAAATCAATTCAAATTTGTGAACCAAGCATAGATCTGGAAATTTTTCTGGATAATCTTTCCAATGAGCTATCCTGAGCTCAGTTTGGACATCGGTAACTCCCTCAAAATTTGGCTTGAAGATGGCACTGTGCACCTGACACTGGCATTGCTCCCCTGACCAATGCCTTATTTTTTTGAGTTTTCTCTACAATTTTGATTTTCACCTTGAGAAATAATGTTTTTACTGATGTAATTGATGGAATTAAATGTAATTATGATGTTTTTACACTTACCTAGGGTAAATGCATTAGGTGAAAAGTTTTTATGACATGTAATGAATCAGTTCACTAAAGTGAGGGATGAGTTAGTTTGACCTCCCTACACTTTAGGTATTCTGCTCATTTTTTGGTGGAACTTCTCCTCCTCTCATGGATTCGACCCTTGAGGATGGGAGGAGTTGTTTTGAGGTCTATATCATGTGCGTTTTGACTCATTGCATAGGTTGTACATTGTTGGATGTTGATGAATTGATCAGAGACTCTAGTGTAATAATTTTGGCAGGAAATTAATGAAAAGGTTGTAGCTATTTCTTTGGGATACCTGTGGTATGGAAATTTAGCATTGATCTTCTTATGTCTCATTATGTATTAATGTTTTGTTTTATGATCCATTTCATTTCTATGATATGCTGATTTTTAAGTTGATAAACAAAATACATCTCTCATGCTTTGTTTTGGGAAAACCTTCATAGTTTGTCCATATTCTTCAGTTTAGAAAGAATTCATGCTTAGCCTTGCTCTTTCTAGCTCCTCACCTGTTTGATCCATCCCACCCCTCAAACCTTAAGTGTTAGGTTTTCTACCTACCTTTCCCCATTGAATATTTGCAACCCTAATCCTATTTTCCCTGACGTAGCCTCTTTGACCTAATTCACCCATCCAGCAACCCAATTCAGCCAAATCAAACCCATGTACTTATAGATAGCCTAAAACCCTAATTAATCCAACCCTTGTGGCTATGATTTTGTGGAGAGAGCCCTATCTAGTTTGGTAGGGCTAGATACCAAGACAAAATATTGGTCTGTGGTTACCTCTGTTGGGATTTCTTCTTCCACCTTAGAAATCAGGCAGAGTGATAACATACTGGCGTCATTGTCGGGGAGTGAAAGATTTATTTTCCTTGAGTGTATGACAATAAACATTGGAATTTGATCCTTTGGATGACAGGGTTAAGTTTCAGAAAGACTGATTCAATAATTGCAATGATAAGATTGTAGAGATGGCTTCGAGAAGATATACCAGAGAAAATCCCGATCCTGATCTAGCTGACCCAGTAGATGATCCAGAGAAGATTTTCCAAAAGAATAGATATCAAACTACAAACATTCAGTCAAGACCAGTTCCATTGGTAAGATCTATTTCTCTACCTGCTAAGCTACTTTATCTTGAAGATAAATCATATGATCTGAAATTTGAATTGTCATTGTTTAAATCTAAGTCTGAAACGTCTTTGTCTGACATAGTATTCAATCCTTTAAGATTATTTGAGGTCAAGTCATTATCTGAATTAGACCTTAGTCCTCTGAAAGATTGTTTTTTCGAAGAGATTAAACCCGAATCTGACCTTGACTTCAAAGATTGGATCCAATTCTACCATCAAGAGGAAATTCATATTTCAACTCAAACTCAAACTCAATATATTGTAGTTTTTTCAACTACACCTTCGACCTCATCATTCATACCTACTACTTCAGTATCTACAACTACTGTTCCACTACCTATTCAACCAATCCCTCCTGTTGTCAATCCAACACTTCAATCAACAGGAATCATGGCAAGATTTACCCCACTTATCTTACCTGCCTAATTGAATGATTTACCTTTGGTTTATGGCCAAAGACTCCCATTGTTTGATGAAAAATCTACCATATCTACAAGACAACATATTGTTAAGGTCACTGGATTCATAGACTTGGAGGAAGTTGATGCTGGCAATGCAAAAATGATGATTATAGCCCAGAGTTTCTCTGGAGATGTCAAAGTTTGGTTTAGGTCCTTGATTGCAAATTCCATTTCCACTCCAGACCAACTCATTGATTTATTTATAGCCCAGTGGGAAGTAAAGAAAAATCATTTACAATTGCTTGCTGAGTATGAGAACATTAAAAGAAATCTCAATGAATCATTCCAAGATTTCAATACTCGCTTCAATGGAATTTATAAGAAATTCCCATTAAGATCAAGCCTCCTACAGGCTTAGCTCTCATACGTTATCCAGATGCATTTGATCCTGACATGGCTTACCAACTAAGGGAAATAAATCCAGCTACACTGGAGGATATGCAAAAGAACGTGGTAAGCGTTGAAGAAAATCTACTGATGAAGAGAACTACAGCTAGAAATTAGAGAAGAGTTACTATTAATGATGAACCATCCACCTCTTCTTCCGATGCGAAGATGGATACATTGATAAGAACCATTGAAAGGATGATTGATAGGATGTACATCCCTGAGAGACAAAATGAGGTCAGGAATCCTAAATACAGAGGTCAAAAACAACCTCAGTTAAGGATTAAGTAGAGAGAACAACGAGCTCCTGAACAACCACCAAAACAACAACAAAAAATCAGGACACCCTTGTAGCAGAACTATGATCAAGGAGAAGAAGAAGACGAAGACACAATTTTTGAGGAAAATCTCCTTTTCAAAGATGATGATCAACCTATGTTTTTGACCGAAGATGAGGAGTATTTTTAAAAGAAATATGAGCCTAAAGATGAATATTTTATCCTTGCCAATGATCATGAATTGGAGATTGAATCAGATGATTACCAGCAGGGGTACTTGAATGCACTTAGTTCACAAAATAGGCAGATGTCATTGAGAAGCAGAGATGTGACGGTTAATCCCATTCAGAAGAGAGCATCTCAGTAGAAAGACACTCAAACAAGGCAGAATCCTCCAGGAAATCAGAGTAAGGGAAAGGAGCCTGCAGTCACAAATATGAATAAAGTAAATACGCCATCCACAAGTTCAAAAAATAAGGAAAAGGACAATCAGAAGAAAGAATTTCCATCAAAGGACTAGGACCATGCTGGACAATGAGACATCCTTATTAAAGAGGTAGACAAAACCACTCCCTTTAGCCTAGAAACAAAAATTTCAAAGTTAAAAGTGTCTATTCCTTTAACTGAACTTGTTAAGAATAACCAATATAAGTCCCATGTTGCCAAGTTGCTTAAAGTAGATCCTTTGTCCGACATGGTCAATGTCAAAGATAATCAACCCGAACTCATTTTTAGTCCTGCTATTGACGATCAATTAGAAGTTAGTGAGGTTCCTCCTTTTTACTTGAGTCAAAAAATCCACCCATGCATTTTACATAATTCCATGTTAGACTTCGAAGCCTCCCACAATCTAATGCCAAAAGCCATTAGTTGGGCCTTGACATCGCTCATCCTTACCATGAATTATGCTCCTTCGATTCAGGTAGAGTCCATTGTACTGGCCTTATTAAAGATTTGGTAGTCTCCCTAGAGCAGATTCCGACAAAGAATGTTCTAGTGGATGTGGTGGTAGCTGACATACCGCCACGGTTTGGCATGTTGCTCTCAAGATCCTAGGGGGGGAAATTACGAGGCACATTGCAATTAGACTTTTCTTATGCAACTATCTCTGTTTTTGGGAAATTGAGAAAATTTTACAGTGAAACCAAGCTGAAATATATGATCACAAGAAAAGAAAAGCCTAACAATCATCTGATAAATGCTGTACATACAGATTTAGAGTCATTCATTTTATTTAATGATAGTGACTTAAATGATGTAGATAGCTAGCTAGTAGATGTAGAAGATGTTCTAGAGATCCATAATTGCATTAGAGAAGTTACAACAAAGGAAAAAGTGAATCTGCCTAGCTCACCAGAACAACAATCACATATAACAATGAAAAATTCAGAACATCCATTGGATAAAGTGGAAGAAAGTACGAAAAAGCATGAAGAGACAGTTCAGAAAATTGAGCCAAAATAGAAATCAGAGTTTTAGCACTTGGAGGATGAAAATGGTCTATGGTCCATGGAATTTGATGGTGCCCTGGGGAAAGACGGGTTAGGAATTGGAATTTGGGTCTGTAGCCCTTTTCAACAATAGAATAAGGTACCTACAAATGATAGATTGTGCTCTTACAAGTTAGCTTTTAGTTGCACTAACAATGAAGCAGAGTATGAAGCACTGATTACTAGCCTAAATATATTGAAGAAATTGGGAGCAAGAAGGATGACTATGTATGGTGATTCAAAACTTTTGATCAAACTAGTTAAAGGTGAATATCAAGCTAACCATCCTCGAATGAGACAATATAGGAATGTTGTACTAGATATTTTGAAAATGTTTCAGGAGTGTATACTTACAGTGGTGCCAAGGAATCAAAATATCATGGCTAAAGTTGCAAGAAATTTTAAGATCCCCATCTTTTCAAACAGAAAGTTTGAGATTCATGTGAAACACTGGCCCACTATTCCCGATAACTTGTGGTATTGGCAAGTTTTATGGGATGATAAGCAGGTAAATAGATTTCTCCAAGGTGAAGAAGAATTTGAGAATTTTTCCATAGATGAAATTTGTGATAAAGATGAAAATGATATAGAATCAACTCAAATGGATATACTATAGCTGAAAGACAACAATATTCCAAAAGGTCTCATACCTTTGAAATAATTGTTTGACCAAGATGACGTAGCAAGAAAGCCTACATTGGTGCCTACGGAAAAGGGTGTTGAAGATGTAAACATTGGGACAACCGAAAAACCAAAGATGGTTAAACTATCCAAGTCCTTATCTCCCGAGGTAAAGGCTGGATATGTTAAATTACTTTCCTAATTTTCTGATGTTTTCGCATGGGAATATGTAGATTTAAAGGTGTATGAAAAAAACATCATTCAATACAATATTCTGATAAATTTCAATCAAAAGCCCTTTCGGAAAAAGTTGAGAAGGATAAATCCCAGATTGCTACCATCAATTGAAAAAGAAGTAAATAGATTTTTCAAGTCCAATATTATTGTCTCGATCAGATTCTCTGATTGGATTTAAAATTTGGTCCGAGTAAGAAAAAAGGTTGGAGAAATCCGAGTCTGCATAGATTTCAGAAACTCAAACAAAGTGTCCCTCAAGGACAACTATCCACTTCCGAAAATGGACCATATACTTCAAAGAGTTGTCGGTTCTTCCTGGATGTCACTGTTTGATGGCTATTCGGGGTACAACCAAATTTTGGTGCACGAGGATGATCAAGACAAGATAACATTTACTACACCTTGGGGCACGTTCAAATATGCAAAAATTCCATTTGGTTTGAAAAATGCAGGGGCCACATTTTAGTGGGCCATGGACATATCATTCGCCAATGAAAAATATGTTTTCTTGGTTGTTTATTTAGATGACTTGACAATGTTTTCAAATTCCGATGATGAAAATTTTCACCATTTAAGAATTGTTTTTGAGAGATGCAGGAAGTTCGGAATATATATCAACCCAAAGAAAATCCTTTTTTCCATGGAGGAGGGCAAACTTCTTGGTCACATCATTTCCAAGGATGGGATCTGGATTAACCCTTCCCGTGTTGAAGAAATTCAGCATATTGATTTCCCTCGTAGAAAAAAGGAAATACAAGCATTCAATGGTAAGATGAATTTCTTACGTAGATTCATTCATAATTTGGCGGAGAATCTTAGAGATTTAACAAATATGTTGAAGAAAGATATTGATGTGAAGTGGTATGAAGATGCCGGGAAATCCTTCAACTCAGTTAAGTTTTCTTTGACTACTGCCCCGGTTTTGATAAGTCCTGATTATACTACTGATTTCATAATATTCTCATTTGCTTCTGAGCATACCATGGCAACAGTCTTGATGTAGAAAAGGGATAAAACAGAGTTACCAATTGCATTTTTCAGTTGCAATATTAGATATGCAGCCCTTCGCTACAACATCATAGAGAAATAGGCTCTAGCTTTGGTTAAAGTGTTGAAAGATTTCAGAGTTTATATATTACATTTACATACTCTGGCCTATGTACCTAATGCAGCTGTAAAAGAAGTTCTCATGCACACATGCCTAGAAGGTAGGAGAGGGAGATGGATAGCAGCTTTACTAGAATATGACCTTGAGATCAAGCCTACCAAGCTGATCAAAGGTCAGGGCTTAGCCAAGCTCATGGCTGAGTCAAACCTTCATGCTCTTGACATCAACTTGATTTCATCCTTGTCTGAAAATGAATAAGAAGTGAATCTCATTAAGGTATCCGATATCTTTTTTTCATCTCCACAATATTCTGATATTTTTTTTATGTTTTGCAACACCTAAAAGCTCCTGTAGGCATGACTAAGAGTCAAGGTAGATCTTTGAAACTCAAAGCTTCAAAGTATTTCATACTGGACAATGCACTTTACTGGAAGGATCTCAGAGGTGTGTTGCTGAACTGATTGGTCGAAGAAGAATCTAAGGAAGTGATGAATGACTTCCACAAAGGAGATTGTGGGGGCCACCTATATTGGAAGACCACAGACAATAAAATATTGAGAGCGAGATATTATTGGCGGACACTTTTTGCAGATGTCTACAAAGTAGTAATGAGTTGCCACAAATGTCAAGTTTTTTAGGGTAAGAGAACACTTCTCCCATTACCACTTCAACCTATTTCAGTACATGCACCATTTCAACAGTGGGGCCTAGATTTCATAGGTGAGATTCACCCAGCATCATCCGTACAACACAACTGGATATTGACAGCCACTGATTACTTTACAAAGTGGATCGAAGTGATCTCGACCAGGCAAGCAACATATTCTGTCATCATTCGTATTTTACAAACTAATATTTTTTCCCATTTTAGTTGTCCTACTAATATTATCATAGATAACGCAACAAAATTCAATTCTAAGAAGATGAATAAGTTTTGTGATAGATATAGCATTAAGTTGGGACACTCTACAACCTACTACCTGCAAGGTAATGGATTGGCAGAGTCCTCTAATAAATCCTTGATTAGTATCATTAAGAAAATGTTAGAGGCAAATAAAAATAATTGGCATAAGAAGCTAATCAATGCATTGTGGGTAGAACAGGTGAGTAATAATAAGTCTATTGGTATGTCTCCTTTTAAAGTTGTGTATGGTCTCAATACTGTGTTTCCTTCATCATTAGCAATCCCGGTAATGAAATTGCTACAAGAATGAGGGACTGAGGAAAATGACATACAACGCTGTATTAATAAAATGATACACCTTCAACAAATAAGAGATGAAGTATTTCAGAATACTTCAAAACTTCATGACAGGATAAAGAAGATCTATGACTGGAAGACTAAGGAAGACAAATTCAAGGTTGGAGATGTGGTACTCCACTGGGATGCCAAAAATGAAGACAAGGGTAAGCATGGAAAATTTGAAAATTTATGGAAAGGGCTATATCAAATTTCAGCTTGTCAGGGACAACATGCTTATTTTCTTGAAGAAATGAATGGACAAGAGTGTTTAGGAGGACCAGTCAATGCTAGGCTCTTGAAACACTAGCTTTTCTGAAACACATTTCTCGATCAATTTTCCATTTCATTGTAAATATCAACTACATTTTCTGCAAGTGTGAAGTAGAGAATCACTGGAGTTCAGAGCCCGAAGTGAAGGCCATAGAGCTTCACTGATTTTGTGCCATTTTCAAAAGTTCAGTTTTCAGTCAAGTAAGTCAGTATTGAGTCAACTTTCAGTCATTTGAGTTTGTCTTGAGTTAGTTTATTTTTCTAAGTTATCAATTTTTAGTCATGTTATTAGTTTGAGTTTTTGACCGTATTGGCCTAATGGATAAGGCACTGATATGCAAAATCCAGAGTTATGTGGTTCTTTACACCTCTTTCAGAGCTATCATCCCCAATAAGGCAAATGTTAGTGTCAGTATTTGCATATTGCCATCAGTGATCAAAATCCTCTTTTCATATCATTTTAGGAATCCCACTCAGAACATTTTATTCATTCCACTAGGTCATGAAAAATTTTACTCACTAATGGTAGCCCCAAGTCAAAAAATTTCAGATTTTCTAAGTTTCCATTACTTGCTGGCTAAATTTCATACCTTGTTGACTGTACATCATCCATAAAGCTAATGTCAGCATGAAAAAAACTCTTTCAAAGTCTCATTAGTTCTTTAGGGTTTTTTCAAGGTTTCATTAGGTTTATAGGGTTTTTTCCAAGGTCCAATAAACACACCATTTCCATTGCATAAAGCCAACAAAGTAAGAGAGTGAACAAAATAACATCTCTTTACCATGTAAAGATGGTTTGCAAAGATGTAATTCTTATTCCAAAGTTGTGATTTTCATCCTAGAATGTAATTTTTATTCCAAAAAGATGTAATTTTTATTTTTATTTTGTAATTTTATGTCATTTAATATGTAATAAGTACAAGGTTCCCAAGCTGCCAACTCAGAGTTCCACATGCCAACAAAGCAATATCAAAGTACAAAGAGTTACTAGTCCATCAAAATGATCAATTGTCAAAGGAAATAAGTCAAAATGAAAGGTATAGTTTCAAGGTTTAAAGTGAAAGCAAGAAGGAATATTGGGTCCCAAAGCTCAAAACATCCAATACATCAAGCATAAAGCCCATTAAAAGATCAAAATACATTCATTTGATCTCTATGCCATCAAGACATCACTCACACAACTCAAAAAATCGAAATTGAAAGGTGAAAGGTCGAATTTTTGGGAGGTGCCGCTCACCTGGAAAGAGGCGCTGCTCACCTAGGACAGGCGCTGTGCATAGAGCAGAGGCACTGCGCACCTGGCAAAGAGGCGCTGCGCATAGAGTATAGGCACTGCGCACTTGCCCAATTTCACTTGAAAGCTTCCAAACTTCGTGCAGGTCCTCCAAACATTTAGAAAAGGGTTTCTCCACTTCTCAGCAAGTAAGTAAAACATCATTATGCCTTCCTTGCATTTCTCAAGTGTAAATTTCATGGTGTCAATATTTTCATGAGAAATATCTAGTTTTTTTCAAGATAGAAACTCGAGTTTCACTTCATAATCCCAAATTTGATACATGAAGACCCTTTTACCCTTCCCACATCACAATAAATCCTATCCCTACTCCTATATCATTAAATCCCTATCCCAAATCCCTTTATCCCCTAAACCCTAAGACCTAGGTATTTCAAATTTCTAGGCTTCCAAATCCCCATACCTGTAATAAAATTCCTATTCCCAAATCCCACAAAATATCTACTCCTTGTCACCTCCCTCAATTTAATAATCCCTTCCCCCAACTCCCTAATTTTTTCCATCCCATTTCCCACTCCCTAAACCTACATTTCACTCCCAATTAATCTCCCTAGGGTTTCTAGCCAATACACTATGGAAGAAGAAAACATAGAATTCAGTGAGGAAGAAGAAAGGGAAGAGAAGAGGCCACACAAAGGAGGGAATATCCTCAGACTTGAACCTACAAACACCAGAGAACTCATGGCCTTTCCCATGACTGTGACATGTTTCAAACATGTAGGAAGCTTTGAATTTTGTGAAAAAATACAAAAGGTCCAACGTCACCCTGTTTTGAGCAGGATTTTCATCTCTAATCTTCATGATAACTAAGTAACCCTTGTTGCTGTCACTTTCATAGTATCCACAACCATTATAGCAGATTCCACTAGAATTCAAAATGTTGGTGAAAAATGGTTCAAGGAAAAAGACTTGGAAAATCATTACTATGACGCATATATAAAGCCAAGGTACAAGAATGAAGGAAAAATGTTCTTTCCTTTCTCTTACCTCCTGGATAGGTATGCCCCCATGATGAAAATCATCATGAGGTAGTTTTCTTGTGAAGGAATGTTCTCTAGACTCTAGACCTGCCATATCAGGTTATTAATGCACTTCAAAAGAGTCAAAATGCTAAACATACCTTATTTTCTCTTCAGGGACATTGAAAAAATAGCATACATTGTTCAAACGCGATATTATGACCACAAAATGAGAAGTCTTTTTCACCACTCTCTCATCAAGATCATTGTCCTCCATCACCTCGATCACTTGAACATCTCATGGGACATTTTCATGGCTAATGACATCTTTACTGCTCCACCAATTCAACATGCTCAAGCTGTGCCTCCACCATCTCATCCTTCCACATCCATTCCTCCATCTCAACCCACAATACCTACTTCTTCATCAACTGAAACTACTTCACCCATTTCACCACCATCATCACCATTTCGCACTCAGATTGGGTCATCTAGCATGGTTAAGATCAGTGAGCTTCAAAAGACCAAAGTGACTGAGATAGAGACATTGGAAAAAACATATCAAAGAGGTCATAGACAAGTGTTTGATCCATAGATTGTGGAAGGGGCCTTGCCTTCTTCATTGGCGAAACAGGTAGACAAAGGAAAGAAAAAGATGACAGAGGCAGATATTCAGGAAGAGATTCGGCATGGGGATGGAAATCTTCATGAAACATAAATGGAGTTTAAAGCCAAGGAAAAAGAAGCCAAGATTAAAGAGCTACAAAATAATATTGATAGATCTAAATTTGTCATTACCTTTCTTGAGCAGGAGAACCAACAATTGAAGACCAAACACTTCATTGATGAACTGAAATTCATCAAAGCTCAAAGAGAGAAATAAAAAGCTAAAGTCTTGATTGAAGAGACACTAGAAAAATATGGTGTGCTAGATGAACCGAAAGAACAAGTACGAAAAAGAGGGCCAAGGAGTAGAGGTTTGAAAAGAGCCCTAGAACTAGAAAGGCAGAAAGAAAGAGAACTAGCATATGAACTCACTCTTAATGAAAAATTTTCAGTGGTAATCAATGAGAATCGGGACCAATGGCTTGACAGGGCTAACCAACATCTTGAGAAGCTCCTGGAGAAAGAAAACAAGGGAAATTCTATTCAGAGAAGGATGGAAAAGCATTATGCCAAGAGAAACAAAATTGCAAGGTCAAAACTAAAACAAGCCAATGCAAAAATTGAAACCTTGACCATGCAAGAAGAGAAAAGAAGTCTTGATATCCTTACTGAAGCCTCACTCCTTGCCTAATCCTCATCATCAGCCACCATTCAACAAATTTTGGCAAGTTTTGATACATTTTTGCAAATTTTTGAAGTTTTTGTGCTTTACTAGACAATCATGTGACAGTTGGACTGTCAGGTGCGCAACGCCCTAGGCGCTGCACACCTGTTTGAGGCATATTTTGGTCAAAAGGAGACCACAATTAGATTCAAAACAGAGCAAACATGCAAGAAAACCGCTTTTCTAGCCTTGTTTGATCAAATTGGCAGGTGAAAAAGTAAAAAGATATTAAAAAAATCACAGTTTTGCCTCCTTTTTCACCTTGGCGCTGCACATAGATAATTCTTGGGAGAATCACTTTTTGGGAGGTCAAATCAAGTTAAATTTTCAAACCAAGCAAAAATATGGAAAGTAGACAAGATAAGATTTCCAATGAGCTATCCTCAGCTCAGTTTGGACATCGGGAACTCCCTCAAAACTTGGCTTGAAGATGGCACTGCGCACCTGACATTGGGGCTGCGCCCCTGACACTGGCGTTGCTCACCTAACCAATGTCTAATTTTTGTGACTTTTCTTTGCAATTTTGATTTTCACCTTGAGAAATCATGTTTTTACTGATGTAATTGATGGAAGTAAATGTAATTATGATGTTTTTACACTTTCCCAGGGTAAATACATTAGGTGAAAAGTTTTGATGACATGTAATGAATTAGTTCACTAAAGTGAGGGATTAGTTAGTTTGACCTCCCTACACTCTAGGTATTCAATTTAGTTTTTGGTGGAACTGCTCCTCCTCTCATGGATTCGACCCCTGAGAATGGGAGGATTTGTTTTGAGGTCTATATCATGTACTTTTTGACTCATTTCACAGGTTGGACATTGTTGGATGTTGATGCATTGATCAAAGACTCTAGTGTAATCATTTTGGCAGGAAATTAATGAAAAGGTTGCAGCTATTTATTTGGGATACCTATGGTATGGAAATTTAGCATTTTTATTCTTATGTCTCATTATGTATGAAAGTTTTGTTTCATGATCCATTTCATTTCTATGATATGCTAGTTTTTAAGTTGATAAAAATAATACATCTCTCATGCTCTGTTTTGGGAAAGCCTCCATAGTTTGTCCATCTTCTTCAGTTTAGAAAGAATTCATGCTTAGCCTTGCTCTTTATAGCTCCTCACCTGTCTAATCGATCCCACCCCTAAAACCCTAAGTGTTAGGTTTTCTACCTATGTTACCCCATTGAATCTCTGCAACCCTAATCCTATTTTTCCTGACCTAGCCTCTTTGACCTAATTCACCCATCCAGCAACCCAATTCAACCAAATCAAACCCTTGTACTTATACTTAGCCTAAAACCCTAATTCATCCAGCACTTTTGGCTGTGATTTTGTGAAGAGAGCCCTCTCTAGTTTGGTAGGTATAGATACCAAGCCAAAAAATTGGTTTGTGGTTACCTTTGTTGGGATTTCTTCTTCAGCCTTAGAACTACGACGGAGTGATAACACCATCACTCAAACAACCCCATTACATTTTAAATGAACTATGATGTGTAAGGCTTACTCCTTAAGCAATCAAGGAGTGACTTATTACGCTAACATGTGCTTTAGCAGTGTTTTTCCTTCTGTAATCATATGTTTGAATGTATTGTACCTTTCATTTCCATTTCCATGCTTCATGTGTTTGTTTTCTAAGATAATAAACATAATTCATTGATATAATGCTATGTTTTGGAGAATCTTTCACATTTTTGTTCATATTCTTATGATATAAATGAATTCATGAGATTCATGCTCATTTTGAAACCTTTCCAATCTACCCTATACACAAATATATCTCTAAAGTGATAACGTATATGCCTACCTTTCCCCATTACATCTTTGCAAATATGATTTTCAAAGCCCAGACCTAGTCTTCCTAGACCTAAGCTACCATCCAACACAAAACCATCAAATCAACCAAACCCTGATATAAATATATCTAGCCTAATATCTTTCTTGTCATAGTCAATACATGGTTGTGATCTCATTGAGAGATCCCTCTCAGCCTAGTAGGGCTAGCTACTATTTTAAAGTGGTTCGTGGTTACCTTTTCTAGTCTCCTTTTCAGCCTTCGGAGAACTGGTGGAGTGCTAACAACTCTCAGTTATTTATAAAAGTGGGTCACATAAAGTAGTTTTTTTTTTAAAGTGAGCTTATTATATTAAGTTTGGAAAAAGGGGGGGATTTTATTTTTTATTTTTTAAAAAAAAACTTCATCATCAACTTTCAACCTATCACGTAAATATCTGGCATCTACTACAACTTTTCTTCAAAAAGGCATAACTTCTTCATCCAGAAGTCATTTTCAGAGTCATTTTTTTTAACCGGCCTAATTTTTCAAGATATTTCCATTGGAGCAGTTAGTTTCAACTTTTTAAGCTCCAGTTTAAAAAAAATGGAAAGTGCATGCCCGATTATTCTTAAGAACACCAATTATTTCCAATGACTATCCTATATGGTAGTCTTACTTCGAAGTAAATGGATTTATTGAATGGCCACAAGACAATAATCTAAACCTATCGATGGGGATAAATCAACTAAATGGGAAAATAAACAAGATCAAGCACGAGGATTGATAGGAATGTCCATTACTCAAGATCTTAGATTTCATATCCAAGAAATTGACTTCCCTGCTGAAGCTATGAAAAAGCTAAATATAGTTTTTGGCATTAAAAATGAAATCAGAGCCCACCAGCTTGAAAATGAGTTGCTTACTGTGGACCCCAATAATTTCTCCTCTTTTGAATATTTTTTGTCCAAATTCAAGAGCCTTAGACTTCTTTTAGAAGGTTGTAAGGTCAAAAAGGAAGACGGTAGCCTTATCTATTCCATTCTTGCTATGCTAGGCCCTGCATACTATGTATTTGTTTGCACCTCCCATTCCACTAGATAAGCCCTCATTTCTCAAGGGACAGCCTACAAGTCCCCCTCTTTTGATGCCTTTTGCAATTATTTGATAAGAGAACAAGAAAAACTCTTACACCTTGTTCTTATTAATACTGGAAACTCTTCTAAGAAAGCCTTAGCAGCCTAGCATCAACCATATCCAAATAATCCTAAGAAGAAACATCCTAAAAATAATGGTCCTAAACCAAACAAGGGTCTTAAGAAATTTCAGCCACAAACTGAAAAAGAAACTCAACAAATTGATAAGGCAAATAAAAACAAAGTGAAGAAGACAGATATACATTGCAACTTTTGTAATTGTGATGGCCACATAGAGGCAAATTTTTTTAAGAAGATGGAAGCCTTGGAAGTAGAAATGAAGAAGCACAACATCAATTTGGATAAATCTTCAACTTCATCTTTGGGAATGACACTTTTTGCTTGTGTTTTTCAAGCATCAAGATATGGTTATGCATCAAATGTATCTTCTTCTTCTCATTCTCATGAGTGGCTAATTGATTTTGGAGCCTCTTACCACATGGCCAAAAATAAAGCCACGTTTTCTTCTTTAAATGATTGTAACACCAAAATAATTTATGTTGGTGATGATAGATCTCTTAGTGTTGTAGGGTTTGGAACCATTCATCTAGATAATGGTCAGGTTAGTGATGTATTATGTGTTCCTACCTTGTCCTGCAACCTTCTATCTGTTTATTAGATAACTCATTCAGGTGAAGGGAAAACAATAGAATTCTCACCTCATGATGTTGTAATTAAGGACCTAAGAGATCCTAGACATATTTTAGTTACTGGCATTGCTGATGATTCCACAAGGTTGTATAAGTTTGAAAAATTTGGGTTATCATGTCTTCCCTCCGTTTTTGTTGCTCATAATGATGAAGTGAGCAAACTTTGACATGAGAGATTTGGTCACTTAAACTATATTTCTCTTCAAACTCTATGTAAAGAAAATACGGTGACAAGTATTCCTATGGTATCTTGTCAAGATGGTGTTTGTTCCAGTTGTGTACTCAGAAAACATTATCGGGACAATTTTGACAAATGTGCCTCTTGGCACGCTTCAACCCCTTTGTAGCTTGTGCACAGTGATTTATGTGGTCCACTGCCAGTTGTGTCATTCTCTGGCTACAAGTAATTCTTAAATTTCATTGATGTTTTTTTCCAGACACACTTGGGTATACTTCTTAAAACTCAAGAATGAAGTTCTTAACATGTTCTTGGCCTTTAAGGCCATTGTTGAGAAACAATCTGGACATAAAATTCTTAAGTTAATATCAGACAATTGAGAATAATATGTTAACAAAAAATTTATCAACTTTTGCACTGAGCATGGCATTCAATTGAAACATACTGTTCCATATACTCCACAAAAAATGGTGTAGCTGAAAGGAAGAATCCGACTCTAAAAGAACTGGCTAATTGTATGCTTCAATATAAAGGAATTAGTCTTAATTTTTGGGCAGAAGCAATTAAATATGAAAATTACATAGTAAATCACACTCCTACTAAGGTTTTAAGGAATATAACTCCAGACGAAGCCTGGAGATCAATCAAACCAGATGTAAGTCACTTTTTTGTTTTTTGAAGTGAAGTTTGGGCCCATATTCTAGATGCGAAACATAAAGCCTTAGAACCTAAGAGTGAAAAATGCATTTTTTTGGATATTCTGAAGATGTAAAAGGATATAGACTTATTCAACCAAAATAAAAAAATTTAATCATTAGAAGAGGTGTAAAATTTGATGAAAATATATCGTCTTGTGAGCCTAGTTCGGCGGGTGTGCCACCTTTGGCCCGTGAGCCTGATTCGACATATGTGCCACCTCTCTCTATCTATTGTATTTTTGACAACATTCCTTCTAGTTTGGATGATGACAAAAAGTATGACATTCCTCCTCCACATCCTCAAGATCTTAATTCATCTCCACAAATTCTAAAATGGGTCCGCTCTACTCGAGATGCAGCAGGTTCTCTTGCACGTGACCCTGCAGATCAACGTCATACACGTTCTCAGTTCGACAGAGCCTCTTCCTTATTGGCTCAAGTTCAAGAAAATCCTGATCCAAACAAATTTGAAGAAGCTTCAGGTCATCCAGATTTGGATGTAGCTATGGATGAAGAATATCGTTCCTTATTGGAAAATGATACTTGGGATCTTGTTCCTCTTCCAAAGGGAAGAAAACTTGTCAGATGTGTTAGCCACCTATGAATTTTTTGACAAGAAAACAGGTGGCTAAAATTTTTTGGAGCCTTCAAGAAATACATTTCCTCTGAAAACATATCATTCTTGAAGCCTCCTTGTGTCTTCTGCCCTTTGAAAGATCTTCACTGCTGTTTCCATCAAAAAGCCTCACTGTCTGTGAAAGAATTTTGATAAAAAAGGCCTCTTTCCCCCATATTTCATTCCCACAAAGCCTCTATTTTCATCACCTTTTCCCCTTTCAAAGTTCCTCCAAAATCACTCACTAACCCTCTAAATCATCCTAGCCCCCCTTTAAACCTTATAGTTGCCCTTTGTTTGGTTTAATAATATCCTTTTTTGCCTACCGAAACCCCTTTTAAAGCCTTAAAAATCCTCTTTTTGGCTTAAAAACACTTATTTTCCATAACAGGCCTAAGCCCCTTTCGGGTAAGCCCCTAAACACTTCCCCACCATATGACCCGTGCCCAAGACCAGGCACTAAAGCGCTTGGGCGCTTATCGCAATCGGAACTTCGAGGTGAGCGCTTTCCTTTGTTAACTCAAATTTTTCCGATGCGAGGTCTTTTACTCTATAGACCGCGGGCTCGAGCTGAGCCGTTGATCTCTTAAGATCTAACGGTCAGTGCTAATCCCACTGTGCACCCGTCACCCATCTCTTTATCCCTCCTATTGATTATGGGTCATTGATCTAACTCCTAGATCCGACGGCCATCGCTTAATCGCGCCTCGCCTTTGGGCCCTCCGTCATTCCCTTCCCGATCCCATCTCGACCGTCGATCTCACCTTTGATTCAACGGCCCAACGCTAATCGCAACATCGAACCTTGTATTTTCGGCCCCCTGCCTTTCTCCGATGCGATTCAATCCCAACCGTTCGTTCCCTTTGATCCAAAAACTATTGTTCATCCCACCTATTCACTTGACCCTTTGTTTCCTCGCTCCCTCTTTTAATCCTAACCGTCCATCCTATA
The DNA here is from genome assembly GCA_034641835.2 of Pinus albicaulis. Classification (NCBI taxonomy): domain Eukaryota; kingdom Viridiplantae; phylum Streptophyta; class Pinopsida; order Pinales; family Pinaceae; genus Pinus; species Pinus albicaulis. The sequence continues at coordinate 1,354,746,138 of CM076575.1, forward strand.
GATCCGACGGCTGAGATCTAACTCACCTTTGACCTCATCCCACCTAATCACCCGTGCATCTTATCTGTTATCTCGAGAAACCTGCACCGTCCGATCATAGCGCCCTCATCCAATGGTGGAGAATGCGTTTCGCATAATTTTTGCATCCAAAGGTCAATGTTCCAAAAAAATGCGAAATGCGCGGTTTTTTTTTGCCACGTGTCATGTAGCAACATGTATTGTGTTTTTTCGGGAGATTTTCAAAACCACTCCCAAGCAGCGCGAAAACAGTTGTTTTCCCACTAAACCACTTTTCCTCTCTGGCCCCCGAAAGCTTCACCATTTAATCCTTACCGTTGATCTCCCCGTGAGATCCAACGGTCCACGTTTTATATCCCTCCGCCCGCCGGGTCCCACCACCATAGGCGCCTGACTTTCGTTCATTTTCATTGTTTTTCTTTGTAATTCACCCAAACGTTAAACTTTGGGTTTTAACATTAAATCTTATTTCTTCTTCTTAACCTTCTAAAAGGATTTCCCCGGTGGATCTCGATCGTTGATCGCCCTTGGCTAATCTAATCCAACGGCCCAGAGTCCTTCTCGCACCAAAATTTCATTAGCCATGTTTCTTCACCATTCTGATGCTTTTTGCCCGTTTTCACCACGTACACCATTTCCATCACTGTGCCTCCCATCTTCCACAGGCCTCCTCAGAGATCTCCCACCACTCCCCTGGATTTCTATAACAGGTTTATTGCATTGTGCAGGGTTTTACAGAGTGATGAATTCGTTCTGTTTCCATAGTCACAGTCACTGTGACTAAGAGCAAAAAGATGACCATTACAGTAGTGGCAAAGTGTATCAGAGGTGGAATTAAGGGATTTAAACCTGTTATTGAAGACTTAATGCTCTAATCCCGTGTTCAAAGGAAAAAGGCGCAGTTTGAAGACTAAGCACACTAATAAGTCATATCAGTGTTTCAGAATCAACAGAACATATTTTCTGCAGGAAGGACCCCTTCCTACAACGTTCTCCATGCCTCCTCGAGCCCTTAAAAGTCATTACACTAACAGAAGCTTCTAAAGAACTGTCAGGACAACAGTTATGGAAGTATGGAGACCTGCAGACTTTCTATCTCGGTTACTTATTCCAGAAGGCAATATAGAGTACCAAACAACCAAAAAGGACTTCAAAGAACATACCTGAGGTTACTTTCAACCTAACAAAGGACTTCGAACAACCTAAAGTGTCAATACAGAGCCATTAAACAGAATGGGCACGAACGCTTCCTCCACTCTGTCTTAATGAATCAATTTAATGTATATCTACTACCACAGTTACTCATTCTCCTATAAGAACTCTTGTAGAACATATTGTTGTTGTTGTTGGGATTTCATTCCCTTTTAGAACTTTTATTGGGGGAAGTAGCTTAGTATTTTGTAATTTAGTAGGCTGGGAGGAGAAAGTTTGGACTGTAACAACCATTGAGCTCAGAGTATGTGACTGGTTTTGCACATCAGCTGAACAAGCAAATTTCACAGGATCCTGGTCTATATTACGGGTGATGTTTTCCTTACTTATTTCATGTTTAATCATACTGTCCACTTATTCTCTAATAAGAATCAATAATCTGGCTTAGGACATACCCCTGCATGGTACCCTAATGCTTTCCTTCTCTTCTTATCTTTGATGTTTTCTACTGATTATGTATCTAGGAGAAAATTCATATGATTTAACCAGTCAAATATGTTGGTCTAGCCCATTCTTACTGATGTATGAATTCAGAGTTTGTTGCTTAGATGTTCTTGTTGGGATTAAGCTGGAAGAATTGGGATACCGGGGATTTAGAGTTAGCCCTGTCCATTGGGGTCCTTTTCCAACAGATTGGCCTTTCTAAGATCCCTTTGAGCTTGTGTCAAAAGCATTGAAGGTTAAAAGTCCTTCTCTGATCTTAGGCCTTGCTCTGTGTTAAATCTTAACTTTGTTTTCCCTTTGAGAGTATGCTGAAAGCAGGCCTGGAGTTAAATGACCTCTGACCTAATCTTAAGCTATCCTTTGTGTCTTCACTGAGATTTTCCTTTGAGTATGTCAAAGCAGGTCTGGATTTAAATGACATCTGACCTAATCTACAGACTGCAATTGGGTTTCTTTCTTTATTTCACTTCACTCCTTAATGTTCCATCTCACCATCTATCTAAAATATCCTTTAGTATAGGTGACTTGCCCTATGGAAAACCTTGGTTAGTTGTTATGCAAGTAATCCCATTTCATGACTCCATAGCCTAATGGATTGGCACTTTCTTGACCTATATTCTTTTGCCGAAACATCCTGCTTCTTTGTTCCTTTCATTTCCATAACCTTCTCAGTTAATGATCCTCAACCCAACAACCAAATCATTTAAAAAACTCCCTGTGCTTCATACCTAGCCTAATACCTCATTTTGATCTTCAAAGATATATCATTCTTTGCCTTTATAGAGAGATCCCTCTCTGGATCCAGGAGGGCTAGATCCTAGGATCCCAAAGTGGTTTGATGTTGTCTAGTATTTTGGTCTTGGCAATCTGGCCAAAACACTGGAACCCCAACATAATGGCGACTCCACTGGGGAAAAAATAAGACCAATTAGCCTTTGCATTGGTATTCAATTGCTGATGGTGGACAATAGCTTGCTTCGAACAGTCAAATTCATCCACCTGGCGACTCCACACTCTATAAATACTAATAGACCAAATGACTCCATTGGTAGAAGACTCTGAACTGGTTGAGAAGATACAGTGACCTCTTTGTACAAACATGGATCCAAATATGGATCAAGAAACAAAGATAAATTCTTTAGAGGATAAAATTATAAGACTGGTGAACAGATTTGGTGAAGTAGTGGAGATGTATGTGGCTAATTTAAATACGAATGATGATTATCTAGAGCAGCCCATGCATTTTCTAGAGCAAGAACAAACTCAAGATCTAGACAATGAGCAAGACATGTATGATGCTCAAGAATCTATAGAATATGAAGATGAAAGTAATCAAGAACTGCCTGATTGCTTACCTATATCTTGTACCATGCTGACTAGAGAATATCATGATCAAATGGAAAGGGCTAATAGGGAATGCTGCTTTGAGGAAACAAGAGACCACATAGAAGATATAGAATCTGATGTGGAAGAAGAAACAACTCATGAGCCTTGTATTCTATTTGAATATCATCATGATCATGAGGATTTTTTTAAATCAGAAAAAGATCAGGAAACATCAGAAAACCCTCAAGGTTTCCCTGCTAGCACAAGTGAAGATATCCTGGAAGAGGCTCAAGAAGACATCCTGCCTCCAAATCGGCCAATACAAGAAACAGAGAGCTGCTACACTTCTGCTCAAATAAAAACAAGAAAATCTTCCCCTTTGACAGAAGAAGAGATAGATTAGATCATCAATAGTCAGCCAACCTCTGAAATCTTTTATAGAATAGACATTTCTGCTCATTCACCTACCGAGCTTGATTGTACAAATTCAGAAAGCTCCTCTGTAAATCAGAATGAAGAAATATTTGCTGACAATCCAGTATGTCTGATTGGTAACATTACTTACATTCATGATTTTCCTATTTTTGATCTATCTGATGATGATGTTCTTCAAATAGAAGATGATCTTGTAGGGCCATCATTAGTAGATTTGTGGGAGGAAAATCAGTTTCAGCAACTTCAAGAAAGTAATGAACCATGTCAAGCTATCTATGATAATGATGGGGAAAGTTATGAAAGTCTAGTGGCAGATGACGATTCTTTGAATCTTCACTCTGCTTTATCTCAGATCATCAGTAATAGTTTCCATGTGATTGGAAGTCAGCAGCATTTCATCTCAGAGGATGAAGAGGAAAATAAGGAAGACATTTTTGAGCAGATTGAAACTAAGGGGCATTCTCTTGAAAAAGAGGAAGAAATGAAACAAACCCCTACTCAAAAATACTTTGATCTTTTCACAGAGCTCAGCCCACCAGATCAGAATATCTCAGAGCTACAAGAGGACAACACTGTAAAATATGATGAATCCTCCAGTTCAGAAAGTGATGAAGATGAGGGAAATTTTCTTTCTCAAGAAAGTCTTTTTCTTGACCCAGTGGAAGAGGAAGCCGTCCTAGTTGGAAACCACTTGTCAAATACTCACAACCAGGTATCATTTCAAGATCCTTATGCTCATTTCCTACTGACATTTGAAGAAGGATCAAAGGTCATTTTGAGCATCTTGTTGCAGACAACAAGAATTTTTTTAAAAGCTACTGTTATAAAAAAGAGAGAATGGGAGTGGCCCTGCCTATCCAGCATGCTCAAAGAATTGAGTAGAAAAGACCAGTCATGGGATCATTTGATTGACTGGATGTATTGGAAAATAAATTTTGAAAGCTAGACATGTAAATATTTCAAGTTAGAGTAGGGTAGGTAGGAAATCTCAATAAAGCTCAGCTTGTGAGCATTTAGTTAGTTGTTGAGTTTTGCTTCGAAAGGAAAGGTTCAGATATGCTCAAAACTTGAACCAGCAGAGAAAAGAAGAATCAACTCTAACAAACTCAAAATCAGAGTTGAAATGAAGAAGAAAAGTGACTCTAACAAGCTCAAGATCTGAGTCACAAAAAGAATGAAGGATGCTGGTGATTTCTTCAAGATCTGAAGCTCTCCAATTTTGTTTTTGATTTCTGCAAATTTCAGTCCATATGCAGCTTGTCTTTATGCTATGGACCCACAGCATACCAGACAGTCTAATCCTGGTTTTTTTGTGTTTCAATTTCTGTTTTAGAATACAGAGAAATAAATCTACTAGACAGTTTAATCCTAGCAGATATCAGTGTAGGTAGAGAAACTATGAGGCCAACTGTCTAATCTAGTCTCATGGAGTAATAAGGGTAGTAGTGGAATAGGCTTATTTTCATGTTTGTAAAAATTGATGATGTAAAGGGTCTGTAAGTCCAAATGCACCCAGAAGAAAAAATGTTAGGACAATAGTATGGATAGGTAGTTATTTGGGAGAATATTACTGCTGATATAATATCTTCATGATTGTGGCAGCTGATCAAAGGAAGAAAAATGATTTTTCAAGTACCAGGCATCTGGCCTACTCCAAAAATTATTTTCTGAATTCTTGACACCTTCAAGAAGATGCCATCCCCATGTGGAGCCACTGTTAGCCACCTATGAATTTTTTGTCAAGAAAACAAGTGGATAAAATGTTTTTGAGCCTTCAAAAAATACATTTCCTCTGAAAACATATCATTCTTGAATCCTCCTTGTGTCTTCTACCCTTTGAAAGATCTTCACTGCTGTTTCCATAAAAAATCCTCACTGTCTGTGAAAGAATTTTGCTAAAAAAGGCCTCTTTCCCCCTTATTTCATTCCCACAAAGCCTCTATTTTCATCACCTTTTTTCCCTTTAAAAGTTCCTCCAAAATCCCTCACTAACCCTCTAAATCATTCTATCCCCCCTTTAAACCTTACACTTGCTCTTTTTTTGGTTTAATAATCTCCTTTTTTGCTGACCGAAACCCCTTTTAAAGCCTTAAAAATCCTCTTTTTGTCTTAAAAACACTTATTTTCCATAACAGGCCTAAGCCCCTTTCGAGTAAGCCCCTAACCACTTCCCCACCATATGACCCACACCCAAGACCAGGCGCTTATCACAATTGGAACTTCAAGGTGAGCGCTTTGCTTTGTTAACTCAAAATTTTCCAATGCAAGGTCTTTTACTCTATAAACTGCGGGCTCGAGCTGAGCCGTTGATCTCTTAAGATATAACGGTCAGTGCTAATCTTGCTGTGTGCCCGTCACCCATCTATTTATCCCTCCAATTGATTATGGGCCATTGATCTAACTCTTAGGTCCAACGGCCAGCGCTTAATCGTGCCCCGCCTTTGGGCCCTCCGTCATTCCCTTTCCGATCCCATCTCAATCGTCGATCTCACCTTTGATCCGACGGTCCAACACTAATCGCAACATCAGACCTCGGAGTTTTGGCCCCTTGCCTTTCTCCAATGCAATTCAATCTCTACCGTTTGTTCCCTTTGATCCAACGACTATCGTTCATCCCGCCCATTCACTTGACCCTTTGCCTCCCCGCTCCCTCTTTTAATCCTGACCGTTCATCCTATAGATCCGGCAGCTGAGATCTAACCCTCCTTTGACCTCATCCCACCTATTCACCTGTGCATCTTATCTGTTATCTCGAGAAACCCACACCGTCCGATCAGAGCACCCTCATCCAACGGTGGAAAATGCGTTTCGCATAATTTTTGCATCCAAAGGTTAATGTTCCGAAAAAATGCGAAATGGGCGGTTTGTTTTGCCATGTGTCATGCAGTAACATGTATCACGTTTTTTTAGGAGATTTTCAAAACCACTCCCAAGCAGTGCGAAAACAGTTGTTTTCCCACTAAGCCACTTTTCCTCTTTGGCCCCCGAAAGCTTCACCATTTAATCCCCACCGTTGATCTCCCCCTGAGATCCAATGGTCCACATTTTATCACCCTCTGCCCGTCGAGTCCCACCACCATAGGCGCTCGAATTTCGTTCATTTTCATTGCTTTTCTTTGTAATTCACCCAAAATTAAACTTTGGCTTTAAACATTAAATCTTATTTCTTCTGCTTAACCTTCTAAAAGGATTTCCCCGGTGAATCTTGACCGTTGATCTCCCTTGGCTAATCTAATCCAATGGCCTAGAGTCCTCCTGGTACCAAAATTTCATCTGCCCTGTTTCTTCACCATTCTAATGCTTTTTTCCCATTTTCAGCACATACACCATTTCCATCACTGTGCCCCCCATCTTCCACAGGCCTCCTAAGAGATCTCCCACCACTCCCTTGGATTTCTATAACAGGTTTATTGCATTGTGCAGGGTTTTACAGAGCGATGAATTCGTTCTGTTTCCACAGTCACAATCACTGTGACTAAGAGCACAGAGATGACCATTACAACAGCGGAAAAGTGTATCAGAGGTGGAATTAAGGGATTTAAACATGTTATTGAAGACTTAATTCTCTAATCCCATGTTCAAAGGATAAAGGTGTAGTTTGAATACTAAGCACACTAATAAGTCATATCAGTGTTTCAGCATCAGCAGAATGTATTTTCTCCAGGAAAGAGGCCTTCCTACAACATTCTCCTTGCCTCCTCGAGCCCTTAAAAGTCATTACACTGACAGAAGCTTCTAAAGAACTGTCAGGACAACAGTTATGGAAGTATGGAGACCTGCATACTTTCTATCCCGGTTGCTTGTTCCAGAAGGCAATACAGAGTACCAAACAACCAGAAGGACTTCAAAGAACATACCTGAGGTTACTTTCAACCTTACAAAGGACTTCGAACAGCCTAAAGTGTCAATACAGAGCCATTAAGAAGAATGGGCACGAATGCTTCCTCCACTCTGTCTTAATGAATAAATTTAATGTATATCTACTACCACAGTTACTCATTCTCCTATAAGAACTCCCGTAGAACATATTGTTGTTGTTGTTGTTGTTGCTAGGATTTCATTCCCTTTTAGAACTGTTATTGGGGGAAGTAGCTTAGTAGTTTATAATTTAGTAGGCTGGTAGGAGAAATTTTGGACTGTAACAGCCATTGAGCTCAGAGTATGTGACTAGTTTTGCACATCAACTGAACAAGCAAATTTCACAGGACCCTGGTCTATATTACGGGTGATGTTTTCCTTACTTATTTCATGTTTAATCATACTATCCACTTATTCTCTGATAAGAATCAGTAATCTGGCTTAGAATATACCCCTGCATGGTACCCTAATTATTTCCTGCTCTTCTTATATTTCATGTTTTCTGCTGATTGTGTATCTAGGAGAAAATTCATATAATTTAACCAGTCAAAGACGTTGGTCTAGCCCATGCTTACTGATGTATGAATTCAGAGTTTGTTGCTTAGATGTTCTTGTTGGGATTAAGTTGGAAGAATTGGGATACCGGGGATTTAGAGTTAGCCCTATCCACTAGGGTCCTTTTCCAACAGATTGGCCTTTCTAAGATCCCTTTGAGCTTGTGTCAAAAGCATTGAAGGTTAAAAGTCCTTCTCTAATCTTAGGCCTTGCTTTGTGTTAAATCTTAACTTTGTTTTTCCTTTGAGAGTATGCTGAAAGCAGGCCTGGAGTTAAATGACCTCTGACCTGATCTTAAGCTATCCTTTGTGTCTTCACTGAGAGTTGCCTTTGAGTATGTCAAAGCAGGCTTGGATTTAAATGAAATCTGACCCGATCTATAGAATGCAATTGGGTTTCTTTCTTTCTTTCACTTCACTCCTTAATGTTCCATCTCACCATCTATCTAAAAGATCCTTTAGTATAGGTGACTTTCCCTATGGAAAACCTTGGTTAGTTGTTATGCAAGTAATCCCCTTTCATGACTCCATAGCCCAATGGATTGGCACTTTCTTGACCTATCTTCTTTTGCCGAAACATCTTGCTTCTTTTTTCCTTTCATTTCCATAACCTTCTCAGTTAATGATCCTCAACCAACAACCAAATCATTTAAAAAACCCCCTGTGCTTCATACCTAGCCTAATACCTCATTTTGAGCTTCAAAGATATATCATTCTTTGCCTTTATAGAGAGATCCCTCTCTAGATCCAGGAGGGCTAGATCCTAGGATCTCAAAGTGGTTTGATGTTGTCTAGTCTTTTGGTCTTGGTAATCTGGCCAAAACACTGGAACCCCAACAAGATGCAAATGGGTTTACAGAACAAAGTTTGGACCAGATGGAAAAGTGGATAAACATAAAGCTCGTCTTGTTGCTAAACTATTTTCACAAGTTTAAGGAATTGAATATACTAAAACCTTCTCCCCTATTGAAAAAATGACTCTTACCCCCCTTGTTCTTTCTCTTGATGCCTCCTTTAAATGGGAAGTTCATCAGATGGATGTTAAATCCGCCTTCCTACATGGGGAATTACATGAAGAAATATACATGGAATAACCCCTTGGATTTATCCAAAATGAATCTAGCCTTGTTTGTCACCTTAGGAAATCTCTCCATGGTCTCAAACAAGCCCCTTGGGCTTGGTATGCCAAAATGGATAGCTTTCTCTTAGATAATGGATTTTCTAGATGTCATTCCGACAACACTGTCTACACCAAGAAAGTGGGTAAGTCCTTAATAATCCTTGTTCTTTATGTTGATGATCTTATCCTTACTGTTAGTGATCCCAACCATATAAACCATGTGAAGTCTAGCCTCAAAAAGAAGTTTGAAATGATATAATTAGGACACTTTTCATTATTTCCTTGGTCTGCAAGTCTTGCAATTCAAAGAAGGTATTACCCTTTCTCAGTCCAAATATGCCTGTGATATTCTACGCCACTTTCACATGGAAGACTGTAAGCTAGCCCCTTCTCCCTTTTAGTTTGGAGTCAATATTTCAGTCACTTGTACCTTCCCTGAAGTTGATGCTACCTTATACCATCAAATTGTTGGTAAAATTCTGTATCTAACCCATACTCATCCTGACCTTTCATTTTGTGCTGGTCTTGTTGCTTGGTTTATGCACAAACCTCATGAAAGTCACTGGAAAGAAGCTAAAATAATACTTCGATATATTCGAGGTACAGTTCAGTTTAGAATCCATTACAGTGCAGAAGCATCTCCATTGTTGATTGGTTTCACTGATTCTGATTGCGTTGGTGACCTTGATGATCGGAAGTCTACTGAAGGCTATGCATTCACTCTTTGTTTAGGACCCATTACATGGTCTTGTAAGAAACAAAGCACCATCTCTCTTTCTTTGGCAGAATCAAAGTATCATGGTGCAGTTGAAGCCAGCAAGGAAGCCCTGTGGCTTCGTCAGATCTTGACCAAATTTGGTCTTCATAAGAAACATATAACTACACTCTGGTGTGATAACCAGAGTGCCATTTAGCTATGTAAAGATCCAGTTCAACATCACCGCATGAAATAGATTGAGCTACACATACACTTCATCAGAAAGCTCATTCATGACTGTGTTCTTGAAGTGAAATATTGTTCAACCAATGATCAAGTTTATGATATCTTTACAAAGGCTCTCACGGAAAAGAAGTTTACCAAACTTCGATATATGCTTGGAGTTTAGGAAAGTTATCATTAAGGGGGGATAGGCTCTAATGCCTCCTTCCTTCTCCTATTGTGTCACCTTTGTAAATCCTTCAATCCTATCTCAAGTTGTTCTTAAGGGGGGATGTTAGGATATTCCAACACATAGGAAATAGTCTCCTATTGTGTCACTTTTTTAAATCCTTCAATCCTATCCCAAGTTTTTCTTAAGGGGGGGTGTTAGGATATTCCGACACATAGGAAATGTGTAAGTATAACTTGGTCTAGCGTAGATTTAGGTAAAGTGTGTTTCTTTACTATGCGTAGCTTATAATCCGACGATCACGATATGTAGTGATCCGACAGTTCACTCTCTCCTCAGTATTACCGACACTTGATCCGTGGCTTAACACCCGATTGGTCCATGATCTCTATTTAAAGAGCATGGAGGGTCATTTGTTTGGTAACTGTTTATGAGAGAAGATTATGTAAATTTTATTTCTTTATATTAATAAATTTCTTGAAGTGGCCACGTTGTCTCAGGTTGTGGAATATTTCCCTCTTTGAGGGTTTTAACCACGTCAAATACTAGTGTACTGATCTATGATCTGTTTGTGAGCAGTGACCTTGGTGTTTGATCTAAGGAACTTAACCTATAAATTCCTACAAGAACAAGTCATGTTCAACCCTTCAGAAAATTCTAAGTTTACAAGTTGTAGAGGTTCTCTTTCCCAAAAGTCGTAGGTCGCATAAATAGATCTTGACCAAGGTAAAAATTGGTGATTCATGACCCATTTTTCAAAATAAAACATAGGTCACACCTTAGTTACCCACCAAACCTCCAAAATTGCGACTGAGACTAACTTGAGACTCTGTGACCTCTAGCTATGAGGTCTTCAGGTCACACCATAGGGGTAGACCTGATCTCAAATTTTGTGACCCCTTATGCACCACAACTATTCGACCTCTATCCTTGAGGTCGCTAGGTCGCATAACACTTGAATTCCGATTTTGCGACTTGGACTAGCCTACAACCTAGCGACCTCTCCAAACCCTACATGTGTGAATTTTTCCTATAAATAATTGCCTTCCCTGCCGTTAATTTTTTCAACTGAATAGAGTGCTTGAATGACAAAGAGATTGGACGACTAGGCAAGGTGCATGAATCCCTCTAGTTAAGCATCCCTTCCTCTTCCCTGGTAATCATTTCTTTTTTCCATTTGTCTTGCTCTGGACACCAAACCTACGTCTTCCATTATAGTTGGATTTTATCCACCACTCAGCCATCCTCAAACCAATTTCACCCTGAAACCCACGAGGATTTTTTTCTCTCCATTTAGTTCTTCGTTACCCAAGCAACAAGCCTAACTTGAGGCCCTTTCCCCTTGCTCACAATTACGTTTTTTCAGGGTCTAGTGAGTCCAAAATTCCTGTTCCGAGCCATTTATTTTGCACCAAGCTTCTAATATGAATAATTCATACCATTAAAACTCGTGATAGGCCCATACTCGTGACCTTGCGACCTGTCAAACCCCCCAACCGTGCGACCTCCACACTTCCACGACCTCGCAACCTACTCATGTATGCGACCTAGTAACCTCTAGTCGCCAAGTCATTGATTTAATGGTATTATTTTTTTTGACCTCCTGTGTGGTGCGACATAGAAAAATCCCTCTAATTTTAACCCAAGCCAAAGATTTTTCATCTCACTCCCCTTGTCTCGAAGTTCGTTTTTAAATCTTTCTTTTGATTTATAGAATTCATGCCATCACTCTCATCTTGGGACTTTTTGTTTTAAATGTGAGGTGACATCGCTCTAGATTGCATATCAATCTCATCTTTCTTTAGAGAGATGGCACCTCTAGTGGATATTCCCCCCATAAGAACATCGAGAGCAGTGCCCAGGAATTCTTCGAAGGACCATTGCCACCCATCTACCGAGACACTGCATGCAACATCAATAAGGCAACCAAACTCTCATGGTTTGATATGTATTTTGAGTTCTCCAGAAAGTAAATTCCTAAGGATCAGGAATAATTTAGGGTATACATAAACATAAATAGGTCCTGGCTTCACAAGGTGGTTATGCATCCACATGTCTTCTCGTGTGTAGATGCCATCGACTGGGTATTGCAAAATACTGATACAGATCGATGGGTAATAATAAGACACACATGTGAGACCTTTGCCTCTATTTATTCCATGAATATTGTTGCCTATTATAGGTTACTAGAGAAGGAGGATACCCTCAATACCAGGTGGATGTCATATTTTCCGGTGGAAACTAAGGACATCCTTAGATAATGGTGGAAAGAGCCTTCTAAGTTCTTGGGTAAGGTCGATCAAGTCTACAGGACAAAGGGACTAAGAAAGGTCTACCAACTTATGGTTGCGATGATGAACCAGTTGTATGGTATACATTAATACTTTCTCGGAACTTGGGTACCTATTATGTACACTGTCGCTACCAGGGGAACTATTTTTATCTGCTTCTTGCCTCATCACTGAAAACAAAAATAAAATAAGTAAAGAACTTGGAGGCGGACCAACCATCAAAATTCTATATGGAATAATACCTATTAGATGCAGTGTGTGAAAGATTCAATTTTGACGGTTGGAGCCACAACTGGACATCGAATGTGTCATACCCCGTGCATTTTCATTACAGTATCTTTTGGGACCCAATATATAAATGTATGCATGAGTCCATATATGAATCATTCATTGCTCCTTTGTATCAATTAATCTTTTGAGAAGAGGCCCCTTATATGTCCAAGAGGGCCAAATAGACAATCACCAAGGTGGAAGACTGGTTTCCTATCTAGGAGGGCACTTTCATCAGAGTCTTTGGCTCATACAAACCTCCTCATGCGCTCCCCAAGTTCCTGATAGATAAGTTATTGTTGCAAGAATCATGTTACCAAATGAATACAAGGTTCTCTAAAACACTGAACAAAGGTAAGACAAATCCTTGGCCCACCTTCCCTTTCACTCTTGGGGCCTATACCAATGAGAGATTTAAGGAAGTAGAAGCAGAAGCTAAGGAGATCAAAAGATTTTATTTTTCCAATTTGAGTTACCGTATGTATGATCCAAAAGGGGTGGTGGAAACACATTGAAAGAAAGAAAGATTCAACTTATCATACTTGCACAACAAACATTGTCATGAATACAAGGTCAGGAATTAATACAAATCCACTAGGGAGCTCAAGCGGAGCAAGGAATAGGGAAAGGAGGATGAGCAAGTTGAGCAATTGCAATAAAACAAAAGCCTGCAAGCTAGGTTAGCCTCACTCAAAAGAAATAAGTAGCAACAAAATAAAGGAGGAAAATAGAAAAATCACAAAGGTGATGAATGAGAAGACCCTTCATATGAGTAAGAGGAATACGAAGATAATGAAACCCTGGAAGAAAGAAATGTGACCCTGGTTACACAGAAGAAAAAATCGAGGAGGAAGAGGGAAGAACAGCTAATGCAGTCACAATAATCATGCAACCAACAACTTTAGGATCTCCAACAACAATAGTAGGAAGAGGAAAGGAAGAGAAATCATGAAGAGGAAGAATAATAAAATAAGGAGGAATAAGAACGAAAGACACGGGAGGTAGGGCAGAAGAAGAATAAAGAGGAAGAAGAACTCAAAAGAAAATGAGAGAAGGAAGAAAGGGAGAGGAAAATGATCAAATAAGAAAAAGGGAAGGAAGCTGAAGAGGATAAGACAAATTAAGAGGAAGAGTAGATGAATAGACAACAAGAAGAAATCAATAAGAAAGCTAAGCTTGATCTCTAACAATAGAAGCAACACCAAGAGTCTGATGTGCAGGTTGAGCTTCCTCTATTAGATGTTCCTCAATCCACCCCCATAATTGGAGGACACCTGCCACTCAAAGAACTGGGCATTCCAGATGAGGCAGAGGAAGAGGTGTTGGACTTGACCAAACTTAATTTTGACCAATTCAATTATAAGAATATGCAGGAAAGGAGGAAGTATTATGCGAGGAACCTTACAAAGACATTATCTATGGCCATAGAAAAGGAGATCGTCCTGTATACCACAATGAATCCCGAGAGGATTGCTTCGGCCTGAACCGCCTTCGTAACTGCAACTAATTTGAATGTAGGAAAGATGAGTAAGCAGATTGAAAAACTCCAAGGTGTAGAAATTTGAATAATAGATGAATTATTCACCGAGATTATCCTGATTACACACTATTTAAGCTTCATGCATAATACATAACCTCTTCTACAATTGATCATCAATTTGTGGAAATAGAAGCAGTCGCATGCGCACATTAAAACATAATCAAGCACACATATAACACGGTATGTAATGGGGAAATATTACAACTGAAAACCCCCAACTATCTGTATATTATAATGATAGAGAAAATGTAACAATACATAGCACAAAGCTCCTCACAGCTCTCAGCACTATCTCACATGCTACACACAAACTAGCTCAGATATGAACAAGTCACAGGTTCAAATCTCCTCCACAAGTCTGCCTGCCTCTACTGCGCAATCCAAGATGAATAATGATGAGATCCAAGTTCGAATCCCATTGGCTTGTACTGCGCAATCCTCATTGGCAATCTCAATCAATGTGTGTGCAAATCTCATGCACAGCTATAGTCACAACTGATAGTAGACTCACCCTTTCACCCACCTCTAACACTGATCTCCACTGAACTGTCCATGCATTGCAGTTAAATGATGTGTTATTTAGTTGATTTATGAGTTAATAATTAGTGAATTAATTAATAATTAATTCACACCACTCATCACTAGTGTATTTTCTAGTTAAACTAAATACAACTAGTTCAACTAAGTTAAACCGAACAAAACTCCACCAACTGTCTCATCAACTCCACCAAACTCTGCCACATGAGTTCTAACTGAAGTCAACCATGCAATAACTCAAATAACCCTTAGGAAAAGTGTATTTCCTTCTGTCAGTTGCATGTGCCACATCCAAGCATCAAACTGAAGTGCTCCAAGAGGATAAGATAATGTTTCTAGTCTAAATATTATTAAGGGTTAATAATATTTGACTGTTCTATTTTTAGCCCGGCAGTCTAAAAATAGAAACCGCCCAATGTCTAAAAATAGAGGTCCATCTATTTTTACCAACTCGACCAATCATCCATAAATAACATCCTGCAACTCATAGACCATGATCGATATGTCTAAAAATAGACATAGTCTAAAAATAGACTTTGCGCCAAAAATAGCCTGCGGGCCCACTTAGTGAAGGCGACTTCATTTCACTAAGCTCCATCATCTTGTTGCATTTTCAACATTCCCTCTCAACAAGATATGGATTATCTGCAACCCCTATCCTGCCTCTGTGGTATTCGAATTTGCTCCTGGTGAGCACCTTCTTCAAGATATCAGCATCCTGATCCTCCGTGGGAATATATGAAAGTAACATGATTCTCCGCTGCACACAATCTCTGATATGATGGTACCTGATGTCGATGTGTTTGGATCTATCATAAAATACTGGATTAGCCGAGAGTTTAATGCAACTCTGGTTATCACAATAAATCACTGTAGGCTCCAAATGCAACCCGAACAATCCAACGAGGATCTTCCTCATCCAAATAGCCTCGCATGTAGCCAAGCTTGCTGCCATGTACTCGGCCTCTGCTGAACTGAGTGCCACGGATCTCTGCTTCCTGCTGTACCAGGAAACTGTTGTCGACCCAATGCTGAAAACTCCTCTAGATGTGCTCTTTCGGTCCGTTGGGCTCCCTGCCCAATCTGCATCAGTGAAGCCAGAAAGCTTCGCTCCATCCTCCTGTCTGTACCATAGACCATATCCCGATGTGCCACTAAGATAACGCAATACATGCTTTCCTGCCTTCTAGAAGAGCTTGGTAGGCTTAACCATAGCTTGCGAAAGCTGGTTAACAGCATAGCATATATCGGGTCGTGTATTGACCAGATACATAAGCGACCCCACCAACTGTCGATAAACAGTGGCATCCACTACCTCCGCTGAAGTAGCATCCTCCTTCCTCCAACCTCTAGGAAGAGGAGTATCAACAGGCTTGTAGCCATGCATGTTGAACTTCTCCAGTATCTCCCGGGCATACTTACCCTGAGAAACAAACAGTCCATCACTGCGCTGCCAAATTTCCAATCCCAGGAAATAATGAAGGAGGCCCAAGTCCTTCATCTCAAACTCTCTTGCAAGATCCTCCTTGCATGAAAGTATCAAAAACTCATCACCCATCAAAATCAGATCATCTACATACAGTACAATGATCAACAACTTCCCCTCCACCACAATCTGGTACAGGTTAGGATCCGCCTCACTCTTGGAGAATCCAAGTCCGGTGAAATAACTGTCAATCCGTGTGTACAAAGCACGAGGTGCTTGTTTCAACCCATACAGTGCTCTCTTGAGTCTGCACACATGCGACTCACTGCTGAAGATCTCAAAACCTTCGGGCTGCTCTATGTACACCTCCTCCTCAATGACTTCGTTGAGGAACGTAGTCTTCACATCCATCTGATGAATGTTCCACCCCATCTGTGCTGAGAGAGCTAGGATCGTCCGTATGGAAGAATACCTTGCGACAGGTGCAAAGGTCTCCTCATAATCGATCCCCTCTATTTGTGAGAAGCCTTGGGCAAAAAATCTTGCCTTGTACTTCTCCACACTCCCGTTAGCCGCCTGCTTCACTTTGTAGATCCATCTCAAACCCACCACTGATTTCCCCTCCGGTCTTGGGATAATCTCCCATGCACTGTTTCTGACAATCGAATCATACTCTTCCACCATGGCATCTACCCATGCGGGGTCCTCCACAACTTCCTCGAAAGAGGATGGCTCTGTCACGACATTTTCTCACAACGATACATGTATCCGGTGTCTTAGGTCCCAGTGTTGTCTCTGTCTGCTGTTTGTCTTGTAGGTGGTCCTACAACCTTCTCTGCATCTTGAGCCAGTCGCTCAGCTTCTGTAGTGCGCTTCCGCCCTCTGATGGTTGGCGCTGCATGAGTGGTCTCTTCCACTCCATGAACCTCATCTTGTGCCTGATCCACATCCTGAGACTCATACTTAGGAACTAATAGCTCCTCATCTGCATGCAAGTGTGGCTCCCTCTCAAGCGAACATTGCATGGCTTTCTCCTCCTGAAATTTGATATCCCGTCGCACAACAATCTTGCGACTGTATGGAAAATACACACGATAGTTGTGGGGTGTATCAGTGTACCCCAAAAATATCCCAACCTTTGCGGTCGGCTCTAGCTTCTTCCTGGCATCCTTCATCACATGCATGTAGACAGGTGAACCAAAAATCATCAAATGGGAAATATCAGGCCTCTTGCCAGAAAACGCCTCCTCCGGTGTACTCATGCCAAGTATCTTGTGAGGACAACGGTTCTGCACATATACTGCAGTATTTCATGCCTCCACCCACAAGTGAATGGGTAGGCCCTGATCATGCAACATCGCCTGTGCAGCACCCACGATCGTTCTGTTCTTCCGCTCAAAAACCCCGTTCTGCTGTGGGTTATGGGGTGTTATGAGCTCTCTCCGAATTCCTTCTACGCTGCAAAAGTCCTTGAATTCGGCAGAGATGAATTCACCACCATTGTCGCTCCTAAGAGCCTTCACATGCTTCCCTGACTCCTTCTCAACCAGCGCCTTGAAATCACAGAACTTTGAGTATGTCTCACTCTTCTTCTGCATGAATAAGATCCAACACTTCCGAGAAAAATCATCAACAAAGATCACATAGTACCTGTGCTTTGCTGTTGAAGCTACTGAGAAAGGTCCACACATGTATGTGTGAATTCTCTCAAGGATCGTCGTGGCGTGACTATCCTTCTCGTGAAAGGTGGCTTTCACAAAATTTCCCAAGGTACACCCCTTGCACTGATCTGACTGCGCAAGAGTGCCCTTAGGAAGCCCAGTAGAAATTTGCTGCAGTATCTTCAAAGCTCCATGGTGAAGGTGGCCCAATCTCCGGTGCCACAGCTCGCCATCATCTCGAATCACCACTCCTTCCGCCTTGCATACACTGCCATTCTTCTTGTGACCATCTACTTACTGGCCCGATAAAGGTTCTTGACTCGAACCCCTATCTTCCGGGTTTCTCCAGTTGTCTTACTGCGCAGGAAATCCTTTCCCTTGCTGAAGACAACATCATACCCCTTGTCTTCTAACATCGCCACAGAGATCATACTCTTCTTCAATCCTGGAACATGCATCACTTCCTTCAATACGAAGGGTTTACCAGACTCCCTCTCAAAGGAAATGGTCCCGATACCAGTCGCACTGTATCTACCATCATCGCCCATCTCTATGTGCACTCCAAGATCCTTTTCATTCAGATCACTAAACAAATCTTTGTCTCCGGTCATATGGAAAAATTCACAACTGTCAAGAAACCATGTTGATCCCATCACACTTGCAACCAAGCATGTGATCAGCGAAAAATCTAGCTCAAACTGCGAGGCTAAGGCCTCTCCAGCTGCAGATCCAGCAGCCTGCTTATTTTTCTTCTTTTGCGGACAATTTGTGGCATAATTTCCGTGTTGGTGACAGTGAAAGCACTTCACCTTGGACATGTACTGCTTCTTGCCTTTCGCACCGGAATGAGAAGATTTCTTTCTCTTCCCCTTCTTTGCTTTGGCAGCCAAAGCGTAATTCTCTTCATCAGAGTTCCTTGATGAAGATCCGTCCTTGGTACTCCGCCTTATCTCCTCTTGCACAAGATCCGACCAAAGTCGCTCCCATCCTGGCAATTTCTCTCCTGGCAATTTCTCCAGGCCATTGACGAATCACAGTGGCATGCCAACTCTTCGGAGAAGACCAAGGAGAGCCAAGCTCACCAATTCCTCATCATCTACGGCCACCCCCACACTTCCCGGCTCATCCCTGCTGCATTGTATGAACTTCGTGAGGTACTTGGGCATACTATCGCCTTTCTCCATCTTTATGTGTCTGAGTTTATCCTTGAGCGCCAACTTCCTCTGGTCGCTCTTGCTTTGGAATAAATCTGTCAATGCTTTCCACATCAAGTATGGAGAATATTTTTGATGCATGCTAGATACAATGTGATCCTTCATGCCCTCTAACAAAATCCTTCGACATTTTGCCATCTTCTTTTGCCAAGCCTCAACTTGAGCAACATCAGCAGGCTTTGGAATCTCAGCCTCTATGAACTCCTTCAGCCCGTTATCATCTAACACCGCCTCCATCCTGTCCTTCCATGCAACATAATTCGAGCTTCCCTCAAGAGCATACTCCAATCACAATCCGTTGGACGACATTTTGACTTTGACACCAAGAAAACACTGCTGCAAATTCGAATTCAGAGTTACACGCCAAATTGGAATTCCACTAGCTCAAAACTCAGCAGCTTCCGATGCCGCGAGAACAAAGTATTTCTGTGCACGAGAGATCGGCCCATGAGAATTTATTGGATGTATCACCTTCCCGGAAGAGAAAGGATGGATCCGAAGGCTACAGCCGCTTGGGACTGCGCTCTCGAAATAGGTGTAATCCTTTGTAATGAATCCCGATGATAAATTTCCTTGGATACCATGTAGAAATTTGAATAATAGATGAATTATTCACGAGATTATCTGATTACACACTATTTAAGCTTCATGCATAATGCATAACCTCTTCTACAATTGATCATCAATTTGCGGAAATAGAAGCAGTCGCATGCGCACATTAAAACATAATCGAGCACACATATAACACAGTATGTAATGGGGAAAGCTTACAGCTGAAAACCCCCAACTATCTGTATATTATAATGATAGAGAACATGTAACAATACATAGCACAAAGCTCCTCACAAGCTCTCAGCACTATCTCACATGCTACACACTACACAAGCTCAGATATGAACAAGTCACAAGTTCAAATCTCCTCCACCTGTTAGCCTGCCTCTACTACGCAATCCAAGATGAATAATGATGAGATCCAAGTTCGAATCCCACTGGCTTGTACTGCGCAATCCTCATTGGAAATCTCAATCAATGTGTGTGCAAATCTCATGCACAGCTATAGTCACAACTGATAGTAGACTCACCCTTTCACCCACCTCTAACACTAGTCTCCACTGAACTGTCCATGCATTGCAATTAACTGATGTATTCTTTAGTTGATTTATGATTTAATAATTAGTGAATTAATTAATAATTAATTCACACCACTCATCACTAGTGTATTTATCAGTTAGACTAAATACAACTAGTTCAACTAAGTTAAACCAAACACAACTCCACCAACTGTCTCATCAGCTCCACCAAACTCTGCCACATGAGTTCTAACTGAAGTCAACCATGCAATAGCTCAACTAACCCTTAGGAAAAGTGTATTTCCTTCTGTCAGCTGCATGTGCCACATCCAAGCATCAAACTGAAGTGCTCCAAGAGGATAAAATAATGTTTATAGTCTAAATATTATTAAGGGTTAATAATATTTGACTGTTCTATTTTTAGCCCGGCAGTCTAAAAATAGATTCCGCCCAATGTCTAAAAATAGAGGTCCATCTATTTTTACCAACTCGACCAATCTTCCATAAATAGCATCCTGCAACTCATAGACGATGATCCATATGTCTAAAAATAAACATAGTCTAAAAATAGACTTTGCGCCAAAAATAGCCTACGGGCCCACTTAGTGAAGGCGACTTCTTTTCACTAAGCTCCATCATCTTGTTGCATTTTCAACACAAGGGAAGTTGTACACTTTTGAATAGAGGGATGCCAAAGTAGAAGAAGATAGGAGGAGGCTAGAGGAGTAGAATAAATCTCTATGCCTGGCCCAATCAAGCCCAAAGGAGTTACAAGCATCAATCATGGAGGAGGTAGAGACTCTAGAGGAAGCCATGGCTGTGGTTTATGAGGATATGTTAATTTTGCATCAAACTATGTCTCCTTTACTAACCATACAAATTGATACTAAGGAGTAGACAACCATGCTAAAACAAGCTACTGTGGCTATTATTAACAAAATTCATGAGTGGAATAACAAATATTCATAGGAAACGACAACTCTTCCCACAAAATATTGGATTACCGCCCAAAATGACAAGGTTCATATTCACATCAAGATCCAATCACGGGATAAGTTTGAAAGGGATGTGGATAGGGTTTTGGCTTCATACACACATTTAATGAGTGGATTGGAATATGTAATTGAATTACATAAAGTTACTTGCATCAGGGCAGCCAAAGAAATGAGGAAGCAAGAAGAAGTCCTACATGAAATTTAGGCATACCTCGATCCTTTCAGACATGATTCCACCGTAAAGGACTTACAAGTGACAAAGGAGGGCATTACTCGATATGTGATAGAACCAGTAAGGATATATACCAATTTGGTAACTCTGTTGAATAAGATCAAGGTCAAGAAGAGCACTCTACTACCATATACCCTTGAGTTCCTTCATAGACACGATGAAGAACAACAAAAGGTAGTCGCAGTGGCTACTAGTAAAAGATTCAGTGCACATACCTCGTGGAGCAGTTGCTTGCAAATGTTCCAGAATTGTCTATTACTAAATTGTTAGAATAGGAACAATTTTGTTATGCATAACAAGATAGAGTAGAGTAGAGTCTAGTAGGAATATGAAAGGTCATGAGGTAGTCCAAGAGTCATGGGAAGACCAAGAGTCACCATTTTTTCTATAAATATACCCTCATGACACATTGTAAGGTACTTTAGCTTTGGATTTGTTTTGTGTATATGTTTTGGGAACTTAGGATATTCTAGTGAATGCAAGCGTAATTGTTTATTTCCACTTTTGGATTTGATGGAGATCTTGTATGACGGTGCCATGCATATTATCAACTTAATGAATTGGAAGTTTCTATGATCTTTGGCGTGTTGTCTTTTCATGTGTCTTCGTGCGATGTGGGATTTATCTTACAACAAATGGATGGTGTATGTTATGCATTCATTATGCTTATGTCGGTAAACTACTTTATTGATGTCAACATTATATCATTGTGCACTATGCGTTTACTTATGTTTTGTGTGGTTATTAATTGTGAAATTATTCATGATTGGTAATTTATCTCTTATATGTGTGTGAATCTAATTTAAAGTTTTGGTAACAATACTTTTCTTAGGGTTTATTATTTGTAATTACATTGTTGCTATTCATGGTATCTGTTCTATTGGATATTCATAAGTTATTGAATTGCATTTGTTGAAGTTCCATTCGTTCTCCTTTAACTGATACTCTCCCTTTTGTCTGAGGCAAACCTAAACCCACGTGATGGAAGTCGGGCCTACATACCAGATGAGACTCGTAGACCAAACAAACGATGTAGAGTCTGATTGGGATTTTGCATCAGGGATATCCCCTTGATGTTGACGATGCATTCTAGCCCGTCAACAGGTAACCCATGGATTAAATTTAAAAACCATATGAAGATGTGGAGGGTCTACATATGATACAACTAGTTGATCAAATTGTGACAAGTCTTCATTTACTTGCAAAACCTTATGAAAGGGATTTTTTTCTACTTTTTCCTACACATACCTCCCCTTTCTTTTATTTTTCATTTTTTTCTTTAATTTTTTTGAAGCCTCCTTTTTCTTTGGATAGACATTCTACTCTCATGAATTTTAAAGGAGCATATTGAAGTAGTTATTTTTCTTTTCTTTTATTTATTTATGATATTTTCCTTTTTAACCTTTCATTTTGGCATTGATTTAGTTAAGGCTTGCATTTTTTTTTCTTTGTTTTTTCTTCTTGGCCCTTTTAATGACATTAAATAAGTTAACCATAAGTTAAGGGATATTGTTTTTTTTACGGATGAGATGGATATGCGAGGGAATTTGATGGAAAATGTTAAGTATGGGAGAGATGTGAGTACACTACCCACTTTGATTTCCTACCAGTACCTAGAGGCCTAGATTAAAATAGACTTATATATAAGTATTTATGTCCTGGCACAGTTAGAGGTAGTAACTATGTAACAAATTTACTTAGTTATAAGTCACAAAATATCCATCTAATGCGAACACTTCACAAACAAGTCAAAACCTTATGATAAATTTTGAGCAAGGAAACCACACAATGAAAAACCCATACAACCTGCAAATTGAAGCATTATGAGACATCATCTAACACATATATGGTAAAGAACATAGGGCATAACTATTGATATATCGTTCAATGTGTGATGATTGATTATCATAGGAATGCAACTGATATATAGAGAATAACATGTCTATGTTGATAGGAAAAAATCTCATCAAAGCAACAACAAATAACACTCATTTTAGTGTGTTTGTGAGGTAATGACGTGAAGAGAAACAATTTCCATTTTAAATCATTAGCGTTTATAATGATCAATGAAGAGAAATTATTCCAACCATTGCATTGGTTAAAAGTTACATAAATATTGAGGTCAAGATGAAAAAAGGTGACAAGTTATAGTGATCAATATAGTGTTGCAGATATTCCAAAGGAGAAGTTTGTTACAAAAAATCCTACAATATTTTAAAATCTTTTAGTATGTAGCTTTTTACCTTAGATCACAAGTTTATTATTACCATTATAGTGCTAAAAATTATTGAAATAACTAAAATCAAAAGAATAAAAGAAGCAAATGAACTCATCATCCACACAAATGAATATAAGATGTGATTTGTGAAACCTAATATGAGAGAAAAACTACCTATAATATGAGGCATGTGCCCTACTCTTGTTTCCTCGATTACGAGATTCAAGTACAAATATGAGGGAACTCACTATGGACTCTAGAGTTTCCAAGGGTATTGTGTCCTAAATGGCTGTTATAGAATCTTCTGCCTCCTTCGTTATGCTTCAATATCCCAGTCTTTGATACATTGATAAAAAATTGAACAATAACAATACTACGAGAATGGAACCTCTTCCTCTCTTAGCAACCCAATATTTAACATATAATAATAGTCATATAAGGCAAGAATTAGTGTTTTTGCATGTACCAATCCTCAATTAGTGTTAGGGTTTTGTATTATTTAGAATATTATTGAAAGTCCACACATGAATGATCCCACATGTGTGAGTAATGAAGGGTGACATGGCATTCAGTTGGCACTAAAGTAGTCAACTAGTTATGTCAAATTGTGAAAGGAATAGATTTTTCATATGAACTCCAATTGAGGTGATTTTTGCACTATTGGAAAGATTACAATGTGCATAACAAAATTGAAGGGATATAAGCTAAGCTTGTAAATATTTGTCCCCCAAAAGTGTAATTTAACATCTCAAAATGGATATGGAATTTATTAGATCCCTATAATAATAGTATTTTCCCCTTATTGTTAATGTTAGTGTAGCCCCTATTGTTATTGTTGTGCCCATGTATCACTCATGTTGTGATTGTTGTGCCCCATAGAATCCCACTATTGTTATTGTTATTCCCTTACATTATTATTGATATGTAGGCTCTGATTATATTGTGACCCCTTAGACCCCTATATATACCAAGGAGGTCTTATCATTTGTATCATCCAAGAATTTTTCTCAAAATTAAAAGCTATAGGATTGGGTTGAAACTAGGATGGCTGCGTAGATCTCGTGTTCCTGATTCCGGCGCCGTGAACGGTTCAAATAACCGATGTCATATGAGGAAGATATTGCGTTTGATCGAAATTCCAAACATGTAAAATTATGACAGTTTGACCAAGTTTGACTGGGATGCACAATCAACAAAGTGGATGTACAATCAGCAAAAAGAGAATATTCCTCAAAATATTCCTTTCTTAGGACCAATCGTTGGATGACAAGTCTTAGGTTTCTATTTGTGGTACAATTTGGAGGGCCCAATGAGAAGCTGCCATGTGGCTAGCCCTGAGGTCGCCACGTGGCCCTGAAACTGCATATTAAAATTTTGTGAGGGTCCGCAGGGCTTGACCCCTAGACCTCCCGCTAGGAATGCATACACTCTACCATCTTCTCTACACATTAGTTCTTAACCATATTGGATGTCAGGTTTAATTTATGTTATAGTGCATTTATATTTGGGGGTTGGGAACCGCCAGCAGTCCCAACCTGCCAGTATTTATGCAGTATATGTCACATGGAAACGTTTACTGCCAACCCAAACCTCGCGGATAAATGCTAACTAACAACCTTCAACCATAGTTCAAAAGTCACAGTTATGGTATGGGGTTCTACCTAACAATCTTGTAACTAATGGTTTTGGGGGTGCGCATGTGGCCACCACACAAACCGTGACATTTATTACGCGGCTAAATCAATGGAGGAGTTAGGGGTGTGCCATTTTTGGCAGTCTGCCCAATTTTAACTCCAGTTAACTGGAGTTCTCCACTTTTATTGGAGCTTTCCTAGAAGATACTTGGAAAAAGTGTAGGAGGCCCAATTTTTGATCATTCTGAGTCAATGAAGAGTCATTTTTGACTAATTGAAGAATTATGGAGCCATTGGTGCAGATAAAACAACCATTAGATCACTTTAACTACTTTTAATAGAAAATTTTTGAGGATAATGAAAGACGGGACAAGCCATTGGGAGCTGGAGCAACAGATGTAGCCTAGGAGGGGTGAACTGCTTCATCATGCCTGCTGTGTAAATTTCATATGGTGAATTATTTCTCTATTTTACATTGTTGTTCAGCGTTATTTATGCTTGTTTTATGCTTATAATTCAATAAAAATCATCTGTACATCATGGATAAACTCCTCAATCCTTATGCAAACTAATGAACCAATTATGGACATGTTTTTAAAACTAAAATACACTTAGCACAATAAAAATAATATAGTCATTTCAGATCAGATTGGTATCAGAGCGTGAGTTTTTATCTGGTGTTGTTTAGTGCAAAGAAATATTTAATTGTTTACAAGTTTTAGATGCTTACAAGGATCAAGCTCAAAAGAGGAGAAGGAAAACTAGTGGAAGCAGGAGGGTCTCAAAAGGAGCCAAAGAAAGGGAGAGCAAGATTTCCACAATATCCACCTCCTAAATTAGCAAAAGCTCCATTAAGCATGCCTCATGAGGAAGGAGAAATTCATGAAGAAGTTGACCCTAAGGAGGAAGAAAGAGTGTTCAAGAAAGCATTTCTTGACATGCCTGAGATGGTTAGAATCCTTTATCAAGAAAGGAATGAGAGTCTGGAAGGAGAAGGATCTAAACTCCAAAAGGAAGGACAAGGATCTTGAGGAGGTCAACGTGATGAAGACAATTTAAAGAAGGGAAATGGAGGAAATGGAGGCAATGGAGAGCCATCATCTTCAACCTCATCATCATCATCATCATCATCATCTTCTACTTCTTCTTCAATACATCAACCACACAAGTCCAAGAGCACTGGTAAATCTCCTTTATTAAAACTTGATGTTAAGTTCAAATTGCCAATGTTTAATGGTGAAGTAAATGCAAAAAAGCTAGATAATTGGATTCGACAATTGAAGGTCTATTTGAGAATACAAAACCTTCAAGATGATGATACAAAAATTCAATTGGCTTCTTTGAGAATGGAAGATGCATCACTTGTTTGCTGGGAAGCCAAGAAAAAGGAGGAAATCAAGAAACATGGTAAGATTATTCTATCATGGTCAGATTTTATTGCTGCTATTAAACAACAATTTTATCCATTAGCTCATATGCAGAAAGGCATCATGAACTGGCAAAAATTTGGGCAGTTAAAGGGACAAAACGTGCAAGAATACACCCAAGAATTTAGGAGAAGAGTTCTCTTATTAGGGGTGGATTTGAAGAGCCAAGACACTTTGATAAAGTACATAGGAGGCTTACATAGCTACCTAAAACATAATATTCTCATGTTTAACCCCACCAGTCTAGATGAAGTTTGTATTCATGCCACACATCTAGAAGCTAGAGGGAAGAACATTTCTAAAGAGGGTAGGAAGCAAATTTTTCAGGGTAAAGCCAAGGAAAATACCTCAAAAGGTAAAAAAAAAAGGAATGCATCTATTAATAAAGAGGGAGAAAAAGTGACTTGTAAACATTTTTCAAAAGAAGGCCATGATGAAACTCATTGTTGGAAATTACATCCGGAATTGAGGCCAAAGAAACCCAATAACAAAGGGAAATAGAAAAATGCTACTACAACTCAACATGATTTAGGATCTGATTCAAGTGATGAAATTAAAATTACAGCCATGGGATTGAATAACATGAAGGGAAAATAAATTGAAACTAAACCTAGTACCAATACATCAAATTGTCACATAAACACTCCAAAATGAAGAAGAAATAATATAACTGTTTCATGTGAGGTTCATATCCAAGCATACCAAGATTGACACACTGTTTGACAGTGGGTCACAAGAAAACTTAATCTCTGAAGATTTGGTTGAAATAATTAACCTTGAGACCATACCACATCCAAAACCATATCCATTGGGTTGGATTTCTAAGGATGAAAATCTACATGTTTCAAAGAAATGTATATTGAGGTTTGCAATCACTGCAAGCTTTGTTGACACAGTTGAATTAGTTGTGGTTCCACTTGACATAACTAGTATTGTATTAGGGAGTCCTTACTTGTATGACCGGAAAACGATCTTCTATCTTCATGAGAACAAGTATCATTTATTCAAATATGGCAAGGAGTTCATTGTTAGAGCACATTGCAAGAAGACAAACATTGCTTTAGTATATGCTGGACAGGTAAAGAGGCTGGTAAATTCAAGTAAGAATTTTTTTCTTCTTATGATTAAGCCTAAAGATGATATTAATCATGAATCTTTTGAGGGATGTGATCCTAAGTTGAAATTAGAATTATATGATGTGGTTAATGGGAATCATGAGATGTTTCAGGAGCCAACATGATTGCCTCCAAAAAGAGAAATTCAACATGAGATTCAGTTGCAACAAAATTGTCCTCTTCCAAACATCGGTATGTATCACATGTCGATAATGGAGAATGCTAAAATAAAGAGGCAAATCAAAGAGATGTTGGATAGAGGAATCATAAGGCCAAACACCTTGCCATGCGGTTCACACATAGTCTTGATATCGAAGAAAGATAGGACTTGGTGCATGCGTGTAGATTTTTGAGCTTTGAAAAAGATTGCGGTAAAACATCGTTACCCACTCCCAAGAATAGATGATTTGCTTGATCAGCTGAAAGAAGAATTTTTTTTCATGAAGTTAGATTTACGAAGTGGATATCATCAAGTAAGAATTGCAGAAAGTGATATATGGAAAAATGCATTCAAAACCAAACAAGGACTCTTTGAGTGGCTAGTTATGCCTTTTGGTTTATGTAATGCGCCAAAAAATTTCATACGAGTTATGGATAATGTTTTGTGACCATTCCTCGATGAATTTTATTATTGTGTACTTAGATGACATTTTGATTTTCATCAAAACAAGAGAAGATCATGTCTTGCAGGTGAATAGAGTGCTTGTGTAATATTCCTTTTTCAGGATTCTCAAGATTCTATTTCAGAGATGGACTACAGGGGAATTTATTGGATATTTCACCTTTCAAAGAAAGGATGAGATCCAGAGGCTACCTAGACAACTGTAGACTCTGTCTATAGAACTTGGAATAACCCCTTTTTAGGAATTTCAACAAGGTGTTCAAGAAAAATGTTGTATAAGTAAAAATGTGCAAAAATAACGCAGATTAGGGCTTGGTTCCCCTAATTTATGCTGTATGTGACTTATATATGGAACTGCATCAGGAAAAAATTAGTTTAGGCACATTAAACATATCTCCCAAAAAGTAGACTAGCTAAAAGGTACCCAAAGGGGAAGGCTGCGGTAAAATGCAAGCACTGCTTCAAGAATTGCGCAGTGTTAGCTAATGTTCAGTGAAGATGAGAAAGAGGAATGATATCTCAGTGTTACAATAGAAAATAATCATTATGATAAATCCCTTTCATTATATAGTAGAAATCATGAGCCAATACAATAGTAAATCTTCAGAAAAGAGAGCAGAAGCATATGTACATTTGCAGAAATGCTTCAACAACGTTATTTTTCAGGAGGTTCAGTAGATGTAAGTTAAAACTTAGATCTAGAGCAGATCTATGGAAAAAATATCAGATCTATATCAGATCTGGAAACTCTATAGTTTTCTCTACAAGATCCCCTTGGAATTTTGACAAAAGCATGCATGAATAAGAGTAGATCTGAGAAACAAGTTGCAGATCTGGAAACTGCTGCGGTAAATTTTTGAATATATCATTTCATTACAAGGGATCAGATCTGAATAGAACATATATCAGCAAGCCAATCTATGGATCACCAAGTGGGAGGCAAAGCCCAGCACAAGAGATCTATGATCTAAACTATGAGCAAGACAACTTGCAAATCCTCATACATAAATAATGCAGTTTTCCCAATGGGACAGTGCTGTAGCACAAGAGTCATAGAAAACTACTGAATAATTGAATATCTGAAGTACAATAAATGATACACTCTTCCAGGAGGTCAAAGGACCCACTCCATTGAGAGAGGCTCTCAAAATACACTAGATCTCTGCAGATCTAAATCACCACTTGCTGCAGCTTGCAGAGATAACAAAACCCTCAATGGATCAACACTTCCAATGTAAGTAGGAGCTTGGCCTCAAGCCTGATAGTGGTTCATTTCAGAAAACTTTCCTCCTTGAATCATCAAAGGAAGAGGTGAAACTCCTGCACAGGAATTTCAAATACAATCCTCCACTCAACAACAGAGAATGGTATTTGTCTAAGCATACAAATACTCAGAAATATAATCTATCAACAACCTTCTCTTGCTGCCCTCCTTCTCCTTTTATAATATGAGAGAGATCTTGCAAACCCTAAACCATCTTGATGAGTTAGCCCTTTTCACATTAGAGGCTCCCTTCTAGAACTGCACTGTCCCCTTTGGAGATGCAATGAACCTAGACAACGCTGTTGATTTGGTCAAGGTTGACCCAGTCTTTAGCTCAAACCTCTTTCACAACTACAAGTGATTATTTACATAGCCCTAATATGTCTTTGTTCACACGGGCATTGATTTATTCAGAATTTTTAGGAGTTTTACATGTCCTCCTTTATTCATTTATTCATGATGCAGAAATTAAAACAAAATTGAATGTTCCTCTTAGTTGAGGCCAAGTGGGAACATTACAATCCTCCCCTCCAAAATGTTGCTTGTCCTCAAGCAACTAACAAGGAAAGAGCTGTAGTTCTTCTCCTTCTCCATTGATGGCACCATCAAGGATCAAGTTTTAATCGTGGACCAAGTGCTCATCAAGCCAATACATCAGAAATTTCTCCTCCAATGCTAACATGATAGGTGCATAGTCTATCCCTTCAGGAGTGTAAAACTCAACAAAAATAAACATGGGTGAAGCAATGTCACATCTAAAACATGTATCATGAAGTACAGGATAAAGTTCCATCCCATGTGGTACATATACACTACCCACTTTTTTCCCATACAAACCCATAAACAACACCAATATATCATCTATGTATGGAAGAAAAATCACATATATGCAAACTAACATGTGCACTTGAGGAGGTGGGTCACAATCCCACATAAGATACCAATGCATTGCACTCCTTCTCTTGAGTAAATCTGAGTGTGGCAAGTAGTATTCCCACCACATCTTTGCTGCATGGGTCACTATGACATGGCTGAAAGTGATACCCAAGTTAGGTGCTTTTGGGAAGCACTCATCATGATAGATAATCTCCCTTTGCACCTCAAGGGAGTTGCCATATTTGGAATCTTTATTGGCCTCATCAATGCCATGAGTTCTGCATGTAATATCACTCCTTGTAGGAGCCATGACCTGCATACATATGGTAAGAGAATGT
Organism: Pinus albicaulis; assembly: GCA_034641835.2. NCBI lineage: Eukaryota > Viridiplantae > Streptophyta > Pinopsida > Pinales > Pinaceae > Pinus > Pinus albicaulis. The sequence continues at coordinate 1,354,776,944 of CM076575.1, forward strand.
GTCAAATCAGAAAAATAAACATGCTCCATAAGATCAAATTCTTTACCATTCAAGTCTCCCACACACATGGAGTTAGGCATGGGCATTTCTCCTCTTTTAAGAGAAGAAAGAGATGGCTGAAATGTATCCTTCATAGAATCCTTTGGCCACCCCATCCCCTCATAACTGTTGCACTCTTGTAAGTGTTGATGTAGTTCTTCCAAATCATAGTGCTGATGCAATTCTTCCTTCATACCCTCCCAATAAAAAATCCTCATGATTAGGGAGTAGATTCTTGTTGATTGCATATAGCTGAAAAGGAACTCTTTATGTGCTCTTTGTAGTATTTCTTTCTTAAGCTTGGAGGCTTGAGACAAGAATACTTTACCAAGATGATAGATGACTCCTTCATGGACCAAATAGCCTCCTCCTTGCTTCATGCCATCTAATATCATTCCAGTGTGCAGATATTTGGAGTACTCCACAAGGAGTTGAGATCTCCAATATGGATCTACACAACTCAACAAGGACAGCGCTGCTGATGCATATATGGTGGTGCTTGCCTTGTTGCTGATTGTTTCTTTGGCATTACACATGCCAAAATTATTTGTGGGAAGGATGATCCTCCCCTTTGCCTCCTCCCACAACGCTGTTGCTTTCTCCTCCATTTCTCTAGCACTTTGTGAGGCTTTCCCCACTTGATCAAAATCTAATGGAATTCCAAATGGCTTGCCATGATGTAGGAATGTTCCTTGCAACATTCTCATAAACATGAGAGAAGGAACTGTGAGGTCCTTGCCCCCACTGCACAATTCCATCTCTTTTGTTTGAGTGGAAACATCAGGTGAAGGGTAGGTGTGCATGCCTTGAATGATTTGTTGCTTCCCACTCTTCAAGTCCACCCATTCCATCTGCAAGGCCTTCCAATCAGTGGTGACTTTTCCCAAGGTAATAACCCACTGGACACCCAAGATGATGTTGGTGTCTGGTATGTCAACTACAAAGAAATGGTCCACCAAGGTGTAGGCTCCCATAGACATAGAAAGTGATGGAACATACTGCATGTACTTCATAGTTCTATCTCCTGGAACCAAAACAGAGAACCCATTAAAAGAGTCAGTGGGGATCCCTCTCCTCTACACAAGGTGAGCATCAATAAAATTGTGGGTTTCCCCACTGTCAATCAAAATAGACACACTTTGGCTCATGACTGAACCTTGCACTCTTAAGGTCAAATATTTGGGCACTCCTCTCAAAGAAGCAAGAGTCCCACTTGTCGGAGAGAAGGCTCCCTCTTCACCTCTGGATGGTGATTGATCTTCCTCCTCATCATCACCAACACTGTGACCCCTCCTAGGTCCTTCATTCCCATCCTCCTCCTCCAAGTCTGAAAATACTTCTATATAGTGTGCCCTCCTAGTAGCACATCTATGACCTGGCACCCATGGCTCTTGACAAGTGAAACACAATCTCTTTTTCCTCAACTCCCTCCAGAGATCAAGGTCAAGAGGCTTCTTCAGTGATATCTCCTTTGGTGGATAAAATTTATCTTCCTTTCCCTTAGAGGAATGAGGGGATTTGCTTTGGAAAGGTTCCTTTGCCCTTGGCAAGGCATCTTGGAGGTCTCTAGCTCTCTCAATGGCATCATGCAAAGTGATGGGCTTGGTAGACTTAACCAAACCATGCAAAGGTTCCTCTAGGCCATCAATGAACATATAGAATCTCCTTGCTACAGATAGATCAAGGACCATTACTGACAATCTCAGGAATTTAGAGATATAGGCCTCTGCATCTCCTGTATTTTTAAGCTTTGCAAAGATTATGAAAGGGGCTTCCGGATCTTTCCGATCAAATCTCTCCACTAGTCTCCTAGTGAACTCAGCATATGTGAACACATTGTTGTGCCCTAATGTAGATAGTCCATGAAACCACCAGTTGTGGGCTTCTCCCTCAAAATGCAGCGCAACAATCTTGATGGCTTCTACTTCAGGCACTTTATTCAACTAGAAGTAGATTTCCAACTTCTCCACCCATGCTTTGGCAGAACAAGAGGGTGATCCATCGAAATTAGGCAAGAAGAACCTGCCCATAGTGTGGTGTCTCCCATGAAGGAAACCTCCATCTCTGTACTGCTGCCGTGGCCTCCTTTGGTCCTTGAAATGGCAAAAGTCTTGAAAGCTCAAGTTATCTTTGAACCTCTGACTTTGTGAGTCATATTATACAAAGTAACCTTCCAAAGAGGTTGGCTCTTTCAACCCTTCATTCTCTACAGCCAAGAAGGTAGGCATTGTAGAGCGTTGTGAGGCCTGTGGCGCTTGTGGCAAGCTCACAGGTTGACCAGTCCCAAATTGAGACATATCTGAATTTTCTCCTTGATGGAATCTCCCAAGGGATTCCATCATTCTATCCATCCTCATATCCTTTATCTCCTTGGACAGATCTTGCATAGCCTCCAAGAGAGTTTTTGAAAACTCCTCTGCTTCCTTATCTTTATCATTCACAGATTCAGGGGCTTTCCCCTTGTCAAGGTAAACAATAGTATAGTCATAATTCTTATGAATTTTATTCTGATATCTTCTTTCCCTCTCATAAAGAGGATCTTCATCTTCAGAATGCAGCATGAATGATGCTCCAATGCTAGCACAAGCTGTGCCAAGAGTGGAGCTCCGATACCACTTTAATATTCCCTTTTCAGGATTCTCAAGATTCTATTTCAGAGATGGAATATAGAGGAATTTACTGGATATTTTACCTTTCAAAGAAAGGATGAGATCTAGAGGATACTTGGCCAACTGTAGACTCTGTCTATAGAACTTGGAATAACCCTTTTTCAGGAATTTCAACAAGTTGTTCAAGGAAAATGCTGTATAAGTAAAACTGTGCAAAAATAATGCATATCAGGGCTTGGTTCCCCTCATTTATCCTATATGTGACTTCTATATGGAATTTCATCAGAAAAAAATCAGTTTAAACACATTAAACAGATCTCCCAAAAAGTAGACTAGCTAAAAGGCACCCAAAGGGGAAGGCTGCAGTAAAATGCAAGCACTGCTTCAGGAATTGCGTAGTTTTAGCTAATGTTCAGTGTAGATTAGAAAGAGGACTGATATCTCAGTATTAAAGCAGAAGATAATCATTATGATAAAGCCCTTTCATTATACAATAGAAAGCATGAGCCAATACAACAATAAATCTTCAGAAAAGAGAGCAGGAGCACATGTACATTTGCAGAAATGCTTCAACACCGTTATTTTTCAGGAGGTTCAGCAGATTTAAGTTAAAAATTAGATCTAGAGCAGATCTATGGACAAAATATCAGATCTATATCAGACCTGGAAACTCTATATTTTTCTCTACAAGATCCCCTTGGAATTTTGACAAAATCATGCATGAATAAGAGTAGATCTGAGAAACAAGTTGCAGATATGGAAACTGCTGCAGTAAATTTATGAATATATAATTTCATTACAAGGGATCAGATCTGAACAAAACATAGATCAGCAAGCCAATATATGGATCACCAAGTGGGAGGCAAAGCCCAACACAAGAGATCTCTGATCTAAACTATGAGTAAGACAACCTGCAAACCCTCATACATAAATAACGTAGTTTTCCCAGTGGGACAACGCTGTAGCTCAAGAGACACAGAAAACTACTGAATAATTGCAGATCTGAAGTACAAGAAATGATACACTCTTCCAGGAGGTCAAATGACCCACTCCATTGAGAGAGGCTCTAAAAATACACTAGATCTCTGCAGATCTAAATCACCACTTGCTGCAGCTTGCAGAGATAGCAAAACCCTCAATGGATCAGCGCTGCGAATGTAAGTAGGAGCTTGGCCTCAAGCCTAATAGTGGTTCATTTAAGCAAAATTTCCTCTTTGAATCATCAAAGGAAGAGGTGAAACTCCTGCACAGGAATTTCAAATACAATCCTCCACTTAACAACAGAGAATGGTATTTGTCTAAGCAGACAAATACTCAGAAATACAATCTATCAACAACCTTCTCTTGCTGTCCTCCTTCTCCTTTTATAAGATGAGAAAGCTCTTGCAAACCCTAAACCATATTGATGAGCTAGCCCTTTTCACATTAGAGGCTCCCTTCTAGAACTACACTGTCCCCTTTGGAGATGCAATGAACCTAGACAACATTGTTGATTTGGTCAAGGTTGACCCAGTCATTAGCTCAAACCTCTTTCACACCTGCAAGTGATTATTTACATAGCCCTGATTTGTCTTTGTTCACATGGGCATTGATTTATTTAGACTTTTTAGGAGTTTTACATTTCCTCCTTTATTCATTTATTCATGATGCAGAAATTAAAACAAAATTGAATGTTCCTCTTAGCTGAGGCTAAGTGGGAACATTACAGCTTGATATTTTGAAGAAATATAAATTTTTTCTTAAGATGTGAAAATGTGAGTTTGGAAAGACTTCTTTGGTCTATTTGGGACATATTGTAGGAGGAGGAGAATTGAGGATGGATCCTTCTAAAGTGGAGGCCATTGTGAATTGGCCCACACCCAAAATAGTTACCGAGGTAAGAAGTTTCTTAGGTGCAACTCAATATTGGAGGAAGTTTATTGCTAACTTTTCTTCCATCGCAACTCCTATGTATACAGTGAAAAGTGTGAAAAAAGGCTTCCAATGGGGAGGCAAAAAACAACAAAATTTTGAAGCTTTAAAAGGAAATATCAGTTCATCTCCAGTCCTTGCATTACCAAATTTGAGACATCCATTTGAGATACAAACCGATGCTAGTGATTATGCCATGGGCACAATTCTTTTGCAACATGGTAAGCCTATCACCTTTCATTCAGAAACTTTTAATGGTGCTGTGACTAATTATCCTATATATGAAAAAGAACTATATGCGTTCGTACAAAGTGTCAATAAGTGGAAACACTACTTGATGGGTAAAGAGACTATTGTACACACTGATCACCAACCATTACAGTACTTGCAGTCGCAAACAAAATTGCAGCAATCAAGACATTCCAAGTGGATGGGATTTCTTCAACAATCTCACTTGGTTATAAGGTACTAAAAAGGTATATTCAATAAATTTGCAGATATTATTTCAAGACCAATCATTAGTGCTTCTACCTTACTCAAAAATGATTTTGTTGTACATGAGAGTTACATAGAACAATATGCAAATGACATTGATTTCCAAGATGTGTATGCTAGTTTGAGTGAAGGGAATCAAGTTGAAGAAAAACATTATCACATACATAACAATTTTTTGTTTCAATTGGGCAAGCTATGTATTCCACAAGGAGAGAGGCTAAGTGTCATGAGAGAAGCTCATTCTTCTCTTATTTCTAGACACTTTGGGGTAAGCAAAACAATGGTGCATCTACATAGGTATTGTTATTAGCCTTGCATGATAGATAGTGTGTCACATTTTATAAGAGGTTGTTCTATGTGTGCAACATGTAAGCCTAGTAATAGGAAGCTTGGATTGTACACGCCACTACCGGTACCATCAAGGCCATGGGAGAGCATCTCCAAGGACTTTGTTGGAGGTTTACCTATGTCAAGAAAGCAACATGATTATCTTTTTGTAGTTGTGGATAGATTCAGTAAAATGTGTATACTTATGCCATGTAACAAAACCATTACTGCTGAACAAACTGTTGAACTTTATTTTCAAAATGTTTGGGTTCATTTTGGATTGCCCACTTCTGTTGTTAGTGACAAGGATTCCAGGTTCATTTGGAATTTTTGGTCAAATCTATGGAGAATGATGGACACAAAGTTGAAAAAGAGTACCTCTTTTCATCCACAAATAGATGGAAAAATCGAAGTGGTGAACAAAAAAATTGTGCATATATTGAGAGGATATTGCAGCAAACATCCCAAGTTATGGGATGAACAACTGCATTACAATCAACACGCTTACAACCGGGCAAAGCACTCTTCAACACAAACCTCACCTTTTGAAGTATGCTTTGGTTATTTGCCTAAATCGCCATTAGACTTCATATTTGGTAAGGATGTTGCAATTGATGGCCATAGTGATATTGATAAGGCTCGAAAGTTCATTGAGAAAATTTAGATGATACATCAACAAGTTCAAGAACAACTTGAGAAAAGTCAAAGCAAATACAAAGAGAGGCATGACAAACACCGGGTTGATCACAAGTTTCAAGAGGGTGATGAGGTATGGTTGCACATTAATAAAGAAAGGATGCAAGGGGAAGGTAAAAATATCAAACCCATTCACTATGGTCCTTTTAAGATCATAAAAGAAGTTGGTAACAATGCATTCCAACTTTACATGCCTTCTTACGTGCAATGTATTCAGTTGTTAATGTTGAAAACTTACACTTGTATGAGCCACCTTTGATCAATGATCAAGGAAGTGATGTTCAACTCCCTTCTGTTGAAGATTTCTCACCAGAATTTCTAGATGAGCTCAAAGAAGATACCATTATTGACAGGAGGACAAGAACATCAAACAGGGGAAGTGTTGACTACCTTCGAGTTGGGCTCAAAGGCACTATACCAAGCAAAGAAAAATGGATGGAGGTTGGAAAGGTGAGGGAGATGTACCCTCATCTACTGAACATGTAATCAAGTCGTTTGGGTTCCAAAAGCTTCCCAATGGGGAGGAATGATCAGGAGTTCATAAATTCTACTAAAAATTCAAAGTTACAGGATTGGGTTGAAACCAAAATGGTTGCGTAGATCTTGTCTTCTTGATTCCAGTGCCATGAACGGTTCAAAAAATCGATGTCGTATGAGGAAGATATTGCGTTCTGATCGAAATTCCAAACAAGTAAAATTATGACAGTTTAACTAGGATGCACTGTTAGCAAAGTGGATGTACAGTAAAAAAAAAGAGAATATTCCTTGAAATATTCCTTTCTCAGGACCAATCGTTGGATGACAAGTGTCAGGTTTCTATTTGTGGTATGGTTTGCAGGGCCCAATGAGAAGCTGCCACATGGTCAGCCCTGAGGCCACCACATGGCTCTGCAACTGCATATTAAATTTTTTTGAAGATCCGCAGGGCTCGACCCCCAGACCTCTGGCCGTGCACGCATACACTCTATCATCCGCTCTACACATTAATTCTTAACCATATTGGATGTCGGGTTTAATTTATGTTATAGTGCATTTATATTTGGGGGTTGGGAACTGTTGAGGGTCCCAACCCGCCAGCGGTTCCGCAGTATATGTCACATGGAAATGTTTACCACCAGCCCAAATTGTGCGGATAAGCGCTAACCGAAAACCTTCAATCATATGTCAAACTTTTAAAACTGCAATTATGGTACGGGGTTCTGCCTAACCATCTTGTAACTAATGGTTTTTGGGGTGGGCATGTGGCCACCGCCCAAACCGTGACATTTATTACACGGATAAATCGGCGGAGTTAGGGGCTCACCATTTTTTGCGGTTTGCTCAATTTTAACTCCAGTTAATTGGAGTTCTCCACTTTTAGTGGAGCTTTCCTAGGAGATACTGGGAAAATGTGTAGAAGGCCCAATTTTCGACCACTCTGAGTGAATGAAGAGTCATTTTTGACTAATTGGAGCATTATGGAGCCATTGGTGCAGAGAAAAAAAACATTAGAGAACTTTAACTACATGTAATAGCAAAATTTTGAGCATCATGATAGATGGACAAGCCATTGGGAGCTAGACCAGCAGATGTAGCCCAGGAGGGGTGAACTGCTTCATCATGCCTGCTGTGTAAATTTCATGTGGTGACTTATTTATCTATTTTAAACCATTTTTCAATGTTATTTCTGCTTCTAATTCACTAAAAATCATCTGTAAATCATGGATAAACTCCTCAATCCTTATGCAAACTAATGAACCAATTATGCACATGTTTTTAAAACTAAAAGACACTTAGCACAACAAAACTAATACAGTCATTTAAGATCAATTTATGTAATGTAAGGGATGTTTCCCCCTTGAAGAGGATAATTTTTAAGTCGTTGAACTATATTTTCTTCTATTTTGTGAGCTGGTTTCATAACATTTGGTATTAGAGGTTTGGATTCTAGGGTTTCACTACTTCAAACAACACATCTTGGAATTTTCGCTATAAATTTTTTTCTACAAAGCTCCAGAAGTTGAAATTTCAACCATGTGGAGCCTAAATCCTGGTGAACTTCGTGTATAAATTTTAGATCTTGGTTCGCTATATTTTAGGAGATATGGGCCGAATAATTTAGGGTTTTTGCATGCTTCAGAACTCAACCCTAAATAAGTGTCCAAGGGAAAAAAATCATAACTTTATGTTCAAGAATTAGATTTGAATTTCATAAAAGTGATAAAAATATAATGGAATTTAGTTTCTTGTGTAACAATTTCATAACTGAAATTCGAAATAGTGACATGTGGAACGATGTACAAGTTCAATCTACTGAACTAGTCCATAATCATGTCATCATGGCATATTGGGCATAAATTTATCTTGAAGAATCCAATTTTAGTATGAATTTTGGCGTTGGAAGGAAGACTCATAGGGCTACCATAAGACATAATTTAAGACCTTGGAGAGACAAAATTATAGAGTTACAACCGTTTCAAGATCAAGCTCCTAAAAGCAAGAAAAAGGTGTGTGTTTTAAAAAACAAATTGCATAAATTTTGTTTGAGAAATAAGTTTGAAGTGATTCCAAGGGAATATTGAAGCATAAATATCAGTATTGGGTTATAAAATTCCTCCAAAACAAATTAATTCTACACCCATTAAGCCCTCGTAAATCTCTACTATGACGCATGAAGAGGAAGAATTGTAACATGATATATAAAAACTACGGGACCAAGTGCAACAAATTTCTCTCTCACAAAGAGAAAACAAAGATTAAATTAAAGGGAATATGGAAGGTTTAAAGTCATAATTAAAATTCAACATGGATGGTTTAAAAGTAGAAATAAAAGGTGACATGAATGGTTTAAAAGCAAACATGGAAGGGTTGACAAAGTTGCTGCAAGAAAGCCTTCCTGGTGGTGACAAGGTAATCCATGAAAATCACGATGAGGACAAAAGGAATATGAATTATGATTTTAGAGACTCCAATACAGGGTTTAAGAGCCACCACATTCCAAATATATATATGAGGAACTTTGATGGCAAGTATCCGGTAACATGGATACTACAAATGGAGAAATATTTTGATCTATAGGATGTGAAACCCTCACAAAGGCGTGTATGGCATATTTATATTTATAACTCAATCAATTTGTATGGTATATATGGCTTTGCTCTTGTAAAACACTTGTCACTTGTTAAATTTTTATGGAGGAAATGGTAACACATTATGAAGATACAAAGAGAAACACCTTCTTTATCCAATTGAAAAATCTCAAACAAAAGGGTTCAATGGCGAAGCACTTTGAAGACTTCCAAAAATTGAATATTAGGGTAACCGATATTCCAGAGGAGCATATGATTGATGTCTTCATAGGGACTTAAAATATAACATCCAACATGAGGTGCACCTTTGGGAACCTGATTCATTGGAGAAGGCATTCAGGGTGGAAAGAAAAGTTGAAAGCAAAATTATGGCAATAAGGAAGTCTACAACTCACAACTATAAATATGGAAGTGTTGTTGCTCTTAGCATTCCGCAACCAACAATTTTGACACCACAACATTTGGAGGAAAAAAGAGCAAAAGGGATTTGTTATAGTTGCGATAACAAATACACTAAAGGTCACAAGTGTGCTGAGAAGAAATGATTCTACATAGATTGTGAAGAGGAGGAAGAAAAGGAACAAGACACATCAAAAGAGGAGGATATAAACCAGGAACCAACCCCAGAGAAAGAAAAAATAAATTCGAACATATATTGTAATGCATTGGAAGGAATTACCACTCCTAAAACTCTCAATATATAAGGATATATAAAAAATAACAAGGTAATAGTTCTGATTGATTCAGGTAGTACCCATCATTTTATTCATCGTAAGATAGCCAAGGAATTGAATTGATCCCTATATCTAGCACTAGAGTTTCAAGTGATGGTTGAAAATGGAGGAACTATAAATTTCTATGGAAAGTACCATAATATCAAGCTAACCATGGGGGAATATGTATTGAATATTCCAATGCTTTCCATTCCAATGGGTGGTGCTGATGTTGTACTAGGAGTCCAATGGTTACAATCTTTGGGGAAGATACGCTTTAATTTTCAAGAAATTTTCTTGATTTTTTTTTGGGAAGGAAAGGAAGTTTAATTAAGGGATAATCACAGGGAAACCTGGAAAGATAATTAGCTCTAATGGTATGACAAATATTCTAAATAAGGAACAATGGGGCATCATTTCACAACTATGCTCACTAGAGGTTCAAACATTGAAATCATCTGTTTCTCCAAATATCCAAAAAGTCTTGGAAAATCATTCCATGGTTTTTGAGACTCCTAAAGGCCTCCCACCTATTCGTGATCATGATCATGATATTCATTTGATTCTAGGAATTTTTCCTCCAAACATCAAACCTTAAATATATGCACATGCCAAAAAGATTAAAATTGAATGAATGGTTGCAAAAATGATAGAGGCAGGTGTAATTCAACCCAGTCAAAGTTATTTATTTGCTCCAGTAGTATTGGTGCATAAGAAGTATGGATCATGGAGTATGTGTCCAGATTATAGGGAGCTCAAAAATATCACTATTAAAGATAAATTTCCCATTCCTGTCATTGATGAATTGCTGTATGAATTACATGGAGAAATTTACTTCTCCAAGCTGGATCTTCGTTTAGGATATCACCAAATTTGAATGAATACTGAATGAATTCCGAAAACAACATTCATAACTCATGGGGTCATTATGAATTTTTGGTCATGTATTTTGGCCTTACCAATGCACCTTCTACATTTCAAGGGTTGATGAATTCCATTTTCAAACCCTTCCTTAGAAAATTTATGTTAGTTTTTTTGGATGATATACTACTCTATAGCAAGTCTTGGAAGGATCATGTTCAACATGTTGACAGGGTGCTAAAATTATTGGAGGAGAAAAAATTATGTGAAAAAACCTCAAAATGTTTCTTTGGAGTACTGGAGGTAGAATATTTGGGTCATATTGTATCTCATGAGGGTTAAGGTAGACCCTAACAAAATTAAATCCATTAAGGATTGGAAAATCCCCACAACCATAAAGCATCTTCAAGGATTTCTTAGGTTGACAAGGTATTATCACAAGTTTGTTAAGAATTATGGGAGAATAGAAACACTTATAATAAAATTACTGAAGAAAGATGCATTTTATTGGACTTCAGAAGCAACTGAGGCCTTTGAACATCTTAAAGAGGCAATATGCCAAGCACCAGTCTTAGCTACGCCAGACTTCACAAAAAAATTTATTATGGAATGTGATGCCTCAGGAAATGGAATTGGTGTTGTTTTAATGCAAGAAGGAAGACCCATTTCTTTTGAAATTCATCTAATCAAAGGAAAGTATCTACACAAACCTCTTTATGAGAAGGAAATGTTGGCAATATTATATGCACTAAAGTAGTGGAGACCTTACCAATGGGAAGACACTTCAAGGTGAAAACATATCATGATATTCTTAAATAATTTATGGAACAAAGATTATCTTCAGAGGAGCAACAAAAATGGGTCACAAAGATGTTGGGTTATGACTTTGAAATCATATACAAAAAAGGGAAGCAAAATGTTGTTGCAGATGCACTCTCAAGAAAATGTGGATGTAGATGCATTGATTTGTGACATTTCTATTATCATTTATGATTGAATAACTGAAGCAAAGGATGAATGGAAGAATGACGAAGAGGTGTGGTGATGCAGGAGCATCAAGCTCAATTTTCATTATTTAATTATGTAATAAGGGGGGTGAGACATTTTAATTATTTTATTAATTAAATTGCTTATTTTTAATAAATTAGGAGAGTAATTATAAATGTGAGGATTATTGTAACTATCCCTTTAATAATTAAAGGATATGAGTGGAATGGGATTAGGTAGATAATCTAGGGAGTATAAATTATATATACAGGACTTTCTGGAGTCCAAAACTAGAATAAATCTAATTTAAATTTAGTTGAGATTTGTGTGGAGGATTTTCTGGAATGGAACAAATTTATATTTTTGTATAAATAGGAGAGTTGTGCAAGGGATAATTCAGAGAGAGTGAGGGAGTGAGAAGTGAGGAATTCAGAGAGAGTGAAGAATGATTTGAGAGCTTTTGTAAAGGGCCGAGGGCCGGGAGAGGCTCTCCACTGTAATATTTGGCTGAGGATTTGTTGTGTTATTTTATATCAGTATATGTTTTATAAGCTCTCTTTTAATTATATATGCTTTGAGAAATTGCAGAATGTGTGGTTAATGAAGAGTTTTTTTTAATGAGAATTTTAATGCTGAAGGCAGTACATGTGATTGTATATGCTAGGATCTGATTTAACCCAGAATCCCTACATCATTTGGTATCAGAGCCTGAAAATATGCCTGTTTTGAATATGCAAATTTATATATGCATAGAACATGTGTGAATGTGTGAATACAAGAATCATTAAGGATTGGAATGAGTGGAGTGCTAATGAATGACAGAGTTCGGTTGTGATCAATTTTGAATATACCAAACCATTAGTTCGAGCATGAGAGTGAAGCAGCTGTAGGTGTTGGACGCAAACACACGGGGTCGATGACATAAGTCCGACGTTAATATTCTTATGAGGCTATGTTGGCATATGCGTTGGCATATGTACAGAGACTGCAAGAGTCTGGTTGCCTGACCGTAACGTAGAGGAGCACTGCCAACAGTTAAATAGTAACACCTCCAAGAACACAACAAAATTGATCCCGTTTGCATCAACATGTATATATACAGTCACTTCTTTTATTTTGCGTTAACATCCATCTACAACAATAAGTATGTTTTTTTTTTTGGACTGCATAATATTTAAATGGAATCGAACTGTGTTGAAAGATATTTTGCTTGGCTATGTCATGAGTTTATAGCCATGTTGAGTTACATGAATTTGGATTCGATCACAAATATTTCAGTGATTCCGTTTTGTGTTTACTAACATATCACACTAGTGCTAATGAGACAACGTGAAAGCTATTACTATGACGAATTGTAGCATATGGTAACCAGAGATAACGCATGATGTTAGAAGGCTGCGTGAGTGGAATTTTGGTGCCTACAGGTTATTTCATACCGTGTTAAGCTAAACCAACATGGAGCCATTGCAGAGTTTCTTGTAACATACCAACAACGTTAAATGCTTTGCGGTGATCGTAAGGTATTACACCAATGAAGTGATAAAGCAGCATGGTAAGATTCTTGCATAGGTGGGTTAGTGACTGTTGTCAAACGGTAGTATGGATTGATGATTTGCGTTATATATATATAAAAGCATGGTTGTAAAGTGCGTGGGTAAAATTTGAATGGTTCATTGTTTATCAAATCATGCGAATCAACATTTGACTTGTGTGGTGTAATATGAAACCTTTCATTCACCCAGTAAGGGTGTGGTTTAAATGCAAGTGTTTGTAGTGATGCATAGTCACATCGATCCCTTGCGGATCTAACAAACATAATATTGAAATTTCAATGATAGATGGACAAGTTAATCAATTTCTTTATGAAAGAAGATAAGCCCAAGTATTCATAGAAGTGGGTAATCTTAAATTAAGTGTGAAAATAATTTTCCAAAGTAGGAGTTATTGTAGAGGGTTTATTATGCATAGTGTGGATTCTTAGCAGTCTTGGTTGTGTCAATTTTAATCAAGGCTTGTAGTTGGAAAGAGGTCTTTTTGAAGATTCAAGTTTTTTTAATTAAATGAGAATTGCAGAGAATGCATGTTTGATGAAGAAATTAAAAGGAGATCGGATTTTGAGTCTGAAAGATGATAGCACATAGAGATACAGTACAGATGAGAGATGGAACAAGATCACATAGAGATCTTGAAGGTGAGATGATATGTTTTATTTTAAATCTGGTTTGAAGATTATATTTGCAGAATTCAGGTTGCAGACATGTGAAGATCTCAGCAAACGAAGATCACAATTTTAAAAGTAGTGATGAAAGAGACTAGTAATAGTTTCTGAAGGAAAGAAAATTGTGGAGTAGAACCCTGAAGAATTCCAACGGAGATTGGATAAAAAGACAGTTGTGTTCTTAAAAATTGCAAATGAGTTGAAGCCTAGGAGGAGCAGAGAGGATGCTCAAAAGTTTCTAGAGAATAGAGAACCAGTGCTTTCCAAAAGACTAAGGCTAGAGAGGGGATTGGTGAGGTAAGTGGAAGCAAAGATGACTTGTTGTTGCAGAGGCTTTAGTATAGCTCATGGTGAATGAGTGATGAACTCATGAAGATAGAGACAAAGATGACTACTAAAGGTAATTACAGAGGTTCTGAAGAAGACCATAGTAGAAGAAATGAGAAAGAAGATGCCAAGTCAAATGGCACGAGAATGAGTCAAGAGCAGATTGACAGAGAGAGTGCTGAGAAAAATTTCCGTCCTGAATTTTTGATGGAAATGTTATAGAGAATTAAAGTAGACCAGAGATGTGGATGGATTATGAAGAGGAAAGTATCACTCCCCCTTATTACATAATTAAATAATGAAAATTGAGCTTGATGCTCCTGCATCATGTGGACACTCATTCAAAAGTTTTAGCAAGATCCTAGTACATCTGATACATTTAACTGGAAAAATGATTCATTAGGGTACAAAGATCGCTCATATATTTGTAAGAATTCCAAATTCAAGCAAAAGATTCTTTTGTAATTGCGCACCTCCCCCTTAGGAGGCCACTTACGATTTAAAAAAAATTACCACAGGGTAAAGAAGGATTTTTTTTTGGGATGACCTTAAATATGATATTCAAAATTTTGTGGTAGAATGTTTGGTTTTCCAACAAAATAAAGTTGAGACAAAATTTATCCATTACAAGTCAGTGTTGAGAGGAGTTATTAATGGATTTTGTCACAGTTTTACTGAAGTCTTAAAGAAAGAGTGTCATCATGGTGGTAGTTGATATAATTACCAAGTATGCACACTTTTGTGCATTATATCACCCTTTTAAAGCTAGTAAATTTTCTATTGCATTTATGGAAACAATTCAAAAGCTACATGGAAACCCAAAGATTATTGCAGGTGAAAAAGATCCCATTTTCACTAGAAATTTTTGGACGAAATTATTTTCTTGTCTTGGTACTCAATTAGCTCATAACTCATCTTATCATCCTTAATCTAACGAGAAAACCAATATAGTGAACACATATTTGGAAGAATATATTTATCACTTTGTATCTGATAAACAAACACAATGGGTCAAGTTGTTACCTCTAGCTGAATGGTGGTATAACACTTCCTTCCATACTGCATAAAAAATGACCCCATTTATGGCACTTTATGGATATCATACACCATCCATCACATCACATTTAAGATAAAATTCTAAGTTCAAGCAATGGAAGATCAAATCAAGCATAAAAAACAAGTTCTACAACTCTTAAAGGATAACCTCACTTTGACGCATAATCGAATGAAACAACATGCAAATCAACATCGCAGTGAAAGAAGTTTTGATGTAGGCGACTGGGTATTTTTATGGATACAACCGTACAAAAACATGTCCCTCAAGCAAGCTAAGAATGATAATAAATTATCACCCAAGTACTATTGTCCTTGCAATTTGTTGCAAAATATTGGTACTATGGCATACAAACTGGATCTGCCTGCATCTTCCCGATTACACCTATTTTTCCATGTTTCATGCTTAAAGAAGGTTATCAGTGATAATCTCCCAGTTCAAATAGTGTTTCCAGAACTTGAAGAAGAAGGTAAAATCATATTTGAGCCTGAAGCAGTCATGGAAACAAGAAACCAAAAACTACAGAATCAATTATTTTCAGAATATCTCATTAAGTGGAAGAACTTACCCGTTGAATATTCCACATGGGAGGATGAGAATTTTATATGAAGCATCTGGAACTACTCAAGCATTGAGAACACCACTCTTTTGAAGGAGAGGGGCATATTAGGTCCCTATAATACTAGTATGTTCCCCTTATTGTTATTTTTAGTGTAGCCCATATTGTTATTGTTGTGCCCATGTATCCTCCATGTTTTTATTGTTGTGATCCATATAATACCAATATTGTTATTGTTGTACCCTTAAATTATTATTGATATGTAGGCTCTAATTATATTGTGACACCTTAGACCCCTATATATATCAAGGAGGTCTTATCATTTGTATCATCCACGGATTGTTAATTTATGTAATGTAAAGGAGGTTTCCCCCTCGAGGATAAATGTTAAATCGTTGAACTATATTTTCTTCTATTTTGTGATATGGTTGCATAACAGAATTTTCTAGATGCCAAATCATCAAACTAGGACCTACCCATAAAATGGGCCTTGCAAACCAATTCTTGCAAAATTTCTTCCAAGAGAGTACCACTATCGATAAAAAAATATATAATGATCCTTTTTAGATCACATAGATTTCAATTCAAGGAGGAGTGGAGATGTCAATTCTAAAAGGTAAGAATTTTTTACTAAAATTTGTTTTTGATATGAGATACATAAAGAGAAATAATATTTGTATATTTAGTATGGAATTTGTACTTTAACAATAATATACACCTATCCACTAAGGAAGCAATAGTGTAACCATGTTTTGTGTATGTCCATGCATCACCAACCCAATTATGACATTGATATATCTCTATCGTGCTTTTGTGTTTGATCACCTTCCTTGGGTTCCTCCCATCTTAGTATGGATGTATGAAATCTTTGGATGTCCAATACTTGTGTAGGGTCCTTCACCATATTTCTTCTATTTTCTTTGGCCCTTGGTCATGATTTTAGCTCACTTCAACACTTTGAGGCACTCAATTAGGGTGTTTCTAATTCGAAGAAAAAAACCTCTAAATGGGCCCATAGTTACTTAGGATGCCTCATTACAAGTCCACAATATCCAAAATCAATATGGGTTTCATATTTATGGTATTAAATGACTCAAATTTTCCTTAACCTTCATTTATCTCAAGGCATAAGCAAACCATGTATTTCCTCACTATATCACAATTACCTTAGAACTCATGGAAACATGGGGTCCATTTTAAGGAAAAAAATGCATTATGACCGCATAAAATTGTGATTTGACCTATTCATACATGCCTCTCTCTCTTTAATGATTATTTTGTCATTCACTTTCACCTTTTAGTCACGTTTTTACCTATTTATACCACTCAATCTCTCTTTATAAGACCTTTCTTGAACCCTTGGAAACCTCTATATTATAGTTAAGAACTTGAATTAGTGTCAATTATTAATTGAACTTCCTAACTCTTTTACCAAGCTCTTGGGATGCTTGTGCTTACCTTCTCCAACATGTTAACATGGATCTCTTGCCACGAGTTTGACCCAAACCTGGCAACCTGATTGCCTCAGCCAAGGACATTTTAAAATTATTAATCCTATCATCCCTTGGATGAACCAACCCTAGAATCCCAAGGGAGTTCTAGTACAAATAGGGAAAGGGAAGTATCAAAGCTCTTTGAGTGCACTTGTATCTCCATTCAATGTGCATTGTTATGTAACTATTTGTGGTGGGTCTAGTGTTTTCATTAATTTGTATTAGATATCAATGCAAGTTTGTTTTTCAAGAGGATTAAGTTATGCGCAGAGGTTCATTACAAGGCGAAACACTTTCTTATATGTCTATCAAAACTCTTATATACACCCCCAAATGTGTTGAAACCAACTCCAAAAATCGAAGAAAAGAGATGTCAACGCCTTAGAAATAAGCCACTTCGAGGGGGCAACCTCCAATACATTACATGAATGAACAATTATTCGTTGATACAAATTACAAAACCTCATTTCTATATATAGGAGTCCATGGGGCCAGAATGTAATCCTAGCTGACCTAACAATAATAATTTAAGGGCACAATAATAACAATATGGGGGTTACAGGGGTACAATAATAACAATAAGGGGGTTACACTAATAACAATAAGGGACTATACTAGTAATATAGGGACCTAACATGCCCCTCTCCCTTCAAAAGTGTTGTCCTCAACGCTTGAGTAGCTCTGGGTGCTTCTGTATAAAATTCTCATCCTCCCATGTAGAATCTTTAGTGGGTAAGTTCTTCCACTTGATGAGATACTCTGAAATTGATCGATTTAGTAGCTTTCGAGTTCTTGTTTTCGTGATTTCTTCCGGTTCCAATATGATTTTTCATTCCTCATCAAGTTCTGGCAATATTTTTTGAACTGGAAGATTTTCACCTATAACCTTCTTTAAGCATGAAACATGGAAAACTGGATGCACTCGTGAAAAAGCAAGAAGCTCCAATTTGTATGCCATAGTACCAATCTTTTGCAACACCTTGTAAGGACCATAGTACTTTGGCGATAATTTATTATCCTTCTTAGCTTGCTTGAGGGACATTTGTTTGTATGGTTATAGCCGTAAAAATACCCAGTCTCCTACATAAAAACTTCTCTCGCTGCGATGTTGATTTGCCTGTTGTTTCATTCGATTTTGTGCAAAATTTAGGTTATCCTTTAAGAGTTGGAGAACTTCTTGTTGATGCTCGATGTGATCTTCCACTGCTTGAACCTTAGAATTTTCTCTTAAGGATGATGTGATGGAAGGTGGATTATATCCATAAAGTGCCATAAATGGGGCCATGTTTGTTGTAGTATGGAAGGAAGTGTTATACCACCATTCAACCTCTTTAAAAATGGAAATCCTCGCAACTGCTTTATGGTTGTGGGGACTTTCCATTCCTTAATGGATTTAATTTTGTTAGGGTCTACCTTAACACCCTTGTGAGATACAATATGACCTAGATATTCCACCTCTTGTACTCCAAAGAAACATTTGGATGCTTTTGCATATAATTGTTTCTCCTGCAATAGTTTGAGCACCCTGTCAACATGTTCAACATGATCCTTCCAAGACTTGCTATAGATTAGTATATCATCAAAAAATACTAGAACAAATTTTCTAAGGAAGGGTTTGAAAATGGAATTCATCAACCCTTGAAATGTAGAAGGTGCATTGGTAAGGCCAAAAGTTATGACCAAAAATTCATAATGACCCTCATGAGTTTGAAATGTTGTTTTTAGAATATCTTCAGTCTTCATTCTAATTTGATGATATCCTGAACGAAGATCCAACTTGGTAAAATAATTTTATCCATGTAATTCATCCAATAATTCATCAATCACAGGAATGAGATATTATCTTTAATGGTGAGCTTGTTGAGCTCCCTATAATCCGGACACATGCACCATGATCCATCCTTCTTGTGTACCAACACTATAGGAGTAGAGAAAGAACTTTGACTAGGTTGAATTATACCAGCCTCTAACATTTCTGCAATCATACGTTCAATTTCGCTCTTTTGGACATAAGGATATCTATAAGGCCTGATTTTTGGAGGAAAAATTCCTGGAATCAATTGAATAGCATGATCATGATCATGAATAGGTGGGAGTCCTTTGGGAGTTTCAAACACCTTGGAATGATTGTCCAAGACTTTTTGGAGATCTGAAGAAATAGATGATTTTGATGTTGGAACTTCTAGTGAGCATAATTGTGCAATTACACCTCGTTGTTCTTTCTTTAGAAGCTTTATCATGACATTAGAGCTTATTATCCTTCCCGGCTTCCCTTCAATACCCCGTAATTCGACTTCCTTTCCTTCTGAAAAAAATTTCAAGAAAAGTTCTTGAAAATTAAAAGCTACCGTCCCCAAAGATTGTAACCATTGTACTCCTAGTACAACATCAGCACCTCCCATAGGAATGGAAAGAATTAGACTATTCAATACATATTCCCCCATGGTTAGCTTGATATTATGGCATTTTCCAGAGCAATTTATAGTTCCTCCATTTGCAACCATCACTTGACATTCTGGTGCTGGGTATAGGAAACAATTTAATTCCTTGGCTACCTTACGATGAATAAAATTATGGGTGCTACCTGAATCAATCAACACTATTACCCTTTTCTTCTTGATATGTCCTTCTATCTTGAGAGTTTGAAGAGTGGTAATTCCTGCCAGTGCATTACACGATATGGTCGGATTCATTTCTTCCTCTTCTAAGGTTGGTTCCTGGTGTATATCCTCTTCTTGTTCATTTTCTTCTTCCTCTTCACAATCTATGTAAAATAATTTCTTCTCAGCACACTTATGACCTTTAGTGTATTTTCTATCACAACTATAGAAAATCCCTTTTGCTCTTTTTTCTTCAAATTTTTGTGGTGTCAACCTTGTAGGTTGTGGAAATCTAGGAGTAGCAATACTTCCCTCTTTATAGAAGTGAGTGGTAGGCTTCCTTGTCGCCATAATTTTACATTCAATTTTTCTTGCCAACCTGAATGCCTTCTCCAATGAATCAGGTTCCAAAACACGAACTTCATGTTGGATGTTATCCTTTAAAGTACCTATGAAGAGATCAATCCTATGTTCATCTGGAATATCAGTTACCCTTATATTCAATTTTTGGAAGTCCTCAATGTGCTCCCCCATTAAACCCTTTTGTTTGATATTTATCAATTGGCTAAAGAAGGTGTTGCTCTTTGTATCCTCATAATGTGCTATCATTTCCTCCATAAAATTTGACCAAGTGACAATTTTTTTACGGGAGCAAAGCCATCGATACCATACAAATGTATTTTGTTCTAAATGTAAAGTTGCAATGCGTACCTTTTGTGTGTTTTGCACATTATGGAGATCAAAATATTGCTCCATCTGTAGTATCCATGTTACAGGATCCTTTCCATCAAACTTCCTCCTATCCATTTTTGGAATATGGTGGTTCTTCCCGCCAACATTAGAGGTTATGAAATCACGATTAACATTTATTTTGTTCTCATCATGAGGTTCTTCTACTATATTTCCGTCATTAGGAATCATTTCTTGTTTTAAGCTTGTCATCAAGCCTTCCATGTATGCTTTTAGATCATTTTTCATGTTTTCCATGTTGTCTTTCATGTTTTCATCGATCTTAGCTTCCATGTCATCAATCTTAGCTTCCATGCCCACTTCCATGCCATCCATCTTAGCTTCCAAACCATTCATCTTAGCTTCCACGCCTTTCTTCAAACCATCCACCTTAGTTTCCATGCCTTTCTTCAAAACTTCCATTTCATTTTTTGTTGTTCTTTGCGAGAGCGAAATTTGTTGCACTTGCTCTTGTAATTTTGATATGTCATGTTTCCATTCTTCGTCTTCATGAGTCATAGTAGAGCCTTCTAAAGGCTTAATGGGTGTTGAATTATTTTTAGGGGCCATTTTAGAATCCAATACTGATATCTATTCTACAATATTCCCTTGGAATCAATTCAAATTGATTCTTCAAATAATACTTATGCAATTCAGAAAAAAAATACACACCTTTACTTGCTTTTGAGGAGCTTGATATTGAAATTGAATTATCTCTATAATTGCAGATCCTCAATATCTAAAATTCAGCCGTGTAGTATCCCTCTGAAGCTTCTTTCAAATTCCATAGGTCTTATCTGATTTGGATTCTTCAAGACAAAGTTATGTCTAATCTCCCACAATGACCCAATTATGGACTAGTTCAATAGAGCGAACTTGTACGACTTGCCACGTGTCACTGATTCCTCCTTTGGCTTTGAAATTGATAGAAAACAAAATAAAGTATGTGTAATTGCAACCACTTTTTACAACATTCCAATCTGATGCTCAGAGAGAGAGCTATGAAGATTTTTCCACAGTCACCTCTTTAAGATGAAATTCAGAAGCCTAAAACAACCCTAACTTCCACAGATCATATCTCCAAAAATATTGCGAACCAAGATCTGAAATTTTGCGACGATGTTCCTCAGGATTCCGGCTTCGTACTCTAAGAATTTTAGCTTCTGAAACTTTGTAGAATTTTTTTTATAGCAAATAATTGTTTAGGTTAAATTTAGGAGCCTGCAAATTGACCTACATTCCACAGATTATATCTCTGAAAATATTGCAAACCAAACTCTAAAATTTTGTGGCGATGTACCTCAGGATTTTGGCTTCGCACACTAAAGATTTCAGCTTCTGAACCTTTGTATAAAAAGTTATAGCGAAAATTCCATGATGACCTATTTAGAGCAGCGAAACCCTAGAGTCCAAAGCTCTGATACCAAATGTTGTGAAACTAGCTCCAAAAATAGAAGAAAAGAGATGTCAACGCCTTAGAAATAAGCCACTTCAAGGGGGAAACCTCTAATACATTACATGAATGAAAAATTATTCGATGATACAAATTACAAAACCTCCTTTCTATATGTAGGAGTCCATAGGGCCACAATGTAATCCTACTGGGGCCACAATGTAATCCTAGCCGACTTAACAATAATAATTTAAGGGCACAATAATAAAAATATGGGGGTTACAACGGTACAATAATAACAATAAGGGGGTTACACTAACAACAATAAGGGACTATACTTGTAATGTAGGGACCTAACACCAAAAGCTTCAACACCTACAAAAATGCCCATCTAGGTGATATTTATCCTTTTCCTTTCTTTATCATTTCCAACACATAGTTTGATTTTTTCACCAGAAAATTGGGACTGAGCCCTATGTTAACTTACATTTCCTTTCTTAATTTTTTGTTAGCTACTTATGGAAAAAATTAATTGAAATACCCAAATTAACCTATATCCTTTGATAACTTATTAATATTAAAAATATAATTAATCTAGAGGGATTTCCCCCTTATATTTTCTTCATTTCTTCCTCTTTCCCACAATGTCGTTATTTTTCCCTCAAATCGATTGGTGGCTCCAATCTCTCATTTATCCTTGTTGGTTGTGTTTGTGGTAGGGTGGTTCCCATCAGTAATATGATGCATGTTGAAAACTCCACTAGGAAATTCCCATGAGTTTTTTCCTCTCCTAGGATAATGTTCCCTTTCATATTCCATGTCAACCCCCACTCCCACCATAGATAGTATTGTATCATTTTACTCTAAGAGATGGAGGTTAGCCACCTTTCTGGATGGAGGTTATACATGTTAGCAACATTAACATGGTAGGTTATGTGGATTATCATGATCCCTCTTCCTAACTTCATTTTTAAACATGTATTGAAGGTGTGAACAAGAGTTCCCCTAAGACTTTAATTTCTCATGAGGCTATCACATGTGGCACTATCACTCTCCTCTTTGTTTCAAGGCTCATTTCTCTTCCAAATAAATCCTCTCCTCTCAAACCAATGTGTATTTCCTTTTTATCAATTCTCTCTTGACATCCCAAGTAGACCCTCATGTTGAGGGGATGTCCCTCCTCCAATCCTCACCTTGGGTGACTGCTCTGCTCAATAAATAGGATCCAATTAACTCTCAAGTATCTCCTACAACTATTCCTTTTTCCTTTGGATATATATGTATAAGTGCTTCCAGATAAGATCCCTAAACCTTACCAAAAACCTGTACGCAAACAATAAAGTACACAAATAATGGAATAAGAAAAAACCTCAAACCTCTTATAATAAAATCCAAGGGAGTCTGAGGATCTTACCCCAAAATTCTCAACCCTTTTTAAGGTTATATCCTCAGTTATGTGTTCATACAAAATATGTGCATAATTTTAACTAAGTTCTCATGACTTCTATGTAATTAATAAAATAAGTACACATCCCAACACTACCCCAAAGCTAATGACATATACATTTCTTCCGCAAGGACAAGCACATATCCCAAAATTTCACCAAGTACAAGTAGACATGCCATATTTCTCTCAATGATTGGGACAATCATTCACTTCAAATTTCTCATAACCTCCTAGACAGGTACTCATGACAGAACTGACACAACCTCAAAATGTTAATCTCCAAAGAAGTTAATATGTTTCCCTATCCACAACCAATCATGAGAGGTGGTGTGTTTGGTCCAATCTTCTATTTTATATTAGGCTTCAATTTCTTATCAATCCGAGTAGGTACACTTAGAGGTACTTATCTAAAATATATATATCTAGAATGATTTGGTCTCCTAAATGAGAGTTTGGTGTAATAGGATTCCATACTCTTTTACAAGAGGTTATTCCTTGTATCCTTCCACACTTGAACACCTTCTTAAACAAAACAAATCTAATCTCCTAAAAACAGAGTTCGATTGTTTGTTCGAGATTATCTAGTTCTTTTACAAGAATTCAATTCATAGAACCTCTTCCAAATATTAAATAAACACACTTATCAATCACAATAATTCAAAACAGAAAGAAACGTAAATAATCTTGAAATCAACCAATAGCTAAGTCCCTTTTGCAAGGTTCAGTCATTAGACTACAAGTTGAGCTCTGCAATTACAACCATGATCATTAAGCATAAATGATAAACTTAAGTTTTGAAACATGAAATAATAAACACAAATCTCAATTTGAAGACTGATGTCAATTTAATCTTTTTACAAAGACCTTTCACAAAAGACACGGGCTTCTATTAACAATTCTGATTCATAAAATTATAGCACAAGAATTAAATGGAAATGTCTATCAAATCTAATTACGCAATTGTAAATGAAAAACACAAGAAAGTGTACCAACTCTGTAGTGGGGGCCCTCCACATGTTGCAAGCACACCTTAATATAACTCAGATGACGAAGATTACTGAATGTAACAACATAGATAGCTGAATCTCTGTATTAAAGTCTAAAAGTCAATTAAATTAATCAAGTTTTGAAGTTTGTCACATAATGTCTCATGTAGTGTAGTCCTTCAATGTTTTTATTCTAACTATTTATCATCGAATTACATAACAAGAAAAGGCTATTTGTGTTCCTCAAAGCCTAACTAACTTCCCAAAGGAGTTGAATTAGTTCAGATCCCTTTTTACAAGCAAAATATCAAATATGTTCATTAATTGCTTTAAGATTTTCTGTTGAAATAGCTGAACTTGACCAACGTTGACCAGCCACGTATGGACTTAGAATCTGGAGGTGGATAGATATTTCACCATCCTTGTACATTTAGGAATAGACCCTCAGTCCTCGATTTGGCCAACCTATCATGCAATGTGTCAAAACGTGAAGCCATTACAGGAAGTTACGAAAATCTGTAATTTTCTGAAAAATCCTAATTTTAACACAAAAATTCCTAAAATTAATTCCAATGTCAAAATAATAACAATGGCATTACATTAATCAGTTTCAAAGGAATATGAGAGATTTATGAAGGTTAAATGAGAAAATATGATGGATAAAATGATTTTTTTCAGGTGAAAGGATGAGTCATGAAATGGTACCAACATCTCCCCCAAACACAAGATTTTGCATGTCCTCATGCTAACATGTCAGACTTCTTTGCTTGCTGCTTATGTTGCCTGCAGTAAAAAATCCATGTTCATCTGAGTTTGATATTCAGTCTTCAAGATTTGGTATTTTACCTTAATAGCTTTCTTCTGCCTATACCATTTGCTAGCCCATCTACATATTTCAATTTTGTTGGTTTTGAGTTTTTTTACTTTTCTCTTCAATTTTTCATTTTCATTTTGAATTTTCTTACTTTGTATTCTCAATATCTCATTCTCTCTTTTCACAACTCTTTCCAACATTTCTGATTCCATAAGCTCTTGTTGCAAGTCTTGAATTTGCCTTTCTAATTGCTTCTGCTTTTTGTTTAGGAGTTTTGCTCCTTTGAATCTTCCTCCTTGCTTTTGATTTCTAGTTCCTGTGTATTGTCATCCTAGGCTTGATGTAGGTTATCACTATCCTATACTGTCTTGCCTTTAGTCCTTCTAGATTTCCCTGTATAAGTGGTGAACATTTTATCCTTTTTAGCTTTCTTAGCTTCCTCCCTTCTCATTTTCCTTGTTCTTATACTGCTGCTAGGTAGAGCAAAGGTGTTTGGTCTATACTCCGGAGTTTCATCATCTATCTCAATTATATCAACCATCAATTCTGTAACCTCTTGCTCTTTTTGTTCTTCTTCATAAATTTTAATTTCATTAGAGATAAAAAATTTCTTCCATGACATCCCTGTCTTCTGTAGTTCAAACTTAATCAAAATTTTCACCAATCCAAAGTGATATAGGTTCTATCCATATTACTTCTTTGTTTCTGTATGGTTTTAGACATTTTAGTCAAACTTTGTAGAAGAAAATATGGAAGGCTTATAGTACATTCTCCCTTCAGATGCAACAACATTTTGATGTGATAAAGATATACTATGCTATATCTGCCTTCACATGTAATAAATTTTTGAAGAACATAAACCATTTCATCCCAAGGATGAACAAGCCAGCTTCTGGAAACTCCAATTTTCCAAATAATCGAGGATAGTCTAGATCTAGATACAAACTGTGTCCATGACTTCTCCTTGAATTTTTTAGTTTTAAAATATTTTTCACCCTCTGGACTGATGCCTATGGTTTGAGCGATGGTATCCTCTGAAACCTTGAATGAAAGGTTTCCTACTGTGGCTCTTTCTCCATTAAAGGAAGAAGAAAAATTCCTAGTGATTTCTTCATTATGTCCATCAAATTTATCTAAAAATGTCAACCACTGTTTATCTCTCAAAATTTTAACACAATCTGCATTTATTTTCGAACTATCAAACCTCTCTAGTTTTCCCTATTCGCCATAAAATTCCTCTGTTCTAATACCTTGTTCCTTATGCTCTGTCTTTAAAAAAAAAAAAATTACCCAGGGTATTTAACAATTACCTGGTCTGTTGCATTTCTCCTGGAGTCTTCTGATCTGACCTCCACATGTTTGGATATGCCCTAGTTGCTATATCTTCTCCTCTGTCCAAGCAATGTATCCGAAAAAAAGCTTGCATGTGGCTGTCTTCAAACTAAATTCTTGGTAGAACCCTTTCTCCTATGCAATTAACTGGAAACTCATTTTGTTTAAAAAAAAAAGTTTAAATTACACCGACCCTTTTTGCATGAAAGACCTCAAAGTCTGCGCCTGTGTATCATGGAATGATGTTGATATGGTTGTGGGTGCAGAGGACAGAATGAAATGGCTGTGGAGGACGAGACATAATGAAATGGCTGCGGAGGACAGAATCGTTACAATGGTGGTCTTTAGACAAATTTCTCAATTATAATGTCTGATAAGGCCACGGAGAGGCCTTATAGACCGTTTGTACTAGTTGTCAGTCATGCAGAATAGGCTTATAGATTTGAAATTAAAATTAAGGTTTTAAAAGTGTTTAAGGGAGTATAGAGATAGGTTATAGGTTTGAGGGTTTAAGAGTCTTTAGTTCATGTGGAATGGGTTTGAGGTTTAAAATTAAGGTCGTAAGAGGGGTTAAGGGAGTATAGATAGAATGTAGACTATAGATATAGGCTATGATTTTTTAAGAGTAGTGGTATAGGTTGAGATGGTTAGGAGTATAGGTTATAGGTTGAGTGGCAACAGAACCAAGATGTTGGTATAGGTATAATGGTTAAGAGTATAGGTTATAGGAGAATTTATGAAACTGACTTCAATAATTAACCATAAATTAATTATTTAAAATTGAAATTAACATAGAAATTTAAGTATTAAAACAAGAATTCTTACAGTCCTTTACTAGTTCTTCTTTTGTCATCTCCCTTTGACTGGTTGACTTTGTGCAGGTATGATGTAGTCTTCTAAACATGTCCCTCTTTGGAAATGAGCATGCAACAGGTCCCTCTGATATTTCTTGTTGAAATTTGACTTGTTTAATCTTGCAGACATGTTGATGCAGGCTTTGAATTGCTTGGTTTTGGAGACATGTTGATGTAGCCTCTGACTTGCTTGGTTTTGTAGACATGTTGATGCAGCTTTTGAGCTGATGTGATCTTGCTTGAACAGGTCCCTCTGCCATTTCTTTGTAGAACTTTGATAATATTTTGATGATGCACAAGTCCCTCTGCTGATTTGAATTAGAATAGCTCCTTCTTTGAACAATCAATCAATTAAATAAAACAAATCCCTTGCTTATTGAAATTCTAGAAATGAATATGAAAAATTCACTTTTTCCTTCTCCGCTACTTATTCATTGAATTGTCCTCAAGTCATTATTTAGTATTGGCAAGAGCAAATAACTTTTACAAAAATGAAAAAAATGAATTCTTACCGGCCAATTTCTTGGTTTTCCTGTAAGAATTCTACTTTAGATTGTGCCAGAGTCTAATTCACATCTAAACTTTTATTTTGTTTTGATTTTTTTATTGTTTTTTTTATTATTATTATTATTTTTTTTTTGAAGAAAAATAGAAATAACTATGGTAAAGATATCACAGCTGATTGCTATACTATCTCAACCTCCTTCTGTCGTATCACTGTCTGAATGAAATCTTCTTTGCTTATAGACTTGTGATAAAGCTTCAGCCTATGTCCATTTACTATAAATGTTCTTCCTTCTTGGTCAATGGTGCTAAGTTTTACTGATCCATTTTCAAAGACCTGAACAAGTTCATAAGGGCCCATCCAATGTGTTGTAAACTTGGCCTTATAATCTTTAAATTTGGAATCAAATAGTAAAGCCTAGTCACCTTCTTGAAAGTTTTTCTTCTTGATATGTGTGTCATGCCATTGCTTCCTTTGTTTTTGCATAAGTATTGTTCTTTCTAATGCCTGCTGTCTCATTTCATCCAATTGATTCAATTGCATGATCCTTTCTTTTTGAGCCTCATTAAGATCAATGTCTAAATCTGCAGCCAACTTGTAAGTGTGTATTTGAAACTCAATAGGCAACATTACCTCTTTACCATACACCATCTGATAAGGTGTAAATCCTGTTGTATCTTTCCATGTGATTCTATAAGCCTAGAGAGCATCCTTGAGCTTATCCTCCCAGTCCTTTTTATTCATTTCCACTGTTTTGGTGATGAGTCCTTCCAAAGTTTTGTTTGTAGACTCCACTTGGCCATTGGCCTGTGGATGGTAGGGTGTACTCCTCCTATGCTTGATTTTGTACTTTTCAGTGATGTACTAAACCAATATTGAAGTAAATTGGGTACCTTGGTCTGTTACTATTTCTCTAGGCACTCCATATCTGACAAATATTTCTTCAAAAAGGAAATTGACCACTGTTTGCTCAGTTTCCCTAACAAGTGCCTTTGCTTTAGCCCATTTAGTTACATATTCAGTACATACTAAGATGTAATTTTTACCCTTACAAGGTGGATTAATGGGTCCAACAAAATCTAGAGCCCATTTTTCAAATGGCTCTAGATGTGCTTGAGGTTGTAGTGGCATTTGATCTGAGGCAGTTTGTCTGCCCATGCGTTGGCAACTGTCACAACTTCTTACATATTTATTTGAATATTTAAAAATTTATGGCCAATAATAACCAAGAATGAGGATTTTGAATGCTGTTCTTTTAGCTGCAAAATGACCACCACAAGGTTCATCATGGCAAGATTTTAATATATCAAGAATTTTATCATCTCTTATGCATCTCCTAATAATCATATCATAACCAGTATAAAACAAGTCTCAATTAACCCATGAGTATCTGGCACTTTGCTTGATTAGTATTTTCTTCTCCTTTGAACTAAAGGATGGAGTTATCTTTCCTGTTGAGAGATAATTAGCTAAATCAACATACCATGGATTCAATACTGAAACTGAAAATAAATGTTCATTAAGAAAAGAATCTTCTGTAGAAATTATATAACTAATGCATTATAAATCCAATATTCTCCTGATCACACACTATTTAAACTTCATGCACAATACAAAATCTCTTCTACTATTGATCATCATATGCGTAAATTAAATCAATTGCATGCACACATTGAAACCATAAAAATTCACACATATGAACACAATGTTTTAACGGGAAAACCTGAAGCTAAAAACCCCAACTATCTGTATATAATATATGTCATAGAGATCATGTAACAATCCTCATACAAAGCTTCTCACAAGCTCTTAGTACAATAGAATTGCTACACACTAATCAGATCACGATCTAGCAAATCCATGCACCGATCTCTGCCACCTGCTAGCTTGCCTCTACTGCGCAATCCCTGCTGAAGAATGGCTCTGAATGAACTCCAATTGGTCCAGCCTTGCTCACGCAATCCTCATTGGCAACTCTACTCTGTGTTGGATTCAATCAATGTATTACTATAGTCACAACTGATAGTCAACCTTCTCTTTCACCTACCTCTCCACTGGTCTCCACTGAAACTGTCCATGCATTATAGTTAACTAATGTATTCTTCAGTTGATTAATGAGTTAATATTTAGTGAATTAATTAATAATTAATTCACACCACTCTCACTAGTGTATCAATCAATTAGACTAGATACAACTAGCTCAATTGTGTCTAACTGAGTTAAACTGAACACAACTCCACCAACTACTTCTACAACTCCACCAAACTCTGTCACATGAGTTATAACTGAAGTCTCCAAGCAATAGGATAATTTTTAGAGTCCAAATATTATTAAGAGCTAATAATATTCTACATATCTATTTTTAGACTGGCAATCTAAAAATAGATTCTACCCAATATGTCTAAAGATAGAAGTCCATCTATTTTTCCAACTTGACCAACATCCACAAATAGCATCCTGCAACTCATAGAATATGATCGACATGTCTAAAAATAGACAGTCTAAAAATAGACTTTGCACCAAAAATAGCCTGCGGGCTCACTTAGTGAAGGCGACTCTTTTCACTAAGCTCATCATCTTGTTGCAATATCAACACTCCTTCTCAACAAGATAGGGATTATCTGCCACCCCGATTCTGCCTTTATGGTATTTGAATTTTCTCCTGGTGAGCGCCTTCGTCAAGATATCAGCATCCTGATCCTCTGTAGGAATGTAAGAAAGTAACATGATTTTCCACTGCACACAATCTCTGATATGATGATACCAGATGTCAATGCTTTTAGATCTATCATGAAATACTGGATTAACCAAGAGTTTGATGCAACTCTGATTATCAAAATATATTAGAGTAGGCTCTAAGTGTGAACTGAACAATCCAACCAGGATCTTCCTCATCCATATAGCCTCGCATGCAGCCAAACTTGCTGCCATGTACTCGGCCTCCGCTGAACTGAGTGCCATGGATCTCTGTTTCCTGCCGTACCAAGAAACTGCTGTAGATTCGATACTGAAAATCCCTCCAGATGTGCTCTTTCTGTCTATTGGGCTTCCTACCCAATCTGCATCCATGAAGCCATGCAACTTCACCTCATCTGACTGTCTGTACCGCAATCCATATTCCGATGTGCCTCTGAGATATCTCAATACATGCTTCCACGCCTTCCAAAAGAGCTTGGTAGGTTTAACCATAGCTTGTGAAAGCTAGTTAATAGCATAGCATATGTCCGGTCGTGTATTGAATAGATACATGAGCGAACCAACCAACTGTCGGTAAATAGTGGCATCCACTACCTCTGCCGATGTAGCATCCTCTTTCCTCCAACCACCAGGAAGAGGAGTGTCGATAGGCTTGTAGCCTTGCATGTTGAACTTCTCTAGTATCTCCCGGGCATACTTTCCTTGAGACACAAAAAATCCATCACTGTGCTGCCAAATTTCCAATCCCAGGAAATAATGAAAGAGGCCCAAGTCCTTCATCTCAAACTCCTTTGCAATATCAACCTTGCATGAGAGTATCAACTGTTCATCACCTGTCAAAATCAAATCATCTACATAAAGTACAATGATAAGCAACTTACCCTCCACCACAATCTGGTATAGGTTCGGATCCGCCTCACTCTTGGTGAATCCAAGTCCGGTGAAATAACTGTCTATCTGTGTGTACCAAGCATGAGGTGCTTGTTTCAGCCCATACAACGCTCTTTTGAGCCTGCACACATGCGAATCACTGTTGAAGATTTTGAAACCTTCAGGCGGCTCTATGTACACCTCCTCCTCAATGACTCCGTTGAGGAACATAGTCTTCACATCCATTTGATGAATGTGCCAACCCATCTGTGCTGAGAGAGATAGGATGCTCTGTATGGAAGAATACCTTGCAATAGGTGCAAAGGTTTCCTCATAGTCGATCCCCTCAATATGTGAGAAGCCCTGGGAAACAAATCTTGCCTTGTACTTCTCGACGCTCCCGTCAGCTGCTTGCTTCACTTTGTAGATCCATCTCAAACCTACCATTGATTTCCCTTCCGGCCTTGGGATAATCTCCCATGCATTGTTTCTAACAATCGAATCATACTCTTCCACCATGGCATCTACCCATGCAGGGTCCTCCACAGCTTCCTTGAAAGAGGATGGTTCTGTCACGATACACTTGCTCATTAGAGCCATGTATCCAGTATATCGGTAAGGTGACTATCTCTGTCTGCGCTGTGATGTAGGTGCTCCTACAATCTTCTCTGCATCAAGATTCAGTTGCTCAGCTTCTGTAGTGCGCTTCCGCCCTCTGATGGTTGGCGCTACATGAGTGGTTTCTTCCACTCCATGAACCTCCTCTTGTGGCTGATCCACATCCTGAGGCTCATATTTAGGAACTAATAGCTCCTCATCTGCATGCAAGTGTGGCTCCTTCTCAAGCGAACACTTCATGGATTTATCCTCATGAAATTTGATATCCCGTCACACAACAGTCTTCTGACTGTCTGGAAAATACACATGATAGTTGTGGGGTGTTTCTGTGTACCCCACAAATATCCCAACCTCTGAAGTAGGCTCTAGCTTCTTCCTGGCATCCTTCGTCACATGAATTTAAACAGGTGAGCCAAAAATATTCAAATGAGAAATATCAGGATTCTTACCAAAAAATGCCTCTTCGGGTGTACTCATGCCAAGTATCTTATGAGGACAACTGTTTTGCACATAAACTACAGTGTTGCAAGCTTTAGCCCACAAGTGTATGGGAAGGCCTTGATCATGCAACATCGCTCGTGCAGCACCCACGATCGTTCTGTTCTTTCGCTCCACGACCCCATTCTGCTGTGGGTTATGAGGCCCTATGAGTTCTCTTCGAATTCATTCTGTGCTACAAAAGTCTTTGAATTCGCCAGAGATGAATTCACCACCATTATCGCTCCTAAGAGCCTTCACTTGCTTCCCCGATTCTTTCTCAACCAGTGCCTTAAACTCACAGAAATTTTAGCATGTCTCTCTCTTCTTTTGCATGAAGAAGATCCAACACTTATGAGAAAAATCATCAACAAATATCACATAATACCTGTGCTTTGCTGTCGAAGCTACTGAGAAAGGTCCACACAAGTCTGTGTGAATTCTCTCAAGGATCATCATGGCGTGACTATCCTTCTCATGAAAGGTGGCTTTCAAAAATTTTCCCAAAGTACATCCCTTGCACTGAACTGATTGCGCAAGTGTACCCTTGGCAAGCTCAGTAGAAATATGTTGCAAAATTTTCAAAGCACCATGGTGAAGATGGCCTAATCTCCTGTGCCATAGTTCGCCCTCATCCTAGCTCACCACTCCTTCTACCTTGCCTTCCATTTTTGCGTAGCCATCTACCTACAATTGATAAAGGTTCTTAACTCGAACCCCTATCCTCCGGGTTTCACCAGTTACCTTACTACGCAGGAAAGCCTTTCCCTCGCTAAAGACAACATCAAATCCCTTGTCTTCCAACATCGCCATAGAGATCAGATTCTTCTTCAATCCTGAAACATGCATGACATCCTTCAATATGAAGGGTTTACCAGACTCCCTCTTAAAGGAAATGGTCCCGATATCGTTCGCACTGTATCTACCATCATCGCCCATCTCTATGTGCACTCTAAGATCCTTCTCATCCAGATCAGTAAACAAATCTTTGTCTTCGGTCATATGGAAAGACATACCACTGTCAAGAAACCACACTGATCCCATCACACTTGAGACCACGCATGCGATTAGCGAAAAATCTAGTTCAAACTGCGAGGTTAAGGCCTCTCCAGATGCAGATCCAGCAGCCTGCTTATTTTTCTTCTTCTGTGGACAATTAGTGGCGTAATGTCCGTGTTGGTGACAGTGAAAGCACTTCAACTTGGACATGTCCTGCTTCTTGCCTTTCACACCGGATTGAGAAGGATTTTTCTTTCCCTTCCCTTTCCTTGATTTGGTAGCCAAAGTGCAATTTTCTTCATCTTCATTCTTCGATGAAGATCCATCCCTGGTACTCCGCCTTATCTCCTCTTGCACAAGATCCAACCAAAGTCGCTCCCATCCCAACAGTTTCTCTCGACCATTGACAGAGTCCTCATAGGAATGCCAACTCTTCAGAAGCCCAAGGAGAGCCAAGCTCACAAAGTCCTCTTCATCTACAGTAACCCCCACACTTCGCAGCTCATCCCTACACTGGAAAAACTTTGTGAGGTACTTGGGTATACTCTCACCTTTCTCCATTTTTATTTTCCTGAGTTTATCTTTGAGCGCCAACTTCCTCTGGTCGCTCTTGCTTTGGAACAAGTCTGTCAAAGCTTTCCACATCAAGAATGGAGAAGCTTTACCGTGAAGGCTGGAAACTATGTGATCCTTCACACCTTCCAACAGAATCCTTCGACATTTTACTGTCTTATTTTGCCATGCGTCAAGTGCGGTAGCATCGCTAGACGCAGGTTTTGGAATTTCTACATCTATGAACTCCTTCAACCCATTATCCTCCAGCACCGCCTCCATCCTGTACTTCCATGAAATATAATTCAAGCTACCCTCAAGGGCATACTCCAATTGCAATCCGTTAAAAGACATCTCAACTTCGACACCAAGAAAACACTGCTGCAAATTCGAATTCCACCAGCACAAAACTCAACCGCTTCAATGATTTGCAATTGCTCCAATGATCAATATAACTCTGATACCAAGTAGAAACTATATAAATAATGTGTTATACATCCAAGATTCTCCTGATCACACACTATTTCAACTTCATGCATAATACAAAATCTCTTCTACTATTGATCATCATATGCGGAAATTAAATCAATTGCATGCACACATTGAAACCATAAAAATTCACACATATGAACACAGTGTTTTAACGGGAAAGCCTAAAGCTAAAAACCCCAACTATCTGTATATAATATATGTCATAGAGATCATGTAACAATCCTCATACAAATATTCTCACAAGCTCTCAGTACAATACAATCTCTACACACTAATCAGGTCCTGATCTAGCAAATCCATGCACCGATCTCTGCCACCTGCTAGCTTACCTCTACTACGCAATCCCTGCTGAAGAATGGCTCTGAATGAACTCAAATTGGTCCAGAATTTCTCACGAAATCCTCATTGGCAACTCTACTCTGTGTTGGATGCAATAAATATATCACTATAGTCACAACTAATAGTCAACCTGCTCTTTCACCTACCTATCCACTGGTCTCCACTGAAACTGTCCATGCACTGTAGTTAACTGATGTATTCTTCAGTTGATTAATGAGTTAATATTTAGTGAATTAATTAATAATTAATTCACACCACTCTCGATAGTGTATCAATCAATTATACTAGATACAACTAGCTCAACTATGTCTAACTGAGTTAAACTGAACACAACTCCACCAATTACTTCTACAACTCCACCAAACTCTGTCACATGAGTTCTAACTGAAGTCTCCATGCAATAGAATAATGTTTAGAGGCCAAATATTATCAAGAGCTAATAATATTCGACATATCTATTTTTATACTGGCAATCTAAAAATAGATTCCGCCCAATATGCCTAAAAATAGAAGTCCATCTATTTTTCCAACTTGACCAATCATCCACAAATAGCATCCTGCAACTCATAGAATATGATCGACATGTATAAAAATAGACATAGTCTAAAAATAGACTTTGTGCCAAAAATAGCCTGCGGGCCCACTTAGTGAAGGTGACTCTTTTCACTAAGCTCATCATCTTGTTGCAATCTCAACATCTTCAACTAGAACAACTTCACCTGGATTCTAGAGTCTAGAAAAGAAGTCTGCCATCTGGTTTTCTTTACCTAGTCTGTTCAACACTGTAACATTAAATTCCTGTAATAATAGTAACCATCTAGTAACTCTACCATTATTTATAGGTTTATTCATTAAGTACCTAATGGCAGAGTGATCAATATGAATAAAGACTTCATAACTAGTTATGTAATGATGAAATTTGTTCACATCATGTATAATTGCAAGCATTTCCTTCTCAGTTACTGTGTAGTTGAGTTCTGCAGGTGTCAGATTCTTACTGATGAAATAAATGGCATAATGTAAAGATTCTTCTTTTTGTCCTAATGAAGCACCTATTGTTGTATGAGATGCATCAGTGGTGATGTGGAAAGTTAGATTCCAATTAGGTCCTTTTAGAACTGGAGTAGTGGATAATTTCTCTTTAAGTTTTTCAAAAGATGTTTGACAATTATCATTCCAATTGAAAGATATATCTTTTGCAAGAAGCTTAAACAAAGGAAAAGCTATCTTAATAAAGTGTTCAATAAATGTCCTATAATAACTTGCATAACCAAGAAATCTTCTCACAAATTTTTGAGTTTTTGGTACTGGAAAATTAACAATAATTTGAATTTTGGATTGATCTAATTTGATTCCTTCTGAAGAAACATAATGGCCCAATACTACCCCTTCATTTAACATCATATAAAAATTTTCATTACTTAGGGATAAATTGGCTTCTATACATATTTTCAGAACTTTCTCAAGGTTTTGCAATGAATGATCAAAATAGTTACCATATAATGAAAATTCATCCATATATACTTCAACACAATCATGAACTAGATCAGCAAAAATAGCAAATACTACTCTCTGAAATGTTGTTGGAGCATTACACAATCAAAATGGTAAAACATTGTAAGCATATGTGCCCCAGGGGCAAGTAAAAGTTGTTTTATCCTGATCCTCTAAGGCTATTCTAATCTAATTATAACCACTGAAACCATCAAGGAAGGAAAATGATGATTTCCCAGCTAATGTGTCCAAAACTTGGTCAATAAATGGCAATGGAAAATAATATTTAAGGGTTTCTTTATTGAGTTCTCTATAATCAACATAGATTCTCCATTTACCATTTTTCTTGGGTACTATCACTAATGGAGATACCCACTGTATATCAGAGATGGGGTAAATGAAATTGACCTTTAGTAACTTTATCAATTCATCTCTTACAATTTCCTGAAGCATAGGATTCATCCTTCTTTGTGGCTACCTCACTGGTCTTATATTAGTGTCTGTGTAAATGTGGTGAGTGCAAGTTTCTGGGTGAATTCCCTGCATATCAGTATAGTCCCAAGCAAATGCCTTTTGGTATTTTTTCAATAATTCAATCAATTTTTGTTTCTGAGATGAATCTAGGAGTGTTCCAATGTTTATTGTTTTTCCTGGACTGATCTCTATGGTTTTGCTTTGTGTATTTGTCATGGAATGAATAGGAAAAATGTCTTCAAACAATGTTTGTAGAGAATGGATGGTACAAGTTTCCTAAAAATTGTGCTAATAGTTGATATGCCGCACTATATTGTTCATTTCTTAATTCCTCTGAAACATCAGGTTGAGAAATAAAAAATTCCACCAAATCTTCATTGTTATCTTCTTCAAAATAATAGATTTGGTTAATGCTCAAAACAGAGTGAACTTATTCTTTGTCATTATATCTGTCATCAAGCCATAGGTTATGAGATATTGCTGGAGATTGTGTTGATGGGTATAAGGTAAGTTGTTTTCTTTCTGTCCCTCTAGAAATGGTCATGTTGCCTAATCTACACCCAATAAATGCATCAACAATTGCCAACCATGGCTTGCCAAGTATGATAGGATGTCCTCCTAAATTGGACTTTGGCTGGAGTACTAGAAAATCTACTGGATACTCCTAAGAGTCCACTGAGACAATTATGTCTTCCAATATCCCTTCAGGAATGACTTTGGATCTATTAGCTAATTACAGGATAATTGGTGTGAATTGTAAGTCTGTGAGCCGTAATGTTTTCATTGTTTCCAGTGTCATCACATTTATGGAAGCTCCAAGATCTATCAAGGTATTTGGAATGGGAATTTTGTTAATGATTGTGGTCACTCTAGGGATACCAGGGTCAACATACTTCTCCATTGAAATAACATTTGACATGAGGCCAGCTAAATTTCCAATGACATGAATGGTTTGTGAATCAAATATTTTCTTTGCAGGTTTTTAAGACATAATTCTTTAATGGCTTTAGTGTAAATTGGAATGTATTTTATTGCCTGAAGTAATGGAATTTTCACATAGACATTCCTTAATTCATCTATAACATCAAATTGAGGCAAATACATTGGTAATTTTGCTTGGATTAATCTCTCAGGAAAAGGAGCTGGATGCATGGATTGCATTTGTTTGTTTTGAATTTCATCATCTTGTTTGCTTTGAATTGGAAGTTTATGTTCATAATTCTTGTTTTCTTTTTTCTTTGTGGCTGCTGGAGGTTCTGTTTGGAGAGTTCGACCAGACCTAAGCTCAATATTTTTCAGAGGTAGAATTGGGTAAGATGTTCCCTCATCTACACTATTATTATTTGGGTTAGCTATAGGTTGAGCAGGTATTTGAGTAGGTATAGGAGGCTGGTTAGAAGGTAGTTGTAATGGTGGTGAATTTATTGGTGGAGCAATTATTGTTTGTTGAGGATTTTGTGGTTGATAAACAACTGGCTGTTGAGGGTATTGCTGATATGGCTAGGGATATTGTGAAGGAATTTGTTGTTGAGGATATGAATATCCTCTCCATCCTTGTTGTGGATAAGATTGCTGTTGCTGATTAGACCAATTTTTCCAAGGCATAGGAATGTTCCAAGAATTATGAATAGGCATTTGATAATGTGCAGGAAAATGTAAATTTGGAGTTTGAAACATACCTAGAGGTCTCATTTTCCATGGTCTTCTAGCTCCCATGAGATATAAGTTCTCCATTTCTACATTAGCTTCCAAATTGTAAATATGTAAAACCTTCATCTTAGAACAATTGAAAATATCATGATTTTCTGTAAAAAAATGCACAAACCTAAACACTTTCTAAAGGACATTCCTTTAAAGCATGTTTTTTTCTGCATTTTGGACATAACACAACCATCAATTGGTCTTCTTCTTCTTTGTTTTTAGCATATCTATTTGATTTCCCAAGGTGCTTAATAGGTCTGTTTTAAAGTCTTCAAATAGGTTGCCTATTTCAACTCTTGTAACACTTGTTGTGGAAGATTTAGTGGCTTTAGATGTCATAGTTCTTTTTCCATTCCTTGCTTTACTTCTAGAATACTTTTCACACAAGTCTGCAATCTCATCAAAGGGTAAATGAGAGATATCACATTTACCCATTAGGTTAAGGTCATCTAAATATTCTTCTCAAATGCCTTTTAGGAATATTGTTCGAATAATATCAATATACATGGTTCTATGCTTTGATTTTGGCATATTATAAACAAATCTTTCCAAGAATTCTTCTAAGGTTTCATCTTCTTGTTGATTTTTTCTAAAAATTTCATCTTTGGAATCTTTTGATTGACAGTAAGTTTGATACTTTTTCAAGAAGATTTTCCTCATACCATCCCAATCAGTCACTGCATGTTCACCTAATCCCATAAACCACCTAAGTGCTAATAATTTTAATGTGCCAGGAAAGAGTCTAAGTCTGTGTGCATCATCTGTATACCCATAGGTTCGACATACTATATCAAATTCAAATAAAAATGAATTAGGGTATTCAGATGCCATGCCATAAAAATTTGGTAATAGTGATGGGGGTATATTTTTCATTTTAATATCTTCATCATCGAGTTCTTCTTGAATGGAAAATTTAAATGTTGAATCCTCTTCCTCTCTTAGGTTTCAATTTACATCATCTCTTTGTTTTTGTTCAAGTTCTCTTTGTCTTCTCCTTTCTTCCTGTTGTCTCTCATATTCTCTCAGTTGTTTTGCAGTAGGTCCTCTTGCTGATTCTCCTCCTTCCTCAGCCATCTTGGTATGTTGTTCTTCTAATTTCTCTTCTTCTTGAGGCTTTCAGGGTCAATTTGTTCAAGGGGAGGTTGTTGGGTTCTTTTACCACTCTCTTTTACTATAGAAGATTCAAGTATATGTTTTCTCTTTGCTTCGTAAGCTAATAGGATTTGTATTTCAATAAGAGTAAGTCTCTAGCCTGATTTTTGTTTTTCCTCAAGTTCTTCTACA
The DNA here is from genome assembly GCA_034641835.2 of Pinus albicaulis. Lineage (NCBI taxonomy): Eukaryota > Viridiplantae > Streptophyta > Pinopsida > Pinales > Pinaceae > Pinus > Pinus albicaulis. Next base: position 1,354,816,958 of record CM076575.1, read on the forward strand.
GTAACTTTTCCAGTTGGTGTTGTAAATTCAACCTTCTCTAAAGTTTCTGCTCCCAATGGTGGGTTAGTTTTTGGATGGGGGGTTTTTAGAAATCTTCCTTTCTCATCCCTAGGTCTAGACATAAGGAATCATGGCTTAACAAAATGAAGAATTGAAACTAAATCTATGTTTTTGTTGTTTTTTTTAGATTTGTTTTTGTTTTTGTTTTTTTAAAGAAAAATCCTTCTAGTTGCACCTCCCTGGCAACGACGCCAAAATTTTTGGTCCAATCTGCTAGTTTATTAGGCTTCAATTTCTTATCAATCTGAGTAGGTAAACTTAGAGGTACTTATATAAAATATATAGATCTAGAATGATTTGGTCTCCTAAATGAGGGTTTGGTGTAATAGGATTCAATACTCTTTTACAAGAGGTTGTTCCTTTTCTCCTTTCACACTTGAACACCTTCTTAAACAAAACAAATCTAATCTCCTAAAAAAAAATTTCTATTGTTTGTCCGAGATTATCTAGTTCTTTTACAAGAATTCAATTCATAGAACCTCTTCCAAATATTAAATAAACACACTTATCAATCACAATCATTCAAAACAGAAAGCAAGGTAAATAATATTGAAATCAACCAATAGCTAAGTCCCTGTTAAGTCCCTATATTACTAGTATAGTCCCTTATTGTTATTAGTGTAACCCCTTTATTGTTATTATTGTACCCTCGTAACCCCCATTTTGTTATTATTGTGCCCTTAAATTATTATTGTTAGGTCGGCTAGGATTACATTGTGGCCCAATAGGATTACATTATGGCCCCATGGACTCCTATATATAGAAAGGAGGTTTTGTAAATTGTATCATCCAAGAATTGTTCATTTATGTAATGTATTGGAGGTTTCCCCCTCGAAGTGGCTCATTTCTAAGGTTTTGATATCTCTTTTTTTCTATTTTTGGAGCTGGTTACACAACATTTGGTATCAGAGCTTTGGATTCTAGGGTTTCGCTGCTCCAAACAGGTCATCGTGGCATTTTCGCTATAACTTTCTTTCTACGAAGTTTCAGAAGATGAAATTTTTAGGGTGTGAAGCCAACATCCTGAGGAAGATCTTCTAAACATTTCAGAGCTTGGTTCGCAATATTTTCGGAGATATGATCTGTGGAATTTAGGTCTTTTTCGGAGCTCTCCTAAATAGGTCATTGTGGCATTTTTGTGGCTATAAGCTGTTTTTCTACGTAGGTTGAGAATATGGAAATTTCTAGGGTGCAAATCTGAAATCGGAGAGCTTCGTCAAAAAATTAAAATGTTAGAGCTTTGTCGCAATATTTTCGAGATATGATCTGTGGAAGGTGGTGCTTTTCGGGCTCGAATTTTATCTCAAAAGAGGTAAGTGGGAAAAGTTCAATAACTCTCTCGTTGAGGATCGGATTGGAGTGCTGTAAAAATTGGTCACAAGTACACATATTTTTTTTGCTTTGCTATCAATTTTAGAGGCAAAGGACAAAACAGTGACACGTGGTAAGTCATAAAAGTTTGCTCTACTGAACCAGTCCATAATTAGGTCATTGTGGGAGATTGGACATAACTTTGTCTTGGAGAATCCAAATTAGGTCAGACCTGTGGCATTCAAAATAGAATTCATAGGGCTACTTTAGTGCTGAATTTTAGATATTGAGTAGCTGCAATCACAGAGATAATCAAATTTCAATATCGAGCTCCTCAAAAGCAAGAAAAAGGTGTGTATTTTTTTCCGAATTGCATTAGTCTTGTTGAAAAATCAATTTGAATTGATTCCAAGGGCATATTGTAGAATAGATATCAGTATTGGGTTCTAAAAATTGCCCCATAAAAATAATTCAACACCCATTAAGCCTTCAGAAGGCTCTACTATGACTCATGAAGATGAAGAATTGCAACATGATCTATCAAAATTACAAGAGCAAGTACACCAAATTTTGCTCTCGCAAAGAGAAGCAAAAAATGAAATGGAAGTTTTGAAGAAAGGCGTGGAAGCAAAGATGGATGGTGTGAAGAATAATGTGGATGGTTTGAATAAAGACGTGGAATATAAGATAGATGACATGGAATCTGGCATGGAATCTAAAATGGAAAACATGAAGAATGATCTAAAAGCAGACATAGAAGTTTTGAAAAATTTGATACAAGAAATGTTTCCTAATGGTGAAAAGATAGTAGAGGAAACTCATGATGAGAAAAAAATAAATGTTAATCGTGATTTCATAAATTATAATGTTGGCGGGAAGAACCACCATATTCCAAAAATGGATATGAGGAAGTTTGATGGAAAGGATCTTGTAACATGGATACTACAGATGGAGCAATATTTTGATCTCCATAACGTGCAAAACACACAAAAGGTACGCATTGCAACTTTACATTTAGAACAAAATACATTTGTATGGCATCGATGGCTTTGCTCCCGTAAAAAAATTGTCACTTGGTCAATTTTTACGGAGGAAATGATAGCACATTATGAGGATACAAAGAGCAACACCTTCTTTAGCCAATTGATAAATCTCAAACAAAAGGGTTTAGTGGGGGAGCACATTGAGGACTTCCAAAAAATGAATATAAGGGTAACTGATATTCCAGAGGAACACAGGATTAATCTCTTCATAGGCACTTTAAAGGATAACATCCAACATGAAGTTCGTGTTTTGGAACCTAATTCATTGGAGAAGGCATTTAGTTTGGCAAGAAAAATTGAATGTAAAATTATGGCAACAAGGAAGCCTACCAGTCACTTCTATAAAGAAGGAAGTGTTTCTACGCCTAGATTTCCACAACCTACAAGGTTGACACCACAACAATTGGAAGAAAAAAGAGCAAAAGGGCTTTGCTACAATTGTGATAGAAAATACACTAAAGGTCATAAGTGTGCTGAGAAGAAACTATTTTACATAGATTGTAAAGAGGAAGAAGAAAATGAACAAGAAGAGGATATACACTAGGAACCAGCCCTAGAAGAGGAAGAAATGAATCCGACCATATTGTGTAATGCACTGGCAGGAATTACCACTCCTCAAACTCTCAAGATAGAAGGACATATCAAGAAGAAAAGGGTAATAGTTTTTATTGATTCAGGTAGCACCCATAATTTTATTCATTGTAAGGTAGCCAAGGAATTAAATTGTTTCCTATACCCAGCACCAGAATGTCAAGTGATGGTGGCAAATGGAGGAACTATAAATTGCTCTAGAAAATTCCATAATATTAAGCTAACCATGGGGGAATATGTATTGACTAGTCCAATGCTTTCCATTCCTATGGGAGGTGCTGATGTTGTACTAGGAGTACAATGGTTACAATCTTTTGGGACGGTAGCTTTTAATTTTCAAGAACTTTTCTTGAAATTTTTTTCAGAAGGAAAGGAAGTTGAATTAAGGGGTATTTAAGGGAAGCCGGGAAGGATAATAAGCTCTAATGTCATGACAAAGCTACTAAATAATTAACAACGAGGCGTAATTGCACAATTATGCTCACTAGAAGTTCCGACATCAAAATCATCTATTTCTAAAGATCTCCAACAAGTCTTGGACAATCATTCCAAGGTGTTTGAAACTCCCAAAGGACTCCCACCTATTCGTGATCATGATCATGCTATTCATTTGATTCCAGGAAGTGTTCCTCCAAACATCAGGCCTTATAGATATCCTTACTTCCAAAAGAGCGAAATCGAACGTATGATTGCAGAAATGTTAGAGGCGGGTATAATTCAACCTAGTCAAAGTTCTTTCTCTGCTCCTGTAGTATTGGTACACAAGAAGGATGGATCATGGCGATTGTGTCCAGATTATAGGGAGCTCAATAAGCTCACCATTAAAGACAAATTTCCCATTCCTGTGATTGATGAATTATTGGATGAATTACATGGAGCAATTTATTTTTCCAAGTTGGATCTTCGTTCAGGATATCATCAAATTAGAATGAAGACTGAAGATATTCCAAAAACAGCATTTCGAACTCATGAGGGTCATTATGAATTTTTGGTCATGCCTTTGGCCTTACCAATGCACCTTCTACATTTCAAGGGTTGATGAATTCCATTTTCAAACCCTTCCTTAGAAAATTTGTGCTAGTATTTTTTGATGATATACTAATCTATAGCACGTCTTGGAAGGATCATGTTGAACATGTTGACAGGGTGCTCAAACTATTGCAGGAGAAACAATTATATGCAAAAATATCCAAATGTTTCTTTGGAGTACAAGAGGTGGAATATCTGGGTCGTATTGTATCTCATGAGGGTGTTAAAGTAGACCCTAACAAAATTAAAGCCATTAAGGAATGGAAAGTCCCCACAACCATAAAGCAGTTGCGAGGATTTCTCGGGTTAACAGGGTATTATCGCAAGTTTGTTAATAATTATGGAAGAATAGCAACACCTCTAACAACATTATTGAAGAAAGATGCATTTTAATGGACTCATGAAGCAACTAAGGCCTTTGAACATATTAAAGAGGCAATGTGCCTAGCACCGGTCTTAGCTATGCCAGACTTTTCAAAAACCTTTATTGTGGAATGTGATGCCTCAGGAAATGGAATTGGTGCTGTTTTAATGCAGGAAGGAAGACTGATTGCTTTTGAAAGTCATCCAATCAAAGAAAAGTATTTACATAAACCTATTTATGAGAAGGAAATGTTAGCAATACTGCACGCACTAAAGAAATGGAGAACTTACCTAATGGGAAGACACTTCAAGGTTAAAACTGACCATGATAGTCTTAAACACTTTTTAAAACAAAGACTATCTTCAGGAGAGCAAGGTTTATTCATTAGACTACAAGTTGAGCTCTGCAATTACAACCATGATCATTAAGCAGAAATGATAAACTTAAGTTTTGAAACATGAAATAATAAACACAAATCTCAATTCAAATACTGATGTCAATTGAATCTTCTTACAAATACCTTTCACAAAATACGCGGGCTTCTATTAACAATTCTGATTCATAAAATTGCATCACATGAATTAAATGGAAATGTCTATCAAATCTAATTACGCAATTGTAAATGAAAAACACAAGAAAGTGTACTAGCTCTGTAGTGGGGGCCCTCCGCACGTTGCAAGCACACCTTAATATAACTCAGACTAAGAAGATTACTGAATGTAACAACATAAATAACTGAATCTCTGTATTAAAGTTTGAAAGTCAATTACATAAATCAAGTTTTGAAGTTTGTCACATAATGTCTCATGTAGTGTAGTCACTCAATGCTTTTCTTATAACTACTTATCATCGAATTACATAACAAGAAGAGGCTATTTGTGTTCCTAAAAATCCTAAATAACTTCCCAAAGGAGTCAAATTAGTTCAGATCCCTTTTTACAAGCAAAATATCAAATCTATTCATTAATTGCTTTAAGATTTTCTGCTGAAATAGCTGAAGTTCACCAACGTTGACCAGCCGCCTATGGACTTCAAATCTGGAGGTAGATAGATATTTCACCATCCTTGTACATTTAGGAATAGACCCTCAGTCCTTGATTTGGACAACCTACCATGCAATGTGTTAAAACGTGAAGCCATTACAGGAAGTTACGAAAACCTGTAATTTTATTAAAAATCCTAATTTTAACACAAAAATTCCTAAAATTAATTCCAATGTAAAAATAATAATAATGGCATTACATTAATTAGTTTCAAAGGAATATGAGAGATTTATGAAGGTTAAATGAGAAAAATGATGGATAAAATGAAGTTTTTCAGGTGAAAGGGCGAGTCATGAAATGGTACCAACATGGTGTTGGGCCACCACCCCCTAACAACACCCTAGCCATTTATACTGGTTATCCTAGTCTAGACCTAAATCTTGGAGATATATTCTGGTTATTTTTGAGACAAAAGGTTCTTTCTAGGTGTCCAATAAAGGGATCCATTATATTCAAGCATACAAGCAATTTCAACCCGCGAAAGGGGAATATCTCACCCAAAGCACTACTAAGAAGTTTAATGATGAAAAGGGAAGTTGCAAGATGGTAAGTGGTTCATTGTTAAACTCTCATATATTCAACATCAAAACAACTATATTTTTGCAAGTCTTAAACATTATTAACATATAAATACATCATCCATTTAATATAACTATGCCAAAAAGTAAATAAATACAATACATCCCCTCACAATGATACTAGAGATGAAAAATAAATGGGCATCTTTGTTAGCATCATTTATCACAATGTTCTGTGATTAGAAGCCTATAACAACACCATTAGTTTTTCATGGAACCAAATTTCATGTCCCCATTTTTATCCCCTCATTACATGAAATTAACTATGCTAGGATTGTCTTATTTCAACATGAATATTTCATTACCATGCCATGTTGAATTGGAACAGTCAAGACAATGTATATGTATTTTGTTTTAATTATTGAAGACATAAAACAACTAACTGAGGTACGAGAGACTACACAAACCATGATGCCATGAGTGGAGAATATTGAGGGGGTAAAGAAGGGATTTCAATATGCCTAACTATTCCTCTCCACCTTTGTAAAATTATTTTTGTGAGAAAGCAAAATTTTGGCAATTACCTCCCGTTAACGATTTGACAACCCAATCACTAAATGTAGTTGGTGGAAGGAGCACCTTCAACAATTATGAGAGGAATAGGTTGAGTACCATAATCCTCTGGAATTTTTTCCCTTTGAGAGAATTTGAGGGGGCGAGCATATCCTCGTGTGTGGGTGCCTAAGAAGTAGAGGTGGGACATGTGCATGAGAATAAAATGAGTATGAAATTCAAAGAAGGGGTTGAGGAGAATACACTTTTGAGTTGAGCTAAGGAGAATATTGAGCCAATTGAAAAACCCTTAGTTTGGACCCAAGATTTGCATGGAAAACCTCCTGGGAAAGCTGGAGTGTGGGAATGTGATCTAGGGCCATGTTAAGCACATATGAAATGCTATAAGGAGGGGTTCAGTAATGGATTGAGAAGCAATAAAAGGGGCCCACTCTTGTGTATATCCAATAAAAGGGGTGCCCATATTTCGTGATGTACTTGGGAACTAGTGAGGAATATTCTAGTGAGATTTTCCATTAAGAGGCTATCATTTTGACCTTGCATTTATGGAATACTCACATTGAAGTTTTTCTTGTCGACGTTTTAAGCCATCAAGTGTGGATCATATTAAGGACATAAAATACTACCATTTATCCATATTTTCTAAGAGTTGTTGAAATTTTCCATTGTGGTGTCATATTCTTGCTTGGGGTGGCCAATTGAAGAAAATCAAGGTGCAATTATGTCTACACTTGGATGGAAAATCTCTCACCCTTAATCAGTGTTTTGGGTAGCTTATCTTCATATGAGCGTTTCTAACTTTTTCTTAAAATTTATATATAGTCAAGTGTGATTTATGAATTTATGCATGCATTTAATGAGATATATTATCAACCATGGAGATTGCATTAAATGAACAAGTGTATATGTGAAATTGTATTTGTATTTGGAATGAATTCTTAAAGGGAGGATCTATATTTTTGAAAAGTCATGTTAGAACACTTAGAAATGTAACTTATGATAGTTATGAGAAAAAGTGTAAATACTATAGTTGGAAATTTTGTATGCTAAACTTTGATTCAATAAGTGAATAGTTGTAGGCTACATCCAAATTAAGTTTTTGTTCCTAAATGCCTAAGAAAATTGTCATTAATGTGTTTGCGATAAGAATGTCTCTCTATAGTCATTGGAGAGGGAGTCATGGTTTAAAATGCATGGTCTATTTACTAGTTAAGATGAACCTTATTTAAACTATAACTTTACCTTATGATTCTTACATATGAGTATCATGTGTAACATCTCAATTTAAGTCCTTGGAAAAAAATGTAATTAAATTCATTTAAAACTATGCATGGATATTTATATTTTTTCCTATATTGATTATTATGAGTTAGATATACCATGGTGTTGTAAATATTTTACACATGTAGTTAATAAAATGATGATGACCAAGATTGACAGGCCATGAGTGCCTATAGGGGCTATGATACCACAAGAGGGGAAAGGTAAGGGGGTTTAAGGCATTTTTATTTTTATTATTTTATCTATCCAACCTTATCATGTTTACCTTATTAAGGCAATGAACAGTGAATAAAACCAAATCCTAAATTTAAGCCATCACTCTTATACCTCTGCAAGGTGTCTCCCCTGCATTCTTGGAATAATAAGAGGTAGTGTGGGGAATTCCTTTTAGGAAATTATGCATTGGAAATTTGAATAGGATAAAATAGGATGCAAAAAAGGGTAAGAGAAGAGTAGAAGACAAAGTTTTATGAACATATAGACCATATCTGTAATGACCAATTTCGAATTCCACATAGAATTTGATTATTAGCATGCATACGAGGAATGCGTATGATAGCTACATATGCATGCAACACATGTATTGCACTAGTATACCTACTAGTCTATAATTGAACATGTATAAGTACAAGGTAATGAATTGATTTGTGATATAAACACCTAAATTCACCAAAGTGAGATAAAATGTTGAACGAGAGACTTAATAGGTATACCACCGTTATAATGCATAATTAACACCTTTCAAAATGACACAGTGGATATAAGAGATTATGAACTAATTTGATTTTATAAATGAAAATATAATTATAGATTTAAATTCATTATAAAATTAAATATTAATAAATAGCAATTAAATTAAAATAGTTAGTAAACATAAAATTTAAGTTAAATATAAAGTAAAGGAAGAATAAATAAATTACAAATTACTTTAAAAAACTTAAAATTCAAACTACAAATAATTTAGGAATAAAACTATGTATGATCAAATAAATTAAAAAGGGAAAACTGCCTTTTCAAAGCGGCGGAGAAGGAAAATGAACATGAAGGTCTCCACGTGCCGGAGGGCAAGGGAGGCAGACGGTAGATAAAATGAGATGGTGGGAGAAAAAATGTATAAAAAGGAAGGTAAAACAGGGAATGGGGGAGGAGGAAGTTTTGGATTACACGGAAGGAGAGTACTGCAGGAGGGAGGAAAAGAAATGGATTGTTTAAGCTTGTTCTTGGACAAGGTCTCTACTATTCTTAGAATTCTGGGCACGGGGGCCAGAAGAGATATCTTCTGGATCTAAGGATTGTACTGGGAAAATCCTAGATTGGCTAGGAGGAAAATATTGGTTTGGTAATCAAGTCAACCACATCATCCGCAGGAGGATAAAATTCATCGTGGGGAGAAAATCCATCACACAAGTACTCTTCTGTGATTTAATTTTATTTCTGTCTGCTACAAATATCATATTATGTTTTTTAAAAAATTTCAAATTTTACTTCAATTTGCAATGAAACAAATTTCTAGTTAAAGCTGCCCGGCTGAGAGCACTAAAATATCAACAATGAAAATAAGTATATAAACTTGTGAAAAGAGCTAGAAAGTCGAGATAAATCTACAAGAATTTTTGTGAGATCAATTGAACCTTTTTATTCTTCTTTGAAAAGTTTAAGATGAAGAGAGTTCTGAGGCATAGAGAAGCAAAGAAGGAATTTCTCGTGTGTTGTGAGGGATAGGTAATGTGGGTGAATGTAAAAATTATATCCTTTGCAAAACTTAGTAGTGGAAGTTATCTTGGTTGAATTTCCTATAGATTGAACTCGAAGCCATTATTTCTAGTTCTCCATAGTGATGTCATAGCCTAGCTAGGGGATGGAGTTCTACAAAAAAAATTCCTACGGTTGGGTGGAAATCACTCATTATACTTGGTTTTGTTGGTCATACTCTTTATTTGTAGATAAGTTTATACTCCTAACTTTGTTAATTCCTTACAACACTCTGGTTATAAATTCAAAATGTGTGTTGGGTGAAAAAATGGGAATTTTCTACGTGTTTAGAATTATTGAACCTCTAAGATTTGATCTATGTTGTGGGCAGTAACACATATTGAAAATATTGATTTAGTTCTCTATATTCTCTTTTTGGTTTTATATTTCATACTTGAACTAGCCATTTTCAATTTTGATAGTTGCCAACAATTTTTATTTAAAGAACTTTAAATTGTTGATGAAAGTCACTATTTTGTTCAATTATGAGTTTTGGACATTTATTTATTTAAGTAAGTAATAGAGAGTACATTTACATACAATTATTGAAGCAAGAATCATGTTTGAGTGTGAAAATAAGACTTGGCCATAGCCTATAATTCCCTTGAATCTTGTCAAATCTATAAGTTTTATATAATTGCAATTTAAACTTACAATTTTGTAAATCAATATAGAAAATTTGGGGATTGGAGTGTTAAGCTCCAACCCTTGGTCATATGGATCGTATAAAGGGCTATGGCCAAGGAAGAGAGAGAAAAGGGGCTAAAGGAGGTAGAATTTTGAAAGTTCAAACATCCAAAAAACTTAATTAAATCCATTTAAAAAAAATTCGGATGTCGAATGGTTGAGTGTGCATGTAACACAATCTAGAGTTAACAAAATTTCTAATGTCACATGTCGTAGATTGGAAATTAGGATCTATCGAGAGACATATACTAGGAAACAAGTTCTATTAAGGGACAAAAGACGAGGAAACATGGAAAAATCCATTAAAAGGGACTTAATTAAAAACTTGAATCTAAATACCAACAAGGAAGGACATGTGGATCCATGCAACCATAGTATGGCATGGTAAGTGATGTGTCACTAATGACATGGTAGTTTGGATGGTATATGATGTTCATGTGTCATGATTATATGGAACTTGGATTAGTGGGGATGATGTGGAGCTGATGGAGTGAGACTTGAGATCTGAATATTCAATGTTTTGAGAAAAATTCACTTTCAAGAATTTTCTAATCTATATGTGGCTCACATAATTTAGAATAGAATATGTTAATTATCGCTATCGTTGAGATTTTCCATCAGATGTTGAAATTTTAATTTGAAGTCCATCAATCCAAAAATCTATATTTTCTAAGAAATGAACAAGTGGGATTTTCCTAGATCTAGATTTATTAAATTCCATTTTTATTGAGTGTTCTTGTCTCTTGTCAAAAATCATATCCATAATTTGTTAATTCAAAGATTTAGCTTTGTGGAAAATAGTCTTTAAGAATTTGTTCGGATATGAATGTGGTGGGGTAGTTGACGTGACTATCCTACAGAGGTGCATAATGTGGTGGTGACACATGGACACAAAACTACCACATGTTAACCATGGGTTATATGACATGGAATAGTAGGTGGTGACACGTGGACACGCTACAACATGTCACTTGATGACATGGAATAAGACAATGAAACTTCTGAGCGCCATAACTTTGTACCCATAACTCAAATTTATATGAAATTTATATCGTTGGAAATCTCTTAACAAGAAAAACACAATGGTTCTCTCATAAAAGAAGTTTAAAGTCCTTGGTGATCTCATAAAATAATTTTAAAGTCCTTAAAAAATATGTTTTTTAATAATCCTATCTTGATAAGATAGATCAAATATTTGGGACTTAAACAAAACAATGGGATGATAGTAAAGAAATTATATATCAGGGGAGGGAAGTGCGCTTTCTGCCTTCAATTGACCAGATTCTATTCACAATATCTATTCCATTCAATATTTTTTATTCATTCTCATCTGAACCTTCTGCAATGCAACAAAATGAAAAGGAGTATTTCTGTTCTCTCTCATACATCTCTATGTATATTCTTACTACTACATCGTGGTCCGATACGAATGGACAGTTGGGGCTTATTCACTGACGATATTTGGCCTACACTTATCAAAAAGGTCTAATGAATTATGAGTTAAATCTGTTTTGTTTAGTAGAAAACCGAATATTCCTTGATTTTTATTAGAAGATTACCTCTCACAAATATTGTGTCAACCCAACCCCAAAATGCCTTTCTCATTCCACTCAGGATCATTATTTTCCAAAGGGATTTTACTTATTAAATTTGGTTATATTTATAAAATTTAATTTTTAATTTTTAATAATTGGGGTGTGTTATATTATGTAGATAAGAAATTGTTTCCAAGTAGTATAAGAGTGTATGGGTTGTAGTTTAGAGATACAAGTTGTTGGTTTTGTGTGCTTGTGAATACTTGAGATAAGTAATTTCAAATTTTCCACAAAGATCCTCATTATACAACTATGTATAGTAGTTCATATGAATACTTCAGATGGTATATTTACCTAACTATATATGTACACAAGCAAATATAATTTCTTAATTATTATTATTATTATTTCCATGATTAATATCTTTATATCCCTTATGAAGAATATCATGTTTTAGTCCTCTAGGGATTGCTTAGACTCAATAAGAAGGCTTGAAGCCATTACAACAAAGCTTATTATATCACTTTTGGGAATTGAACCTAGGTAGGGAAAATAATTATCATTCCTCCCAACCACCCATTATATTTATGTGTGTGTGTGTGTGTCTGAATATGTTAGTTTTTGTGGCATTTGATGTGTTCTAGTCATGAAACTTGGTGGATAAGTTAGAATACATGAGATCTACAAAACCCATAAATCGTTTTTGGAAATTCCACCTAGAGATGACCTAATTAGATTATTAACCTATTTTCTAATGTTTCCTAAGTCTAAACTTAGGAAAACTGGTTAATTAATCAAAATTAATTAATTCAAGGTGTGAATAGTCTAGAATGTCACACAGATCGACTTCAAGATGATCCTATCCCTTGATTAAGATTTAATCTTGGCCGTTGGAGCTCCAACTGAGGATTATAATAAGAAATTTATGGACACTAGGAGAAAACACTTTAGGAGTTTGATTTCCTTGGTAGATCGGTTTCCAGAGAGTAATAGCAGTTGCCGAAGAGCTAGAGATCGAAGCAGAGACAGTGAGGGCCAGGGGCCGTGATCTAGAGGAATTTTTCTAGATTTGGAGAGGCAACAACAAGTGATAAAAGTGATCCACACAAAAGCAACGTAGGGATTGTGTAGTATTTGAAGCAAAGTAGTTCGATTTAGATAGGAAGGAAGTCGATTTAGATTCTAGAGGCCGAAAAAGTCTTCGAGAAGGCTGAAGAGTCACTTCCATCAGTAGAGACATGCAAGATGACTTTCTCAAAGGTCAAAATTGAACCACATGTGTGAGAGGAAGCACTCAGATTGTGCAGAGGGCCTACAAAGGGGTTTGGACGACCAATGTTTCTGGAGGAGCCAGTGCCAGAATTGTTTGTGTGGTTAGAGAATTTTCTCTCTAATTATTTTCTGTCAAATACTTATTGTTTGGATTGATAGTTGGGCATCCATAGATTTTACTAAGATTTCCTTGCTGCTTAATAATATAAAACCGTCGGCTATTGCACTAGTTTTCCCAAGTTGGGTTTTTCCGGGGACATTTGTCAAAAAATAAATGTGTCAATTTTATGTGTGTGTTTTCTATATTTTCTCAGTTTCCAATGCTATTTTCTTCTGCAATTTATTTGTAAAAATCACAATGTGAATTATTTGATATTTTCCGTAGCAGAAAACAAATAAATTATTAAATAAATTAACAATTAGGAAAAATATTTCCAGTTGTTGTGATAGATGAAATTTTCACATGGTACCAAAGCGTAAGTGATCAGCTGGGAAGCTCAGAAGAAGAGGAGAAAATTTCACTGTTTATAGGGAGCCGCAGGCCGAAATTATCAGAGGCTGCACAATATCAAGACATGAAGGCCAGATTACTGGGGAAAGGGTTCCTTTTTTTTGTTGAAGGATTGCAGAAAAATTGAGTTGCTCGAACTAAAGATTCGAAGAGTCATAGGGAGTAGTAGCAACTCATATTTTTGTTGAGAATATTTATGGTTGGATGCAGAGGGTTTTTGAGTAGAAAGAATCAACATCGGGTGGAAGAGAAAATGCACACACAGAGGGATATTTATCTCAGAGGGTTTCTAGCCAAGAAATTTGATTTTCCCAGTTGCAGGTGGCAGTAGCAGTTAGCTGAAATGCACATTCTAGGATAGGGTATGAGTAGCAGAGAAACAACCGAGTAGAGGAAGAGGGATTTTCTAGACTAGATCCAAATATGGCCACAACTAGGCTCAGGTACCAAGATGTATTGGAGGGATCCTCCAACTATGTCATCTGGAAGGCTGGATGTTATTCCTTCTAGATGAATATGGTTTGAAGACCTATGCAGAGAGTGTGGCAACATTATGCCAAGATGTAGATCAATAGAAGGAGTACAAGAAGGAAATGGTGAAGTCCAAGAGGTTGATTCTGGATGGTGTCCGAGATCTTCTACTCTCACATGTGGCAGACAAAGGGATGACAAAGGAGATATGTGTTGATTTGTATGAGTTGTTTTAGAGTTATTTCGAGTAGTGGAAGATGTACCTCTAGGAGAAGTTGAGGAACATCATGATGCAAAATGGTGAGAGAACATATGCCTTTCTCACTCATATTCAGGAAGTTCGAGATTAGTTTTCAGCTTTCGGGTCAACACCTCAACCAACAGAGCTTGTACGATTGGCACTAAATAGTATCTCAGAGGATTGGCCAGTATTTTTCTAGAGTATATTGGGCAAAGATACCTTGCCAAGGTGGGACAATATGTGGTCCAAACTGCAGCAAGAAGAGTGGAGGCGAGCTCTATTAAAGAGCACCATAAATTGCATTAGGAGAAAGGGCATGAAGAGTGGGGAGGAGAATGTGGCCCTAACATCTAAGGGTCCCAATCAGGGATAGGGGGAGAAGAGGAAGAAGAAGAATAAGAAGAATAAGGACCTGTCAATGGTTAAGTTCTTCAAGTGTCGCGAGTTTGGACACTACAGTAACTAGTGTCCTCTAAGGAAGAAGGAAAAGTAGAAGAAGCAAGACCAGCAGGGAGCATTTTCCGAAATAGAAAAGTTTTCCTCTAGGCCAGAGGAAGCATTTGTTATGTTCGTAGATATACTTTGAGGATTGAGGTGGGGTGATTTAGTTTTGTAGCCCTAGAGAGCTACAAATATAGGTAGGGTCTTGTTGTGCTATTCAACAACCCCCCCATTATTTATATATAGTTACCTTAGGAAATAATGGGGACCCTTTATAGTTTTTATTTTAGGAAAATGAAATAGTTTTTTATTCTTGATAGGACAAATTTTTTATATCTAATGGATACACTTAGATCCTATTGACTATAGGACTTAAAGGAATATTCCAAAAATCCCCATCACATATCGCATATCACAATTGCAATAAGCAACACTCAAAGCACTCTTTCGAAATTTGGTGATGTGATATTACCCAAATGCATAAAAAAAATGCGTAAAAGGATTTAAAATAAAAAAGAATGATAACAAAGGAAAAAATCCCAGACGGAAATGATTATATAAACCATTGGTAGGACCCATATTACTACCACATCACTCATCACCATCGTGCAATCACAGATTCTTTTGTTACCATTATGTTGACCACTCCTAAAACCCTGATGCGATATATCGCATCGCAGTTCCTCCACTCGACAATGCATTCACTCACTCCTCTACTCTTGCAATTACGATATCGTTATCACATTGTAAAACTCAAAGCGCGCTTATCCTCCAATGTTATGATATCTTAAAAATACTGATAAAGTGCTAAAAATCAATTAACATAAAGTCTTGATTGCATATTGGTGAATTAGATTATCACGTGTTTTAAAGTTGTGCTCTGAAAGAATTTTGCGATGCGAGATCATAATTAAAGCACTGAGTTGTCAAAAGAAAACCATGTGAACTCACATTTTTAATTATTACTCAGGAATAATGGTATTGATGGTCTCGAGTCCCCAAGTGATTTGATGGCCTGTTACTTAATGTTTGCAGATTTTTAGCATTTAAACCATATTTGCCATCACTTTAAACTTTTGTGTTAATCGCTTCCACATTGCAAAGTATTTTTCTTCATTTTCTGTTTTTATCTTACTACAGGCTAGTCCCGAGAAGCAAGATTCTGGCGAGATGTCAAAAGCCGCGAAAAATACCAAGAAACCCATGGATACTCCACACCCAGTGCCTCCTACTTTAGAAGTGACAAAGTTTCCTCCTCTATTCTCTGATACAACATGCACTCAAGACAATGGATATTCCTCATGGAAATCCATGTACATATTGTTTGAGGGTGAAAAGCCTAGAGTAATTGAAAGGGTAGTCACAAGTGACGCCCCAACATCCTCTGAAACTTCCTGTAATGAAGTTGCTAATTCTTTCCTCCATCGTATTTCCGCTCGCCCTAAAATTATTCCCTATTTAGATATGCTGAAATGGATAATCGAAAATTTGAACATTGGATAGAGGAAATTCCTAACTTCAAGGGACATAGTAATTGGGTCTTTCAAGGAAGAATATTTAAAGAAAATGTATCATATACCCGACCCACAGAAGGTATATGACAATAATTTTCTTAAAATTTTTGTGAAGGAAAATAAGCTAGCATCAGATCCAATAAGACAATGGAGGAACAACCCCAACAAGCACAAGCATGACGATAAGGGTATGTATTCTGCATCTGCTCTTGTTGGTACATATTTCTATAGTGTTGCTATGATGTGTAGGTTGTTTGGTTACCCTAATACATGCAAATTGTTGGTTGAATGGGTTCCTATCATTGAGGCTTTATCAGAATCATACATTATGGATTTGGGTACCATCCTTTCCATTAATATTTCCTCCCAAATCCTTGAATATAGAAAGAACTAGAAATTCACTTCCAAGACAACTCCCCCATTTTTCATGAGTGCTTATATCATGGGTGCAGTATGATTTACTTCTGATTTCCCAACCATGGGATGGAAATGGACTATAAAAGATCCTTCCCCTATCCATGTCTACCACAATATCCTTTGGGAGTCCAATTATGAATCTCATTTTTACAAAATTTTTCATGGAGTCATTTTACCCCTTTACCAAGTTGTTATTGGAGAAAAGGCCTCAAGAATGTCAAAAGAAGTCAGAGATGATTTCATGGCCATAGGGAAATGGTTTGGAGAGGAGATTTTTACATATGATAAGGTTTATGGAAGTCCAGCAAATCCCCATGTTCTCCCACTGTATGTACCAGATAAAATCCTGGCCACAGAAATTTCCTATGAAATAGTAGGGAATGGATTAACCAAAGCCTTAAAGGAAGCCAAAAAGTCTTCCTAGCCATCATTTACTATTAATTGTAGATTCTATGCTTTAGAAAATTTCAAGCACGCTGTGCTTGAAGTCAATCAAATTCAGTGTTTAAAATTATCTACCATGCCCAATATACAGTTTGACCCAAACAAAGTGGCTAAAGAATTTACAACCCAGGTAAAAGTCAGACAATTCATTCATGAGCCCGATGACTATGATGATCTGTTTGAGTTTGCTGAGACATATTCACAGGTTGAAAAACTAGTAACAATTCGTCTTGATCCAGAACAAGATTCCAAGTCTAAGGAGTACATATACAAGAGGTTGGAAAATATCCCTCTAGGCATGTTGAGGGTATCTCAACCAATTTTACAGAAATAAGAGGATTTGGAGCAGCCTCCAAAGAACACTGAGTTCCTACAGGGAATAAAAGGAACCACATCCATAGAACAATAAACTGTTAAGACTTTCTTTAGCGATAATTTGGATGAGGTTTGGAACCAGTTTGATTAGTAGATAAAAGGAAAGAAAGAGGAAACAACTTCTGAGAGTAAATAGATAAGCAAAACTACTCAAGGTAATAGACAGAGCCCGCTTACTGTTAGGGCTTCTGAAAGTAGTCAGTACATATAAAATTTAATTCATCTCGACATTCCCCTCATCAGAAATTGTGCTCAAGATAGAATAAATTCCTCCTCTTGACATATTTTACAGTCCCAAACATCGAGCTGTAATGAGCAGACAGATAAAGAGAAAAAGAGTTGAGAAATCCCAAGAATTAGTTCCTGCATATATACCAATGGAAGTAGTCTAGAGAGATCAACAAACCAATCCTTCTAAATATTTAACAATATTGTCACAGTTCGCAGGTGCTTATGCAACCACTACAATTGATAAGGCATTAGAAGTCCAGTAATTGGTCAAGAAAAAGGATGATAAAATCCAACAACTAGAGCAAGAGTTGTTAAAGGAAAAGTAGAGTATTTATCACCAGTGGCAGAGATAGTTGTCATAACTTCAACATAACTTTGATCAATTGAAATTCCAGCATCAGGCTGATATCAAGATCATAGATACTCAAATTCAACAACTCTAATTCACAATTGATCAACTAATGGACAATACAAATATTGATGAGTTTAATAAGGATGCCATGGAATTGACCCTCTTTTGGCCCAAAACAAGTAATCTTCTGCCAGAAATTAAAAATCATCAATGATCTGTGCAACAAAAGTGATTCACTGATGAATCAATCGTCCGATCTGAGGACAAATTTTGATGATATTGATGAAAATATATCAGAATTTATCACTTGGTAAGACACCGTATTGGGAAGAGCAACAAATCTTCCCAGAATAGATGATTCTAAAAAATAAATCCTCTTTACTGCTTGGGACATACAACTAAAGCAAGCAGAAAGGGTTGTCTTCAGAGCAAGATATGTTACAAGCAACATTACTGAAACTGTAAGTAACACTTTATTTGATGCCAACCTTATCCAAGAATTCCCACCTGGTTCTCTTCCCAATGTTAAATTTTTACTGAAACAATGGAAGGAAAAGTCAAAGGTAAAGGAAGAAGCATTAAGAAGATGGAAAAACTCAATTGGGAAAAATATTGGTAGTATCTTGTCAAGCCACACAACGAGTGACTAATGTTGTGTTGCCTTGCTGACACATCCTCCCACATGTTTCCTGCACTATCAGATGCAGTGTGTACTGGACATATGTGCTTAAGGCTACCTCAGCCCCCTGAAGTGTAGCTAATGTTATATATTTACAAGCTCAAGCAGCAAATAACAAAGGAGAAAACATCACACTCCTAAGCTCGTCATACAAACAAATTCTATTTTTCTTCTATTATCTCTAATTTTAAGGAGATTTGTTTAACACTCCTCAACACTTTGTGTATTTTATATTTTTATATTTCTAGTATTTTCTATATAAACCCTTTCATGTCTACAAAGAAAGGGTCCTAAAATTTTGTAAAGAAGGCTTTGAAAAGTTACACTTTTGTACTTTTTAAAAATCATCTTAATAGAAATACTGAACCAACGCTATTTCTTGCATGAGCAGAGTAAAGATATGTCAGGTACTTCTATCTTTATATTGTTGTTATGTTATATGTCATTAATATCCACACTTCTTTTAATTGTTTTGATATATGTATCTTTTAAACATAACTGAGCACTAATTCACTTTTGAACATGCAAAGATTGCCATCTTTTGATATATGAGAAAGAGCTTCAATTATTTGATGCGATATGAGTATAACTAATTAATTTGATTAACTATTTAATCAAATTAATTATCTTTAATTGTTTTCACTTTTGTAAGTGTTTGATAAATCTATATTTTCATACACTAAGGATAATATTTGAAATCACATATAAAAGAAACATAATTAAGTCTTGTGATATATATATAATTTCAAGTTTGTTATCACTCCCATTTATCATTCATCCAATTATAAATACCTCAAACCCACTCAATTATACTTATTGGGAAACTGGTCCCATCATCCCCAATAAGAGCCACTATACCAAACATAAAAGGAACGGTTTTTAAGTTCTTGATCGGGTGGTCATCCCTCGATGTTGTTGCAACAATTTTCGAGGCATCAACTGTTGGAAAAATACCGAGAGGGGGGGGGGTGAATCAGTATTTAGATCTGACTGACAATTTTTTAGTTTTCCTTTCTCTTAAAACCATATGTTACATTACTACATCCAAATTGTATGTCCTGAGATCTTATTATGTCTTTACTTAGATCATTGCATCATTTATTCATCAGATAAGCAGTAAGCATGAACAGAAATAACAGAAAAAACCATCAAACATAAGCAACACATATGAACACTAGGATTTAAGGTGGAAACACAATTCGGGAGAAAACCACTGCTGCTGTTATCTCAGTCTTCAATATTTATTATAAAGAAAAATTCTTACAATTTTATGCTGGCGCAGACTTATACTAGCACGCAGGCACCCACCTGCAGAAGGTTACAACCTTCTCTCGTTTACCAGCCTTTCCTGGAAGGGAGCTACAACCCCCTGTTCTCGTTTACCAGCTACCACTGGAAGGGAGCTACAACCCCCTCACTGAAGGCTTCGACCCTTAGCACCAATGCAGACCATGTTTCATCAATTTTCATACTGGATCCACCAGTTTCCACATGACATACCTTGCAGGCCACCAGATTTATTCATTCAGTACACTCACACCAGTTCTTCATGATTTTGTCCGTCGTTCAAACCAGAGATTCATCATCGTCAGATCATTATATCCATGGGTGCATCGTAGTTTCAGATTTATCAGTTAAGAACAGAGTTCGCCCATACATATATTCCTTAGAGAAATTTATTCATTCACGACCCTTACGATGCACACACTTTGTACAATAATCGTCTTCTCCTTATATAGTTTTTTCCTTTTGTAAAACCATGAGTCAAAACCATCCAACTACCAATGGTATTCATATTAAAATTTGAACCAATCCAAATTGAAAATCCAATCTTCGTTCTTCCATGCACGAAATGTCCCAAAGGTAATCTTTTTCTCTGCCAAATAATACTATAGCCTAGTTTAAGTAATATTAACGTGCCGCTGATGGTTTTACTTTCTTTTATTGGAATTTTATTTATCAAATTCATGGAGTTTGATAAATAAATATTATTCACACCCTTTGATAATTAAATATTAATAATCCACGCTTTTATCAAATGGAATTTTTACAATAGACCTTTGGATCCGGCCCTACATTCATAATCGATGGCTTAATCAATATTATTTAAAACTGGGGCCCATTGCTAACAATCAACCCGATCGAAGGGCTCACGTTCCATCGCGCCACAACATCCAATCCGAAGGATATCGCTTGGGCAACTTGCACGGGCAATAACGCGCGATGGTGCACCGTACTTGTGTTATTCTTCGCGCACATTTCAAACACAACCACCGTCCGATGGCATATTCCTAGATCAACGGTATATATCAATATCGCTGGGCATCCTAGGTCGAATGATAACGCGCGATGGTGCGCAGTGGTAAGCGGTTTTGTGAAGTCGTACAGGGACGCGTTTCGAGCACTCTATGGAATCGCTACTCAACCAGGAAATACCGCTTCCTCCGCATAGGCGGTGCGATGGAAACCATAAACTGCCTTCACTGTTCACTCGGTCATGGTTCCGCTCTTCCACGCAGGGTTCCGTCGTCTTTTCAATGTATTATTATAATTAAGTTGCGCTTTAAGGTTTTGCCTTTTATTACAGTTCCATTGCTAAGTTTAACGCTTTGTTCACAATTTCGTTTGAGTCTTTTAACATGCATTCTT